>JAQISU010000132.1:1040000-1640000 GCA_029339505.1 Unio delphinus | reverse complement strand
GTACACGCATTACCTGGGGTGATTAAGTGGCGTGTAACGATTTGCATGTGCCAATTTGTAATTTACATGAAATCCGAAATACTCGTTTTACGTGGTGCATGGCAAGCTCGATGTGATTTATGTTCACCTATTGAGAGTATATAAGGCGAAGGATTTCTCATTATTATTTACGGGAACTAAAATATCTAATCGAAGGATAGATAACCTCGTCTTGCAAATCTCCAGCCAAAGGGGTGAGTGTTAAATTTACATTTCGTTTTATTGTGAATTTTATTCAGATTATCATTTCGTATAATGATGCTTTTATTGCAATTAAACGTGGAATATTTGGAATTACTAGTCTCTTTTAGACTTTAAATACAATATCGTAATCTACGGCTTAGATTATTTTTGAGACAACTATTATTAGTCTGGTTTTGTTTATTATAGCTGATTCCGTCGTTGATTCCGTCGTTGATACCGTAGAAGTACATCACTGATAGCGCATCTAATAACATCGTTGATACCGTCTCTGATACCGTAGCTGCTAACGTAGTTGTTACAATGTATCTGATTCCGGAGATCTAATAACATCGTTGATTCCGTAGATCTGATAACATCTGACAATAGCTGTCACCGTTTGATTCCGTCGTTGATTCCGTCGTTGATTCCGTCGTTGATTCCGTCGTTGATACCGTAGAAGTACATCACTGATAGCGCATCTAATAACATCGTTGATACCGTAGCTGCTAATAACATCGTTGATACCGTAGCTGTTAACACATCTGATACCATCTTTTGATAAACGTCTTTGATATCGTCTGATTTGTTGTGGGACATCTATTGTTTGTTCTGGAACATCTCTGTATAAATATCTGAATGTGCTTGTGCCGTTAATTTGTGCAAACGGAATTGAAGTATCTGTCTGTGTGTCGAACTGTCTGTTCGTCAACATCTGTGTAACATGTAAATATCCGGAAAGCTAGAAGTCCGAGTGTCGGAGCTGTCTTAGAGTTGTAAAACGTCCGGGTCGACATCTAGGGGAGTGAGGAACCGTTGGTTCGGGTAGATGTTGTATGCTGTCTGAACGTATAACTGTGGTGGATCCGTGTAGGGAAACGTCCGATAATAGTATTGGTCAACCCTCGGTTCTCGGGGAAACTGGGAGACGATTCAACTGTTGCTGAATCGTGCGGTTATACAGGGGAGACACATAGGTGTATTGAAATTGTAATATAATTTAATACATTGTTGTATTTGCATGTTTATGTCAGATCGCAATAATATTTCAAGTGATCACATAGATATCAATAAAAGCTAGCAACTTGATTGAATACAAGTATATGATCGTGCTAGTTATCGCAATCCATCGTGCGATAGATAGTTTGTCGTTTGTGTTTATTTTTTTCGTAAATCATACTTGCATTTATTTAACTTTCGTAAAGGATTCTTGGATCTGTGTATAATCCAAGAGATCCCTTTACATTTGTGATTCCTTTTGTATTGTTATTTAATTTGTTCATGTATTGTGAATGGTTGTGAGTTTAATTGTGGGTTGAGTGCATGAATTATTGTGTTGTTACATCTGTATTTTTTTCATTTATAATTTATTACATAAATTTATATTTTCTTTCACAAATTGTGTTTGTATTGTTCATTTAATCCACCCTCCTCTCGGTAACAATTCTGTTACAATACACTACAACCATGATAAACCCGTAAGCGTGTACGTGGTAAACTCACGATTGCCTATTTATAGAGCATATTACGGAGATGGTTTCGGCAGTAACATTGCGGGGCTATTTACAAGAATGGACCCAAAAGTGGCGCCGTTAGCTAAACAATTATCAATGAAGGCCATTGATGTTATTCGTGATAAGGGAATCAGCGCTGTTGGAAATCTTGCTGGAAAGGCATTTTCTGCCGCGAAAGATAAAATAGCATCATTGTTGCGAAAGAAACCAACAGCGACGAAGTCGGTGGTGAAATCACCAGTGCTGCCATCAACTACAGTGATGCCTGCAAAGATCAGCAAAGCAATAAATAGCATAGTGGAAGAAAAACTAGCGTCGTCGGCTGCTTCGGTGACTCCGTCGCCATTGACGGCTTCACCGGTAACAGATAGCGCTATCATGAACGCGATAGCAGGAAGTGGTTTGAAACAAAATCAAAAACGACGATGATTACAAAGTTTCACAATTGAAAACACTAGTGTGAATAGTATAATGTTTAAACGACCAGCTGATCCGGCCTTCTATATAGAAGCCCCAGTACCCAAGTACAATTCCGTCCGCGATTATCAATACTATTCCTATCATGCAATACAACCCGACCTACGATCGCGAATTGAACTTCAAGTTCAAGATACCAGTAAATACTTTTTGCCATGTGAAGCATTTATTGAAATCGAGGGAAAACTCGTAACAAATGTTGCAGCTGATACCCCATATGCAGATAACGCAAATGTCCGAGTTGGTTTTGTTAATAATGGCATAATGGCGTTATTTGAAAGTGCAAGATATCTCATTGATGGAAAAGAAATTGAATCAATAGACCGCGAGGTTGATGTTGCAACAACATTAATCGGGCTAGCAAGATATTCTGATAATTATACAAGATCGGCTGGTCCATCTATGATGTTTGCAAAAGATGCTACTGATAACGCTGATCACCTTCAATACATTAAAGTGTTAACAGCACAAGATACTGCAGAAGCAACTCAACAAGAAGCAACTAATCCAGAACGTCGAGCTAGACCTGGAGCTACGTTTGATATTCTCGGAGGCGTTAATGGTAATTTCAATTTAGGATTTGCAACACGAAAAGGAGCATTGCAAGGGCAGCAGCGATATTTTTCATGTGCGATTCCACTCCATCACATATTTGGATTCTGCATAAATGTCAGAAAAGTCATCTATGGAGCCAAATACACAATCGCGTTAGTGCAAAAAGGCAATGACAATGATGCAATTTGGTGTACTGGTGCCGATGAAGGTAAAGTTGTTTTGAGTAAAATAGTATTGTGGATGCCAGTAATGACCCCATCAATTACCACGGAAGAGCGGCTACCTTCATTTATGGACACAGGTGGCAAATCATTGATAAGCTTGCTAACAACAACAACTGATGCCAAAGAGGATAATGTTGCTGATACATTTACATGGCACCTGGCATCAAAACAAGGCGTTTCAGCTCCACGTCATATATTTATTGAGCTGCAGAATAGGAATCGATTAGGTTCCCAAGAACGCAGTCATATGATATTTGATCGGCTAGGAGTCAAGGAGGTTTCACTGAGAATAAACGGACAACAAGAACCATCTGAGGATATACAGCTTGATTACGACACTAACCACATAGCACGTGTGTATCATCGGATGTTGTCATTTATGGGCCGTGATCAAAATGTTGATACTGGTTTACAAATATCACAACTTGATTTTAAAAACCTATATCCGATTTATTACTTTTCGCTGGAGCATCTTGATTTAACAAGGCAATCCGTCGTTGACATACGTTTTCGAGCTCGTTTAGCCTCTGGTGGTGTTGATTATAGAGCGGTTGCTGTCATTCTCAGCGACAAATCAATGTTGTTAGAAAACGCTGGCGGACGAATGAGAATCGTTGATGCACCAGTATGTAAACGATTCACAATTAGATCAATTGAAAGCATAAATAGTTTTACAATAAAATGACATATAGTGTTGTTAGTGTCAAGCTGACTGATGGTCAAGTCAAGAAATTGCGATCAAAATCCGCTAAAGAATGTGGAACAACAATAACGTTAAAACCAGCGCAGATGTCCGGCGGTACAAATAAAATATCACTGACGCATCGTCAAATAAAACATTTCAATGATGCGCTTAAGAAACAGCGAGGGGTTCAAATTGTATTTTTGAAAGCTGCAGTCGCCAACATCTAAAATCATGTGATATATTTCCATTGTTAGCCGCAATACCAGCATTGATTGCAGCGGACGCCCCAGCGGTGGCGAAAGTTGCGGCGTTGGGAGCCGTTGGTACCGCGACAGGGATGGCGTTGAAAAAGGCAACTGGGAAAGGATATAAAAAAAGGGAAAGGGTCTAAGACTACCAGGAACCCCGTATTCATGGTACAGCGGGAGATCCTTTCACGGATCCGGTCTGAGAATACCAGGAACGGTTTCATCTCCCTATGTCCAATTTTGATTTAATTGATGCTGCTAAAAATCTAGCGATACAAAAGTTCAGATGGATTTTTATGAGAGATCAATTACCGAAACAACCTAAACGCGTTGAAACCGGTATCATCAATCTTGATAACAGTAACGGATCGGGAACTCACTGGGTTGCATACGCGATTGATCCACGTGGAATTGTTTATTTCGATTCATATGGGTTGGCCCCACCGAGCGAGTTTATGCGGTATATAAATTCTTCGATGAAACTCAAAGAGTTTCCGATTTTTTATTCCAAGCTGCCAACACAATAATTAAATGATACACCGATATGCGGCCGTGAAGTATTAAATGTCATCGCGGAGATTTCATCGTCACAGAAACCACCTCATCTGGTTGTAAATAAATACACGAGTGGGAAATTACAAGGCAATTTTAGAGAATCAATAAATTGAAAACACGAGCTGCGCTAACAATAATGATTGATATTTGGGGACGATCCCTATCAATGTCGAAACCCACCGCGAAAACATCTGCGGGTTCTATCAAGGATGTAAAAAAAAATAATTGAAGATGAAATCGCAAAGACGTTAAATTTAGCAAGTGTTGACCCGAACGAAATAGTTGTATTTCAAGATCGCCAGGGTAAATTGAAAAGCAGTAATATATCCGCGGGTGACATTTTGATACGGCAGCGCGACGCCGCTGAAAACTCTATTGCGCTGTATTCCAACGGTGGACAACTTAAACCAGGCGCACTTGTGTCTACGATCACCGACAGGATTGCCGCCCACGACCGCGATCTGGATGAGTATATACGAGGTTATAATACTTTTCGCAAAAATGTTGTACATAAATTCTTTGGAACTCCGCTTGTGGTTGGCATGACTCTCGCTGAAATTAAAAACTTTCTATCTTTATTCTTTTTTAACAAGGAGGCGGGGAGGATGATGAATGAAAATGAAATCAAGGCAAATTATTTCGATATTTACACGGATATTTCTAAACTAATAGAAAATTTTGAAAAGGTACAAAAACCCACTAACGACGTCTTGGTAAGTTTTTGGAACCCCGCTTGTGGCAGGCATGACTCTCGCTGAAATTAGCGAGTTTATTGGCAAGCATACTCACAATGCCTACGTCGCTAATAGTTTCTTTGGTGTCCCGGTTACATCTACGATGACTCTCAAAGATATTAATATGTTTATGGTGAGACAAACAACACTTAATACCATCGTGGATAAATTTTTGGGGAGAACACCTGTGTCTGAAACCACATCTCTGACAGGCCCAACCCTCGCTGAAGTTAAAAAAAGCTATTGACGAACAAAAACTCACCAGCGAAATTATTAATAAGTTCTTTGAGGGCAGTAAACCCTAAGATATCACGACAAAATTTTTTCACATCGACCTGTATCTTAAAGACCATGCACAGCTTAACACCAGAAACCTTCTGGCTTCATTCTTTTCTGACAGGGGGGTGAGGGGGACAATAGATCCTACCAGAATTAGGACAAATTATCTCGATATTTACAATGATGTTTTTAGACTAAAAGCAAACTTTGAAAGGATACAAAAACCCACCGACACCCCCTTTGTTAAGTTTTTTGGAATCCCACTTATGGCAGATATGACTCTCGTTGAAATTATCGCGGCTATCAATGAAAGTAAAACAACAGTTAATGCCATCAAAGATGATTTTACAAAAATGATCGAATGACTCGATAAGGTAAAAATTCCCCACCGCGTAAAAACCGTTGGTAACATCGTATACACAGTTGCCAGTGGGACCTTTGATTGGATCCAAGGAAAGGAAAATAGTTTACATTTTCACAGCAAATATGGTAGTATACCGGGCTGTTATCGATTTACAATAATACATCGCCATAAATTTGATTTGGGAGTCGGCCCGGCAATATATATAAGCGGTGTTAACACAGTAACATATATAAACGATATGATACCAGCAGCACCCGACCGAATAAGATACCTTATTAGGATTGATATAACTACATCCGACGAGTCAGTGGTTAGTGATTCGCTACCCTGGACGCTAGAATTTGTATCCGGTATTCCCCCCACCGACCATAAATCCGAGTACACAATCGAATAATTGAAAAAACTAGCGGGTTTAAAATAGTAATGACATCGATGAAATCAATTGAACCGATAATAGTCCCAGAGGTATCACAATCGCATCGATATCGATATGATACCGTGAAAGAGTTTTCCGCGAACTTGAAATCACTTTCTGAGCGCTATCGTAAAAAATGAAAAAATACCGACGCAGCGTAGCAATCATCGACATCACCGTGTACTCGGCGTCCGGTGTGATGGCCAGCGCCGAGGTTATTTTGTCGACGGTGACCATGATGGCTCCGATTGCAGTTCCAATCGATATCTCCGCTGCAACAACAATCGCGGCAGTCGCCACCGCGATAACTAAAAAGTTATCGTGTTCTCAGAAAAAACTCGGTGATTATACAGCTTGGTACCGGGTGATATTTGACGCGTACTCGAACTTATCCGAGTTGATCTCGCTGTCGATAGATAATTCGTTCATATCTGATGTTGAATTTTCCACGATGACCCAGTTGTATAACTCCGCGATGTTGAAATTGGAAATTGAAGACAGCGTTAACAATAATGTCACTCGAACTTCTTCAACGAATCGCGGAGAATACCACTCCGATACGAACAAGCATGATATCAATAACATCAACAAACCCACAATTTATTGTGAACTTCCCTTCTCCGATCCCAGTGCGCGAGATCGCGCTGGCAAAATTACGAGTATATCATAGCTGGCCTAATATCAGATCGGTTGCATTTGGCGGTCAGCAACCTAATAACTTGTTAAGGTTTTTGTGGAATAAACCCGATGGTACTCCAGCGTGGGAAATTGTTTCGTTACCAACCGGATCGTACCAAATTAAGCAAATCGATGTTGAAATTCAGCGTAGAATAAAATCAATCACTGGAAAAGAATCAAAAATAGCTATTAAACTTCATGAACCGACGCTCTCGTCGTCGATCGAAATAAACACAGAGGGATACACTGTAGATATCTATAACAGCTCGTTAAGAACAGTGTTAGGATGGCCTGAAAAAAAAATCCGCCACCGACTTAACCACGGACGTACAATCATATCATGAAATCAATCCCATATATCGAGATAATTTATCTGATATAAAAAAGGAAAAATCGCCGATAGATTTATATTTACCAACAAAGACACATTGCAATGGGATTTTATCATTAAAAGAACAGCGGATTCATCTGTTACTATTTCATTTACGCTAAATGACGTCACTGGTTATTTTAATGAAATTAATAAATTACATAAAACACAGCTAGAACAACTACGGCAAATAAATTCACAAAAACACGTTGAAATACTAAATCAGCTTGTATCTGACATGGAATATATATATGAACTAATTATTCAAACAATAACCAATTACAACAGCGACAATAAACAACGATTCCTAACCGGTTACAATATCACAGAAGCCGATCTGCTTAATTTCAAGTTTCCTGGATACAACGCCGAGAAACTAAAAAAAAATTGTTAGAAACAACATCAAGGTATTACAAACACTAGATTCAACTGTCCAGATGGTGGCGGTAGGCATATTGCCCCGCACAATGTGAATATTTCAACGGTGATTGCGATCAATTTAACATGTGATGCAATTGAAGGAAGCTATCAAATAAATCTCGAGCAATCAAATCAAGCTCAGCAAGGATATATTCTTTATTCGTTTGCACCAACCGTTATTTACTTAAATCCGCTACGAATTCCACATACCACGTTGTTGAAACCCTAACCAAATTTTTATCAGTAGATGTTATCGTGAACTTTTCAGTTGTATCCTTGTCGATGATTTGATCAGGATTTAACCCATCTGATAGTTTGATATCCCGACTTTTCAATTTTAGAATTTCATCAATAATGCTTTTCATATTTTCAGAATTCATATTCTATAACAATTACATATTTCTAAATGAAAAATATGACGCATCAGACATAACTGAATTGAATTTTTTGTCCGCTCTTTTTTGAAGTCGCAGATCGACAAATCCCCTCTGCAACTCTTTGTACAGAAGGTGGACAAATATTGAAATGCCTACCGGCGCTAGCTATCTATTGAAATATTTTTTCTTCATTAGTTGTTGTATTCAAAGATTTTACTGGTCTCGCTTTTTTCGAGTATTTCCCAGTCTTCCCCCGTTTGGAATTCTCACTTGGGGTAACAGCTTGCAGATTTGATAAAGAATTGTTCTTCGGATTAGAATCGATATGATCAATAACAAAATCACCCTCGATCAATCCATAAAAGCATTCAAATACGAAACGATGATTGTGATAAGTTTTCTTTTCTTTCCTCCCCCATACAGTAAACCTCAAATACCCTTGATTACTCACAACACCAACTGATTTCTTCACTCTACGGTTTCTTACGATACCATCATTGGATGCTTCATAATTTTTAATCAAGGGATGTGGTCTGAATTCTTGGTTCATTTATATACATAATACTATTGTTTGTCTAATTCATTGTTTGGTTTAATAATGAATCTTTCAATGTAGTCTTGAGTATTTCTTATGATTTTATCGCTGATTTTGTCAGTGTTAGGGACTTTGTCAGGGTCAGATTTTTTGATTGAAAATCCATTTTTGATTCTTTTATCATAATAACGCTTCAACTCCCTGTATCGTTTGCCACCACAATTTAGACATAATTGCGATTTTCCCCTAACCCCAACCCCACATCGTATACAAGGTAACGGACCAAGGCTTGCACGACGAAAGCTTTGCATATGATACCCACAGAATTCATTTCTGCATGATTTGTTACACGGTGTCACTGATCCAATCATGAGCCATTTGCAGTGATTCATTATACATAAATCTTTCATTTAAATGCTTGTTTTAATTATAGTATGGAGGAGTTCAAGAGATTATCGAAAATTAAGCCTTGGAAAAATGCTAAATTCATTGATTATACCATGAAAGAATTCCAAAGTTAAGCCCTGGAAAAATACTAAATTCAATCTCGATAAGGAGTTCAAGAAATTATCGAAAATTAAGTCCTGGAAAAATGCTAAATTCAATCTCGATAGAGTCTCTGATACACCAAAACGTCTAATCGGTGATAGAACTATACTGGGTAAAATCAGGGAGTGTTTTAATGAATTCTACCGAGACGGTGCAGTACACTGTTGGTCGACATTTCGAATTATTGATGAAGATGTCAATGTACCCAACATCGATGCTACCATGAACGATGAAAGAGCAGCTGAGATAATTTCACACCTTGGCCCGCCAAGGGGCTGGAAATCCAAGGGTGTAAAATCCAAAGGATTTTCATTGCAAAGCAATTCCCAACAGAAGTTTTTTTTCAGAATAAAATTCATTATCGAAGTCGCAGGTAAATGGATTATCAGGGATAAATTTGAACCAATCCTCAAGGATAAAAAAGCTGTCATTGTGAGTAGAGATTCCAAACCGGGAATTCTAACTAGAATTGACAAACCATACTACGAGAGATCTTATCCTGTAACAGCAATCGTTTATGGAATATATCCGTTAAATGATAAACCCGATATCGCAAAACTAGCTCCTATGAACTATTCTAGTTCACTGAATTGTGTAGCAACACGGGTAATGGAACACTTCACAAATGCATCCCGAGGAAATAAACTAACTGATCTGCGACGTAGGAAAATAACCGAATGGGAACTGACAGTGAAACAGCACGGTGCAAAGATTTCTGATATAGCTAAATTAGAAACATCATTAAGATTCCCAATAACCGTTATGACGATAACCGGAGAAGTTTTATACTAACCGAAATATAACAAAAATGGAGCGCCAATACAAATTATTGATCATAATAAACACGCGTGGACACCTGCAGTAACAATATTTCCACGAGAACGAACCGTGAGATATATCCCCCTAGAATTCGTCGGGGATGTTTTTTATAATGAGAAATTATTCGATGCTATTCGTGCGTTGTGTAAAGATGATCCTGTGTCAGTGTGGTTACTTAGAAGTGATGAAGATCCCGAAATAGGATTTGATCAATTTGTAAGACCAAATGGTGAATTATATCGCGTTGAAGAATTAGATAACAGAATGAGAAAAATCGCTAGTGATTTTTCACCGGAGAGTTCCCATGAAAAACTATTAACGGATAGTTTTACTATTCCATCAGTGGTAGCTCACTTCGCAAGAGAAAAAAACTCATGGCGTCCAACACGAAGTGATTTTCTCGAGGATTTTAAATTGAGTTGCGTCGAATTTGGTCATGGAGGACTGTGGAATACGAAATACTCACGTGATGGTATGATTTCAATTGATATATCCGCGTGTTATCCTGGAAGTTTTCTCGGGTATGGAGAATGTGCTGAGTACTTTAAACGATTTGGACACCCCACGCATGAAATGACTCGTGTTGCGATTAATGGTCCATTGCCTGATTTTGATTTAACTGGATTCGCTCGTGTGATATCATTCGAATTCGCTACAGGGTTACATCCGTGTAGTTATCTTTGGCTTGGTAGACATATATCTGAAAAGGCCTGGATGCCAATAGTGTTACTACGATATATGATTGATTGTGGTATGCTAATATCGTTGATTGTTTCCGAAGCTATTATATGCTATCGAGCTCAGAAAGAAGTTTGGCTACCACAACCTGATCTAGATCGTATAATTAGCGAACAGCGAAAACAGTTTCCAGATTTCAATGAAGAACAAATCATGAATTGGTCTAAGAAGTTATTTGAAATTAAAAAAGAACAAGCAAAAGATTTTGGACGAAGAATAATCGGTAAATTTACCCAGGGTGGAAGATACGACAATGCAAAATATTCTTCGCGGTTGATCATAGACATCGCTGAATACGATTTTATTGTAACGGATTTAACGAAACAGGGAAAACTTGTAAATCATAAAGACGCTTTCCTATCCGATGGAAAACGATTAGGTACAATTGTTACCTATTGTGATGGATATATTAAACAATATACGCATTTTAGAAGTTCTATGCTAGCTTATGCTTCTATCAATTTATTTTCGATGATAAATAGATTTCCTAATACCGCAGTTAGAGTAGCTACTGATTCGATGTATATACACAATAAATACAAATCAGCTGTAGCTAAATTCACATCCCCGGAGGAAGCGTGGGGGTGTTGGCGATTTAAAAAGGAAACGCTACAAGAGTATTGTGAATCCGCAGACGTTGCCATGGATGATAAATATCTTTCATGTAACCCCATTGAAATTCAATCAGAATTTTCTAATGCACCACCGGTATCTGATCCAGTATGTAGATACAAGACAGTTTATTTAAACGGTTGTGGTGGGTCAGGAAAGACAACTCGTGCAATTGAATTATTTCGTCGGTCAACCATGATTGTGCTAACACCAACTCACAGACTCGCCAGAGAGATGATATAGCGAGGGTTAAATGCCCGTACCTATCACAGTTTTTTTCGATGGAAGGGTGACAAATGGACTCCTGAACGTATGGGTGATAAATTCATTCCTGAAATCATAATCTGGGATGAAATATGCACAGTGTCATTAGATGTATTACAAACATTTCTCGAGTGGTTGTTAAACAAAAACACAAAAGTCGTCATGTGCGGTGATCACGGCCAACCACCACCATTTGTCGGTGCATCTCCACATGAATGGCTAAAGGGTTTTGTAGACTACTATAAAGAAATTACCACTGATTATAGATCACTTGATGAACAATTACGAGAATTCAAAGCGCTAATTAGATTACAACCGGATAGAATCCAATTCGAAATAGCGCGTGAAATAATTTCAGAAACTCCAATGAATGAGTTTTGGGAAGCGTGGAGACCAAATGATTTGATAATTGCAAGTAGAAAAAAGTCAGGGACACACTTCAGATGAAATTATTTGAAACGCATAAAGAAAAATTTACAACACTTCCAGTACCGTTATGTTATAGGCCTTCGGATACACGAAAACAGAACATTGAAGTTGATATTCCAGGACAGCGTGAAAAACAAATTCTCGTGTTAAATGATATTGTGCTGGTTGATATCAGCGTCGCCGAAAATGCATTGCGTGCTAATAAATCCCCGTGGACGCTAGGATACGCAGAAACAATACATTCTTCACAGGGATTGACTATATCGGATACTATTGTTTGGATGGTAGATAATCGCATCGAATGGTCAAATTTAGTCTATCTTGCAGTATCCAGAGTACGAAAAATAAATCAGCTTCGAAGAATTGTCTTGACAGAGTCAGGCGATGATAACACCACAATGGATAATGCTAGCATCGTTGATGTTAAAATTATTGATAAAAAAACTCTCCGGTTGCAAACAACAAGACAAAAAAAAACAACGAGAATTTGACATTGATGCTGAATTAATAATTACGCTGAAACAACAACAGAATAATCACTGCGCGAGTTGCAATTGTATAATGCGTTGGCAGTATTCGGATAAAGATCCTCGCCAATTTACCGTAGACAGAAAAAATAACAGTCTCGGTCATGTCAGAAACAATGTGATGTTGACTTGTCTTGAGTGCAACAGACGCAACGGCGCTAGTTAAGGCCGTGCGGTGGTAATTGAGTATCATCAGGAATCACTTGCAGTTGTTCACGAGTATATCCTCGTTGAGGGGCAGTTGAATCCAATTTATAGATTGGAGGTCTACCAGTTGATCGTGTTATAGTAGATATCTTGTGTGCAGTAACACTCCAAATAGGATCAGTAGCCCTTTTTCTGCCACCTTCAAGCTCTCCTGGTTCGTATAAATATCTCACGGTAACATTACTACAAAGAATTGGTTGGGAAACGCTATAATCTTTTTGTGAAATTCTTCGAATTTCCATTTTAGGTATAGACTTCTTTTTAATCGCGTTGATAGGTTTCATGTTGATTGTTCTATTAATCTCATTATTCAGTGCGGTAATCACAGCTGGTAACTTTTTGACCCATTCACGGGATCGCTTTTCTTGAATGAATTATTTTGCGTATTGATATCCAAATAACCGCTCAGCAAGAATCCCATTAAATCGTTCTACAATTGCCTGATCGCAATGTAACGCAGTATATCCTCGTCTGATGGTGACATTATGATGTTTCATTGTTGATAAGACTACACCCTGAAATTCCTTGCCAGGATCAACTTGTAATAGATTCGGCCAACGCAGAGGACCCTTTCGATAAATCCTTTCAAATGCAGAAGCAACTTCAGGTGATGATTTTGTTTTTAACGGCTCTGCTTGTTTGTATCGACTCGCAACATCAACTACGGTTAGCGCGTATTTGTAACCGTTGTCATGAGGTAAAAATAATATATCAGCCTGATGAACTTCATTAGGGACAGTCACATCAAAATGCGAGTAATTAATTTGTTTAGGCGGTGGTAGATAAATTTGCCATATCGCCTGTTTGGATAACCAATTAGCCGCAGTGGTTTTTTTCACTTTTGCAGCGCTAGCGAGTTTATTGATTGCAGCGCTACCGCTCCAGTATCCTCTCGGAGAATAATAAATAGATTCCATGTTGTTATTAATTACCAGCACCTAACATCAATTTGCTTTTCATTGCCGATTTTATCAAAAATGAAGCTAATTTATCTTTGAAGGATTTATCAGGAATAGCATTTAATGCATGAATTGATTTCACATCTGCAAGATGTCTGTGTTGCAAATTGCTGCTTTTATAAGCAACATCATGAAGGTGACAGGCCTTATCAATAGCGTTTATTGGTTCTTCACCACGTCGAGGTTGGTTTTGACCATCAAGTCTGATATCAAGTCTTGTTCCCGGTCCACAATAACTATACCCTGGAAGGTGTTTTTTTCCTGAATACTTTGCCCATGGGGTTCCAGGGAGTTTAGTTAGCTTGGCTGCGATATCACCTCCTCGTTTTTTTTTTTAAATCATCATTTCCTGCAGATCTCATAGACACAAATCTAAATTTCTTTGTACCACATTGCACGCATTTACCAGAAAGCGCTGATCGGTTATTTTTAGTTGTAATCGTCGTCAAGTCATCTGTGCCAGTACGCGTTTTACACTTCACACAATATAGATCCATAATTTATGTATAGAAATATGGATATAATTGATTTTTCAGCGACTAAAGCAAGAGAACCGGTTAAGCATCATGCAGCGCTACCAAACTCTATCCGGATGATTATAATCGGGCCATCTGGATCCGGCAAGACTCAATTGTTATTCAATTTAATAATGAGATGAATGAAGTGGGATAAATTGTATTTAATTGCCCCTAGCGTAGATGATCAACGATGTTATGAAGTGTTAAAGGATTTTAATGAAAACGCTTCAGAGATTGCCGGTGAGGGTATTATTGAATTTATAACCAATATTGACGAGGCACCATCAGTAGAAGATCTTGATGGAAGTATTAACAATTTAGTCGTATACGATGATGTAATGTTAGATAAACAAAAAAATCCTGCTAGAATATTTTCCCGAGGCAGGCATAAAAACACCGACGTGATATATGTCACTCAACGCTACACGCAGATTCCAAAAGTGATAAGAGATAACTGTAATATTCTTGCTGTATTCAACGGAGTTGATACTCATACTCTTAGAAATATTTGGCAGACATGGTGTTCTGATATGGACTTCAATCAATTTAGAAATTTCTTTAGTAATGCTCAGTCAACCCCGTACGGATTTGTAACAATAAATTTACATGATCCTCGGACACGATATCGTATCAGACTGGATCAAATATTTGGTTAAAATCATTTATTATTTTTGCTAACTGGTAGCAGCAGAGAGGGGGAACGACAAAAAGTTGCGACCAAAATCGATTGAAAAATCGCAAAGTCTCCGTTTGCTAAATGGAGACTTTTTTTTGGGTTAAAATATGAGATTTCGTTGGAAGACTCGTTTTGAGATTTCAATCGATTTTTTTTGTCTGAAAAAGTTGTAGGGTTCACCCTCTCTGCTGCTGACGTTTTACGGTTAAGCAACGAAAACGCGAATAGAATATCACCGCGCAAACTCATGTTTTGAGCGAGAAATCAATAAGTCTCCGTTTACCAAATGGAGACTTTCTTTTTTTTGGGTTAAAACATGAGATTCGCAGGAAGGCTCTATTTTCCGTTTTGAGGGCTTAAAGTGATTTTGTCGGAAAAAGTTGTCCGATTCGCCCCCCCCCCCTCCCCGCTGCTATGGGACACATATAAAAGAGATAAGGAATTTTTCCCTTGTATTGAACAGTTTGTAACAGAGATAAGGGACATTATCTTTACATGTTGTAAATGAGATCAGGGACTTTATCCTTGTGTGAGACACTTTTATAATTGAGATCAGAGACTTTATCCTTGTGTGAGACACTTTCATAATTGAGATCATGAACTTTATCCTTATGTGAGACACTTTTAAAAATGAGATCCATGACACTATCCTTGTATGGAACACTTTTATAAATGAGATTAGGAACTTTATCCTTGTATGGGACACTTTTATAAATGAGATCAGGGATTTTATCCTTGTATGGGACACTTATGTTCTGTAGGTAATTTGATGAATAGACTGACACATTTATAAAGCCTGTGACTGTGAAATAGTATTCTTTTAATTTATTTTTTAATTATATTCAAGGTTGGTGGGTATAAAGTGGATTGGGGATTTTACTTTTGTCTTCTGCTGGTACTTTTTTAAACATAAACTGTCTTTTCTCAAGTTTTGTGATTTATTTTATTTTTTAAAATATGTTGTCTCAGACTTAATTTTTTTAGATGGTGAATTGTAATGTTGACATTGAGTTGGCATGATGCCAGTGTTTATGTGATTTGGTCACATGAACTTGCAGTGTAATCATATTGCATCCATTCTCAAACAGTCCATAACATATTAGTAGGTGAAAAAAAAATGTTTACTCTGACATTAAATTTGAGAAATGGATTTTGTTATGATGTGAAATGAAACTTTGGAAAATAAAACAACAGTTTTATTATTATATGTTTTGTCAAAGCCATACAGACAAGTGTCAAGCTGATGATTGTATATTCCTGTCATTGCCTAACAAATAAGTGTCAAGCTGATGATTGTATATCTTGTCATTGCCTAACAGACAAGTGTCAAGCTGATGATTGTATATCTTGTCATTGCCAAACAGAAAACTGTCAAGCTGATGATTGTATATCCTGTCATTGCCTAACAGAAAAGTGTGAAGCTGATGATTGTATATCCTGTCAAAGCCATACAGACAAGTGTCAAGCTGATGATTGTATATCCTGTCATTGCTTAACAGACATGTGTCAAGCTGATGATTGTATATCCGGTCATTGCCTAACAGACAAGTGTCAAGCTGATGATTGTATATCTTGTCATTGCCTAACAGACAAGTGTCAAGCTGATGATTGTATATCCTGTCATTGCCTAACAGAAAAGTGTCAAGCTGATGATTGTATATCCTGTCAAAGCCATACAGACAACAAGCTGATTGTATATCCTGTCAAAGCAATATAAACAAGTGTCAAGCTGATGACTGTATATCCTGTCAAAGCCTAACAGACAAGTGTCAAGTTGGTGATTGTATATTAGAAATCAAGTTAGCTGAAGATAATAATGCATGTACCAAACAAATTACATGGGGGGGTGGGTAATAAAAGATGGCAAAAAATATGTGCTTTTCATTATATGAAGACAAACTATATAAATATACTTGTATATTGACAACCTACATTTGTGTAGTACAATCCATAATTTGTTAAGTAATGTACTTGTATATAAAAAGCCCCATGAAATCGAGTATAGATCACCTTATAAAATTCATGTATGTAATGTACTTGTATATATATAAAAAGCCCCATGAAATCGAGTATAGATCACCTTATAAAATTCATGTATGTAATGTACTTGTATATAAAAAGCCCCATGAAATCGAGTATAGATCACCTTATAAAATTCATGTATGTAATGTACTTGTATATATATAAAAAGCCCCATGAAATCGAGTATAGATCACCTTATAAAATTCATGTATGTAATGTACTTGTACATATATAAAAAGCCCCATGAAATCGAGTATAGATCACCTTATAAAATTCATGTTTGTAATGTACTTGTATATAAAAAGCCCCATGAAATCGAGTATAGATCACCTTATAAAATTCATGTATGTAATGTACTTGTATATAAAAAGCCCCATGAAATCGAGTATAGATCACCTTATAAAATTCATGTATGTAATGTACTTGTATATATATAAAAAGCCCCATGAAATCGAGTATAGATCACCTTATAAAATTCATGTATGTAATGTACTTGTACATATATAAAAAGCCCCATGAAATCGAGTATAGATCACCTTATAAAATTCATGTTTGTAATGTACTTGTATATAAAAAGCCCCATGAAATCGAGTATAGATCACCTTATAAAATTCATGTATGTAATGTACTTGTATATAAAAAGCCCCATGAAATCGAGTATAGATCACCTTATAAAATTCATGTATGTAATGTACTTGTATATAAAAAGCCCCATGAAATCGAGTATAGATCACCTTATAAAATTCATGTATGTAATGTACTTGTATATAAAAAGCCCCATGAAATCGAGTATAGATCACCTTATAAAATTCATGTATGTAATGTACTTGTATATAAAAAGCCCCATGAAATCGAGTATAGATCACCTTATAAAATTTATGTTTGTAAAATATCCAGTTAGAAAACATCTAAAATATCAGTAGTCTGTGTTGGATCTATATTTGTCTTCAGTCACTTTGGAAAATGCAGTTATCCATTATATTCAATTACATTTAATTAAGTTTGTGGATGACTAACATAGCTGAAAAGTTCTTAGTTTTTATTGAAGATTGTAGTTGGCTTTCTCTGATGAATGCATGTGCATATGTCATGTGACATTAAACTTACAGGACAGCTTTGTGGTACCAACAAACAAATGCCCGTTTCTTGTTGTGCCAGCAATGTATTTTTTTTAGAAGATTGAGACTCAGGGGTCTTGCTACCAGGCAAAGTGGGTAACTATGCTGCTTTCTTCTGTTAGGAAAACAAGAAGGACTTCACCCTGTGATTTTTAAGAGAAACATTGAATGACCGTCCTTTTTGAGATGCTCCCTTGTCTTGGCCAGTTTAGTTCCAGTGTTATGTCAAGGCAAAATGTAGGCTTTAAGCCAAGTTGGTATTGATATCAACTGCACCGATAAACAAACTCGTGCACAATCACAGGCATCTGTTTTGATAGCTGATTGACCTTATGTTAGCAACTATTAATGCCGGATTTTCACAAGTTATCCTTTTATGATAAAATATACAAAAAACATACAAACATGTGTTAAAGGACATTAAATGTATGTAAATAGCAATTTGTTTTTTAAGAATAGAATGATTAACGTGTATTTTAGCTGCTGTGTGTGCATTATTTTATTTCTAAAAATCAATTTGGAACTGTAAGTAAACCTCTCAGGGGAAATAATTGCAGACATCACTGTATCTTGGAAGTACTTAAATAAATTTATCTCTTTTCGAAAACCATTGGGCACAGGAAAATATCGAAAGCAGAGTTGAAGAATTAGCTTTAAATGATATTATGTTGGTCAGAAAAATACGAGACAATGATATATTGTGGAATTCTTGAGACACTGTAAAATTGAGGTTTTATTCCAAGTTCGCCTATTTTGGTGAAAATACAAAGAAAAAGCCCATTAAAGCAAATACTATTTACAATTTAACAATGCCTAGCATTACACCACATACATAGACAAATAATAAAACCTTATATTTGCAATCCTATTAATAGATTGTTGTAAGAAAGCTATAAATGGTTACATTAAGAAAACCCCACTATCTAAAAATAGATACACTTGCATGTTGGCTGTGTCAATTCCATTGAAAAGGGTTTAGTTCATTAATATACTGAGTTTTTAAATTCTTTAGTGTGTCTGTGAATAGTTATAGTCTAGTTTCAACAAAGAAATTAGGATGAACAGTAGGATCTGAAAGAAGTGTGTATTTGCTATCAAGTACATGATACAGTGATTGTTTCAAACAAGTTTAGGATTCTTTTAAACTGCCATTTCTTAGTGCACTTTTAGAAAGTAAAAAGACAAAATTTCTTGATTAAACGTATTTGATTATGCCTTTGTACTAATTTGCAATCACAATATTGTATTCTAGTTACTCAATTAAAATTCAATACAATAGCTTCTGTTATTCTCTTTTCAAGCCATATTACCAATATACACTGAATATGAATATGATATTATATATATATATATATATATATATATATATATATATATATATATAGATAGATACGTGAAACCTTAAAACGAAAGTACATATATTATATATATATATAGATATGTGAAACCTTAAAACGAAAGTACATATGATATTATATATATATATATATATATATAGATACGTGAAACCTTAAAACGAAAGTACATATGATATTATATATATATATATATATATATATATATATATATATATATATATATATATATAGATACGTGAAACCTTAAAACGAAAGTACATATGATATTATATATATATATATATATATATATATATATATATATACGTGAAACCTTAAAACGAATGTACATATGATAATATATATATATAGATACGTGAAACCTTAAAACGAAAGTACATATGATATTATATATATATAGATACGTGAAACCTTAAAACGAAAGTACATATGATATTATATATATATATATATATATATATATATATATATATATATATATATATATATATATACATGAAACCTTAAAACGAAAGTACATATGATATTATATATATATATATATAGATACGTGAAACCTTAAAACGAAAGTACATATGATATTATATATATATATATAGATACATGAAACATTAAAACGAAAGTACATATGATATTATATATATATATATAGCTACGTGAAACCTTAAAACGAAAGTACATATGATATTATATATATATATAGATACGTGTAACCTTAAAACGAAAGTACAGTATTTTGAACTAAATCCCAAATATTCCATCAAAGTATGAAAAGAAGTACAGAGTGATCCAAATGAATTCAAGTATGTAATGTATTGATATGTCAATGACCTTGATGTATGTCAATCCTGAATCTGTCCGAACGAATTCACAATAATTTCAAAATTGTGATTTAACCCAATATGTTAATGAGTACTTTGTGACTCAAGTTAATAACATTAAAATAATGATTCCTTTCAAATTATATCTGAATTCTACTATGATTTTAGATATTTAACATAATTCAAAAGTTAATAGTTTCTCTTTATCTCTCCCATATATAAAAAGCAATTAAGAAACAATAAGAGATGATTATTTGGTTCAACAGTTCATTCCTAGAACATTTAAAGTTTTAAACAAGGTCAGGTCTTTTACACCAAGATTAGTAAACATGACAAAAATTAGGTATCCCAATTTTCAAGGGAACACTTTTGTCCTGAAAAGATATCAAAGCAAACATGATGTTATAAATGATTATCTCAAAGTACAATCTACAGTCATCGGCAAAAGTATAGGTATCAAATAATGCTTGAATCATCTTATGATTAACAATCATGGACGATAATAACCATGTCATGTTTGTATAAATCCCCACTTAGAATCCAAAAATGTATGGACAAAAGTTCAACACAATATAAAGTTTTAAATAGATTCATATATTAGCAGCTTAAATGCCATTTCATTTATACTTTTTATACTCAAAACATCCATTTATAAAATATCCAACTCACAAAGTTTGCATATAACTAATGATTAACTAATACTGTTGATATTTATTGTACAACAATTTCAACATTGTGTCTAAATGGCAATAAAATGTTCATTCCTGTACACCTAATTTCATCCTCAGCTTGTAACTTTTCAAAGTCCATTGCATTTGGAGTGTCTAAATAAGAAATTAGTTTGACATTGTGAAGACCATTTCCCAAAAGCTATTTGATGCATTGATATTTATCTAACCAAACTCCCAATGTATGTATGTATGTATGTATGTATGTATGTATGTATGTATGTATGTATGTATGTATGTATGTATGTATGTATGTATGTATGTGTGTGTTTGTGTGCTTTATGAACAAAAATCAACATTCACAATTACTATTTAACTCATTCAGCCCCAGTGATGCATTATTATTTTGTTATTTGTCCGAGTCTTTCACAACTTACATGTATTTATACACTATTTACAAAATTAATATGATGGCTACAGTCTACTAGATCTGCAAGAACTCTATCATCATCGCTATCAAAATTGTCTTCTTCTGATGATTCAGTCTCAGAAACTTCTGTCTGAATCTTAATCTTGCAGAGCACATTGTATCTAATTCATTCAAAGCGATACAAGACGGGATCGACTATTATATGCAGTCAACAAACTTCGACTTCTGGAAGCGTTTGTCACTGATTGCAGAAACCGGATCACGTGCATTGACGGGATCAAGGTTGAATGAGTTAAAACAAATCTTTGGAACTAAATCTGAAATGTCTAACCTTTGACTGTTTATTTACAAACATCTGAAACATGCATGGCCATATTTTTCAGTATATTATTATGCCTAAACAAACATTATATCAAAAATTTTACATTTAAATGGTATCTCTACAGTTTGTATTCTCATGTGCATCTTTAAATCTTTATTATGCTTAAAAAGTTTCTCACAAGCTTACATATGAACGCTTTTTATCTGGTATGTTTTCTCATGTGCACCTTTAACACATTAACCCCTGGCGCAATATTTATGGGGAAGGAGGTAGTAGCCTACTGCCTACTTCCAAGCTCTGTAACATCAAGGTCATGTATGATAGTCTGATTCACTAAAGTGGGTGGTATTATAGAAAGATATTCAGATTTAGCTCTACAATGATACCAAATAAACTGGACATTTTAGTTGCACAAAAAATACAGAGGGTATAATCTAATTTTCGGACCAGTTTTTTTATCCAAACTTTTTTGTGTTCGGAATCCAATTTTGTGTCCAGATTTTAGACTTGTTGGCCTCAAGTTTAAAGCAGACTAGTCGGAATCTTTGCAAGAATGCGCTGGGCATTTTTAATTTTAAGGCATGCTAATGGAAATTGTTTGGAAAACGATGTATATAACCTCATATGCCCCTTAAAATCACCATTGTGCATAAACATTTGCACAAAAACTTCAAATTTCAATGTTTTTTCTCCAGTAAGCATTGTCAAGTGCACCTTTAAAACACTATTCGAAAATGGACAATTGTTCATAAACTTCACAGTTTTTCTCCTTTATGTATTCTCATGTGCACCTTTAAATCACTGTCATGTGTAAACATTTTCTCACATACTTCACATTTGAATGGTTTTTCTCCAGTATGTTTTCTCATGTGCACCTTTAAATTACTATTCTGAGTAAACATTTTCCCACATACTTCACATTTAAATGGTGTTTCTCCAGTATGTTTTCTCATGTGTACCTTTAAAGCACTGTTATCTGTAAACATTTTCTCACAAGCTTCACAATTAAATAGTTTTCCTCCAGTATGTATTCTCATGTGCACCTTTAAATCACTGTCATGTGTAAACAATTTCCCACATACTTCACATTTGAATTTTTTTCCTCCTGTATGTCTTCTCATGTGCAACTTTAAATGACTATTCTGAGAAAAAATTTTATTGCAAACTTCACATTTGAATGGTTTTTCTCCAGTATGTATTCTCATGTGCAGCTTTAAACCACTGCCATGTGTAAAAAGTTTCTCACATACTTCACATTTGAATGGTTTTTCTCCAGTATGTTTTCTCATGTGCACCTTTAAATTACCATTCTGAGTAAACATTGTCCCACATACTTTACATCTGAATGGTTTTTCTCCAGTATGTATTCTCATGTGATTCTCTAAATGAACATTTTCTGTAAACTTTTTCTCGCAAACTTCACATTTGAATGGTGTTTCTCCAGCATGTATTCTCATGTGTAGCTTTAAACTACAATGGTACTTGTACATTTTTTCACAAACTTCACATTTAAATGGTTTTTCCACAGTATGCATTCTCATGTGATTCGCTAAACTACCAATCTGAGTAAACTTTTTCTCACAAACTTCACATTTGAATGGTTTGTCTCCAGTATGTATTCTAATGTGCACCATTAAACTCCTGTCATTTGTAAACATTTTCTCACAAATTTCACATTTAAATAGTTTTCCTCCAGTATGTATTCTCATGTGCCTCTTTAAAACACACTTCTGTGTAAACATTGTCTCACATATTTCACATTTAAATGGTCTTTCACCTGTATGTTTTCTCATGTGTACCTTTAAAGCACCATTATTTGTAAACATTTTCTCACAAACTTCACATGTAAATGGTTTTTCCCCAGTATGCATTAACATGTGTTTTGCTAAACTACCAATCTGAGTAAAGTTTTTCTCACAAACTTCACATTTGAATGGTTTGTCTCCAGTATGTTTTCTCATGTGCACCACTAAACTACTGTCACATGTAAACAGTTTCTCACAAACTTCACATTTGAATGGTTTTTCTCCAGTATGGTTTCTCATGTGCAATTTGAAATGACTATTTTGAATAAACATTTTCTCGCAAAGTTCACATTTGAATGGTTTTTCTCCAGAATGTATTATCATGTGCCTCTGTAAATTACAATTCAGAGTAAACATTTTCTCACATACTTCACATTTGAATGGTTTTTCTCCAGTATGTTTTCTCATGTGTTCCTTTAAAGTACTATTGTTAGTAAACATTTTCTCACAAACTTCACATTTCAATGGTTTTTGTCCAGAATGTATTCTCATGTGCCTCTGTAAATTACTATTCAAAGTAAACATTTTCTCACAAACTTCACATTTGAATGGTGTTTCTCCAGTATGTATTCTCATGTGCATCTTTAAATTAGAATGGTAGTTAAACATTTTCTCACAAACTTCACATTGAAACAGTTTTTCTCCAGTTTGCATTCTCGTGTGCACTTTTAAATCCCGATTCTGAGTAAACAAGTTCTCAGAAACTTTACATTAAAATAAGTTTCTCTCCTGTATGTATTAAATTTTGCCTCTTTGGATGATTCTGCGCGTAAATATTTCGTGTAATTCACATTTGAATGGTTGTATCTCCAGTTCTCTGGAACGCTGAATAATGTATTATGACGGTACTAAATGTTATTTTCGCCTCATATTAAAACTTTTTCGCTATTACTGCTTACTTAAAATCTGTCAAGTTTATATTAATTTTCGTCTTTCTATTGTTATATATAAAAAAAAATCTTTCTCAAAAGAAGCGCGTAAATGAAAATAAACAGCATATAATTGCTGACCAATATTGTCCAACCATGGGGGCACAACTCTATATTATCGAGGTGTTTGCCTAATGCACGTATGGTCGCATGCGTATATTATTTTTTTTTAAAAAAACATATTGCATCCGTGAACTTGTAGAATATTTCCACAATAAACAAAAGCATTAAATGATCAAATAGAATAGACAAATGAAATTGAAGTGGAAATTCATGATTAACATCATTATAAACTAAATACAATTATTATTTAACTTTATAAGAATGTTGAATACAATGTGGGCAAATATTTTAAATTTATAGAATTTTTATTATTATTATTATTATTATTATTATTATTACTTATTATTATTACTACTACTATTATTATTATTATTATTATTATTATTATTATTATTATTATTATTATTATTATTACTTATTATTATTATTATTATTATTATTATTATTATTATTATTATTATTATTATTATTATTTCCAAGATACTTTAGCTGTTGTATTCATAATTACGTACTAGAAGCATAATCATACGAAACATTTTGAAAATTTTAATCTATATTGGCAACCATGGATTTAAATTGCAGTCTTAACCCTGAAATGACATATATGTCGCCATCAGTACATGACCTATAATCATCTGACATCAGACAATACATTAAATATATTTCAGCAAAATTATCCCACTACAGTACTAAGAACACCGATAGTTCCAGCTGCAAAGAGCTCGTCGAGATAACTAACAAACTAATGTCAAGGAAGAAATGTACCCCACTTTGAACTACCTTCTCTCCAGGAAATCTTCCGGACCTATTTGCAAATTTCTTCCGTCACAAAGTACAAACAATTAGTAGTATATGGGAATACTCTAGCGTCAACGGGAAATTCAGTCAAAAAGGTCGTGGGAACATCTAGCGTCAAGGGGAATTTAACATGGGGAAATGTAACATGGAGTGAATGGGGAATTGAACAAAGCGACAAGGATTGGGTCACTTTAGCGACTATGGCAACTTAACGTTTAAAATGGGCATATCAAAATTGGTGTAAATAAGAATAAAACATGGGAATGTCACCTGGGGTTCTAAGCGAATTGAACATTGGGACTTCATTGTGTTATAGGGTCAAAACTATTTATAGGATAAAATGTACAATGGGGGAAAAGGGGCCGATAGGGACAAAGATAGATATACAGAAAGAGACAAATACACATGCAAACACAGAAGAGAAAACAGAGATCTGCTCAAGAAAGACTCAGATAATAAAAGTCAACGATATGGGTTCAAAATATTTATTCAAGTATATACAAGGCATCTCTGGCCTGTGCTCTAGTCTAGGCACTATCCATTTCAAACATTCAAATCTGGACATGGAACAAATCTATTCACATGTTATCTATTTGTCTGATCTAGAAAAAAAATTAAAGTTTATGCCTTCAAAAAGGACCTTACTTTGCATACAACGCATAAGCATTTCATATAAGAATGACACTTTTCATACAACAATTATTATCCATTTTTAAGAAACAAAACTAAACCAAAACAAGTAACAAACAATCAAATAGAGGAGATAGTTAATGATTCTCTCTATATCCGTCACACTTATTGTTTAAAATCTGGTCAGCTACCACTTGTGTCCCAGCGTAGATTCTTCCCATTACGTACCCCATTTCATTTGTAAATCGGCTGTTATGTCCATTGCGCAAGGTAAACCTATCGATAAGCAGATCAATGGCGGTTATTGTCTTCTTTCCGTGGAGGTGCAACGTACGCCATATGAATTGTCACTATTCCATCGGGGATGTCACATTTTTCTCTCATCGTCTGCACGTCTTCAATATACCTCACTAGTTTGGATGAAGTTTGGATGAAGTTAATTCTGCAGTTGTACTCAAACCGACACATACAGAAGATATCAGACTGTCGTGATACATATATAGGCTCAAACGACCTCAATCTTTGACTTGAGACTGACTTTTCAGTTCCTCTAATAGTGAGTCAAATAAGTCCGTACTGAAACATGCCGATTCCTCATCTAGAATGTCAAACGTAAAGTCTTTGAATAAGTTGTATTACATTTTATCAAAGTCGCAGTCATTTGGATGCTAAAATAATCCTTTATTTCTGCTGCAATGTTTTCCTTCTTCGACGCGCTATGTTTTGACGGTATGGTGGTGAAAGAGGTTAATGATTGTGTTCTTTCGCTTTTGGAAAACTGCGTAGAGTAATCCATCTTTCTTGGCGTTTCTATTCGCAATGAGGTGAAGTTCTTCTAGGAAGTGGTCCCTGTTGTATACTGGGTGATATCAGCGTGTCTATAAGCTAAAGTCTTTTAGTCTGGAAGTCTCACTGGTTGCACATAGTTTTCCATGGCGTTAGTAAATAAACAACCAAGATGTGGTGCTGATTTGGTGTTGGGATCGTTCGGCACAGCATCGCACTCGAGTTTCTTATTGGACTTGAGTCTTACACTCTATACTTGTTGTGTGAAAGGATTCATCTTTCTCGCTTGACAATGTTAGTCACAATGAACTATCGGTCTTAGACGGTGTCCCTTCTTATATGCTGACCAACATCGAAGTGACTGTACGGTAAAGTGAAGTGATTGGGAAGCCGCACTCTCTTCTGGTACACGATTTGATAGACTTTTTTATACAAAGACCTACAGACGATTTGGTGTGATGGTAAACGTACGATCTTGTGCGGTTCGTTGGGTCATCACTTTCAAGGTTTCATCCTGTCCAGACTTCAAGGCATATTTTAGCACGTCAAAGTTCACCACTCGACTGGTGCGATAATTGAGAGTCAATCCTCACACTTTACATTTTGTGTTCTTTTCTCCATGACGGTTTCGGTATTCTTAGCCGTAATGTTTAGGACCGCCACTTGAAACAAATCTTGTCTGTCCAGGCTCCTAAACGGTCTCCTTCGATGTCAGGATGACGTTGATCGAGGCGATCGATGTAGATACAACTGTCCGTGTCAAAATAGAGGACGCGATCTCCACACAGTTCTAAAACTTCGTACAATTTTTAGCGAGCATGGACTGTCACAAAAGCCGCAATGACGACATTTCCAAATGTGTCGGCTTCTACAAAGTCTAGTTCTTCTTCGTAATTGACTAAGATCAGGTCCTCACGAAGGACGACCACGTGTTTCATGTATTTTGTTTTGTCGTGAATCATCTGGAAGTAGCGGGAAGGTTCGGACAAATACTCCCTCTTGAGTCAATACAGTCGTTGTGAAATTTTAACCCGCAAGCAATTTAACATCACTTTGGCATACGATCGCCTTCCTTCGTTTTTCTCCACGTGATCTAAAGTGATGCATTCCTGCACCCAGTATCTTTCTTTGAATTTTTTTTAGTCTTCTGGAGTGTGGCACCAGGAAAGATAGCCGCTCGCTTCTTGTTTCAGTTTCAAAAAGGTATCCACGTAGTCTGCAGAAATACTTTTCTGTGTCTCGTCAATCCTTTTGTATTTGTGTGTCTTGGGAAAGTGGTAAATTTCGTACACTTCTAACAGTCGGTATCCCAGGTCCAGAGCTTTAAACAATTCCACGCTAACCCACGCTCCTGTCAAGGTACGATTTTCCTTGGTTTGCTGACAAGGTTGATCTTGATTGCACGTTTCGGCACAAGTACGACACAAAGGAAACATCAGTTTCTCACTGGAAATGGTGAGGTACAACGGGATGGTACAAATCCGTGGGAGGCAAGACTTTGCACTTGATCAATCCTTCGTACAGTAGAATGTTGTCCAAATCCAGCTCTAATCCTTCACGAGTGGCTTAACTAAGCCCGGCTGAAGCTGCTTCTACGGACTGGAGACGGACTGACAGGACATTTTCTAGCGCCAAAAACAAAACAAGACGCTTTTGACTGATGCAACTCGTTAATTTCAGGTGGTTGCCCATCTCGTAAATGGTAAATATCGAATTCAAACATTCTCTACCTTGCGACTGTACTTTCTCATGGGAAAGGCTAAAATAGTAAATCCTAACGGAACATCCGGAGACGGAGTGATTAACACGATTTGATATTATATTTAGTGTCATCTCGGCATCTCCTGCGACGCCACTGTGGCTTTGATGTACCAAATTTTCCTTTCCCCTGGATACATCAGCTGCGTGGAAGAGGAATCAACTGCATGAGACAACTGATTCTCCATCTCAATATTTTCCATGCTTGAGTCATGGATATAACGCTCCAGTATCGCTTCACTGAATCAACACAACATGGGACGCAAACTTTGACAGGTTTTAAGTCATTGCTCGATTGGGTCAGTCGCCAGTGGTTGCATCCGAAGGTGGAGGAGACCAACATGTCTCATTGCATAGCTGCCGCCCGCCTCAAACTGGTCAGCACCCAGACAGTAAGGCGCGGTCTCGCCACATGTCGTCTCTCTTACTGGGTGAGTAGGACATAAGGTACGCGAGTACCTGACAAAGCGGACTGCAACTATTGCACCAAGAAAAAACAAACTAAAAAAGGCACTGAAACCTCCAATCCTCAAGCTTGGTACCTGTAATATCCGGACCATGCTGACTGAACACTTAGATGATCAGGACGCAATCATCAATGTTCTAAAGACTTTTGTCATCAATGAAGAAATAATAAGACTCCAGGTAGACATCGACGCACTACAGGAGACGCTGCTACCAGAGTTGTGGCTCCTAACATCAGCGATCTATTCGTTCTTCTAGCACGGAAAGAGCACTGAAGTAGTCAGAGAGTTTTGTGTTGGATTCGCAATCATGAACATTTGGATGAAGACAATAGAATCCTGCCAATAATGTAACATAAGACTGATATCACTTTGCCTCCACACCACCACCGATACATTCCACAGCTCCGACTGCGACACTAACCACTATTTGGCGGGCTGCAAAATGAAACTTCAGCCACAACTACAAAGACAATGCGAACTCTTCATAGCCATCATCTGGGACATCTCTAATGGGCGCACTTAAATCATATCTCGAGACTAACGTATGCCAACAACCATCATTGTACTACAAGGATGTATTCACTATATTGCCAGGCTTAAAATTAGGTTTGGGGCCACGAGTGTCCGAGTGGCCTAAAGCACTCTCAGTTACGGATCACTGCCATCTCGCCTCTTTCTGCGCGCGCTCGAGTCAAAGATTCGGCTAATGTAGTTATGTGAGAAGGCTTGACAGTAGCTTCGCGTGAGTCTGTGGTTCTTTCCGGAGGATTTCCCGGGTTCATACTTCACCAATAGTACTGGCCGCCATTTATAGAATATCGTGTGCTGAACAATTGCCTTAAACCCAACACAAACTAGCAAACGAAATTAGGTTTCTTTTTCCCAACAGTAATAATATTTTCACTGTAACATCTAAATAGAATATCACCGGTATACATTCACGTGTGTGTGCCTTTTCAAATTATTGCCGACATACAAATATTCGTATAATCTTGACATATGAATGATTTATCTTCAGAATGTACCCATTTGTACATCCTTATTGTACCTTTTTATCTAAAAGGCCCATCGTAACTTTCACATTTGAAAGGTTTATCTCTGGTAAGAAATCATAGCTATAACCTTCAAACTACTACGCTGATGAAAAATGTTATCACACGCTTCTCATTTGGTTGGATTATCTTCAGTATTATCATTTGCGTCTTCAACGCATCACCCTGTTTAAATAAAGAATCAGGAACTTCACAATGTAATATATCACATGCGCATCATTATGAACTTCTTCAAAGTACTGCTTACCTAAGCATTTTATCACAAATTTCTCATTTTAGTCAGTAACACTAGTATACATCGTAACGTGCTTGCTAAATACTTAACTCTTGATACAACGTTTATTACAAACGTTTGTGTGTTTATCTCTAGGATGAATCTGTCTCTGCCTCATGAGAACACAACCCTGACTTAGCATTATACCACACGTTACAGATTTAAATGGATTATCTGCGGCAGGATAATTCACAACGATACATACAGTGAAAGGTTTGAACGTGACATAATATTTGATACGCAATTCGCATTCTTGATAACATTCCTCTTTTGTAGGAATATCGGGCCTTAGGTACGCCTCGTCAGTGGAGTGAAATGCCTTAAAAGATCTAAAACATTTGTAAGTAATCATTTCTTCAAAACTTTCACCTAAAGGTTATAAAACATGTCTTCCACTTAGTTAAATCGCAAGTTGTTCACCAAATTCCCTTCCAAACAATGCCAAGACCGAGAATGACAGACATATGCACAGACCAGGGCACTACTTATGGACAAATTAAAATCGAATTGAAAGATACAACGATATTCTCTAAAACTGATCTGGTAAATCATTCATGACAATGTTCTCTTCATATCATGAGGATTGTGGGCCAAATGTTGCGGTTTTAATTCTTGGGATAAAACTGAATTAATAATGTCTTTAATGCAAGTAAAATCATACAATCATTTGGAAGCGTGTTTATTCAGATATTTTGAAGTCCATATTCATAACTTTAAGTCTGAGCACCCTTCAGATGTTTGATTATTAGCGTAAGTTGGTGTTCGACACTTTTGCATTATTTCAGATTTAGTAATTGTTATGATTTTTCGACTTGGAAGAAAATTAAATAACATAATTTTCAACCATTATTTAGGCTGTCACGTTGTAAGGATTAACTAGATTTGTATATGTTATGTATATGTTATACCCTGTGGCTTATAATTTCGAGACGTAAAGATACATGAATGTCGATACGGCGAGCAATGAGATGTCAAGCCTGTTAATTGACATGGCCATACAACTAGTGAAACGCGCTTTATTTTTGCCAAAGCCAGGAACGCAATATTGTCATAAAATAGTTCACAGGCTAGTGGTGAAATCCTGTGGTCGGATCAAAAGAACATCAAGTGCAGGTTGTAAATCCACCCTTGGGAGACAGTTGGGAGGGGGTAGTGTATGAACATTATATGAATCAACGTCCACTGGGAACTGAGCAAAGAATGGCCAACATTAGAATCGCAAGCTTAAATATATTATCTTGAGAACTAAATGTCCGTAGTCGATAAAACCAGCTTACAAGATTTATAAGAGAAGACAAGCTTCTTCGACGTCATTAGAAATTCGCGAGAAACTTTTGTATTCTGTAGGAGCTGCAGTACATGTCAATGACTATTTGCTCGATGGTTGTAATATATTACTGCAAAGTAATCGTTCTTGAATTACTGCATTATTTATGCTTTAGTACGTTGAATGGCGTTGTGTAGGGTTTGATTCATTCGTAGTGTTTGATATACACGCCTGTTTTGAGATATGAGGAATGTTTATGTATATAATTAATATTGTAAGACGCTATTTGGTTAGTTCGAAGTATCCTCGTGTATTTACTCATGTGATATAGATTTGAAAATGTTGAATTGATTTATACTTTGTATAGTGGTTGCAGTAAGCAACATTAGTTAATAGGGATTTGCCTATTTGTGTATAGTAGGAGTATGATGTGCTAGGATATCAGCGCATGGATATGTGTATATCTGTGAAGACTTTGTACAAGTGCAATATACAGAATAGCGTCTGATTATGTGATATTGTTCTGTATAATAAGATTGAGAATTTGTATATACCGTATACGCATATCAGAGAGAACGTGTATTTTCATGGGCATGAACGCGTGACCAATGAAAGTAATGGATTATATGATGATATTGTTGTTTAGTGTGAGTTAGATAACTAGGGGAATATGTTATGCTAATGTCCTTAGAAGCACATGTTTACATGCATATCAAAATACTATACATAAATCAATAGTCAGAATCACTGTTCAACAAACTCTTCCAAACTGAAACGGAAATTTGTATTCTTTAATCGTGTTTCTCCAGGAACTATTAACATGTGCCGTTATAAAGTATTGTTGTGTGTAATTCGTTAATCACAAACTTCACATTTGGATTGACGTTTTCCAGTATGTATCTCATGTGGACATTCAACGAACCACGTTGGTTGAACATTTTGTGACATATTTTACATTGAAATTGTTTATTTTCTGTATGTTTACTATTGTGGCTCTACAAATCACCTTTCCCTTTAGATACCTTAGGACAAAATTCACATTTGAATGGGTTGTCAGCACTTTGTATCATATCATGTATTCATTAAAATAGACATAATTTCATGCCATTTCAAAACATTATCTCCTTGAACATTTTACTACTAACTTTACTACTAACTTCACATTAATTCACTTCAATTTTAAAAGATTCAATGGCTTTCCCTCTTCCTATTCCTATATATAAGAAACGCGTAAATGTTACTAAACAGCATATAGTAAGGGAGCTAACATTGATAAACAGTTTCTAAATGCGTATGCGTGCACTGTAGAATACCGGAAGAGTTCTTGTTCTTGTTCTTGTTCTTGACTTGCGAGTTTTTTTACAAATAAAAGGGTTAAACGTGTGATGTAGGAAGTTGTCATTTTAGATGAGACAAATACTTTTTTTAAAGAAAAAAAAACAATATGTTTCCAGTTTGCGGAATGTCCCTGTTCATAATTACCGACCCTCGACATTTCCCCAACAGTATTAAAATGGTGTAAAAAGAAATCACGGTCCCTGAATTGAAATGTATGTATGTATGTATGTATGTATGTATGTATGTATGTATGTATGTATGTATGTATGTATATACATATACATATATATATACATATACATATATATATATATATATATATATATATATATATATATATATATATATATATATATATATATATGAAGAAAAATACACCTAATATAACTTAAAATCAGTGAAGTAATAAAAGCACATCGCAAACATTTCAGTATAAACAATATTACTAATTCGTCTTTAAATGTGATTTCTTTACTAGTATCAAAAGTAGAATTAGAATATTCTTCGAGCAGAAAGCTGTTTGTTTTCTTGTAAGACTAACTGCAAGATCACAGGTTAATTTCTTGCTTACTTGCATTGTATACAGAGCAAGGAAAGGTTAATCTTACACCAGGGCTCTAATCTACAACTAATTATCCTCACATAAAATTTGAATTCAACTAATAATGTTTTTAAGTACTGAAAATATAAATGGAGCAAATAATTTCTTTTCGGTCTGATCGACAGAACAAACCGTAATACACAAGAGGATGAATGGGATGTGGGTCAAAAGTTCATTTCGATAACACTATGTTGTAAGCAGAGTCGGGTCTTTATCTTACATTGCAGCAAACAACATGACCAATATCAGTAAAATCATGATTCCCATGAAACCACCAGTGTTCTGAATTTTAATCCAAGAAAATGTGATTATTTGTCTTCAAGCATAATCTGCAGTCATTGACAAAAATTAGCGATGTATTACGTTGTTTTAAAACGATCATTATGATCGACAAACATAGTCAAAATTCTACACTATATCTATCTATCTATCTATCTATCTATCTATCTATCTATCTATCTATCTATCTATCTATCTATCTATCTATCTATCTATCTATCTATCTGTGTGTGTGTGTTTGTGTGTGTGTGTGTAGAGAGAGACAGAGACAGAGACAGACAAACATACAGAGAGACAGAGAGAGAGAGAGAGAGAGAGAGAGAGAGAGAGAGAGAGAGAGAGAGAGAGAGAGAGAGAGAGAGAGGGAGGGAGGGAGGGAGGGGCGGCAAAGAGAGTGTTTCTTGTATTCCCCAAGATTATTTTAGCAGTGCTGATATTTACAGTCAGAAAATTTAGTGGTTTAAATTCCCCAAGATATACATGTTGTCATTGTAGGAGTACATCTGAAGAATATAACAAAAACGTTTGGCAAGAAAGTTTTTAAATAACTTGGCTAACTGCAGAGTGGCGAGAATATGTGCTGATATTTCCAATGACTGATTTCACTTGTAACAACATCTGCAATGCCTAACTTAGAGCTTGCATTCAGACCTTTCCTTGGCCTGGCATGATTCACTCTCTCTCTCTAATGGACAAACAAGGGCTATATGTCAGTGATGTAAAGAAGTTCAAAACTTAAAACTCAAAGGCAACCACTGTATCTGCTCATCTGGAAATATAGCTTTTTCAGGAATGCTTAATTGTCTTCTAATAAGGGACTACAACGTTTGCTAGTGGGACTCATGTTTTACTCAAAATAAGAGTCATGAACTACCATTTTATATTAAATAATATTTTCCAATGCCGCATAGCATTCTTGCCATCTTAACAGATTATAAAATCAGACTCACGGGAAGGGTATAATGCATATTCAGGTCCAATGAATTTCCCATTCGGTCCATTGGTGAACTTTTTATTTTATTTTATTTTGATTGCATGGAAACTCAGCCTTTGGAATTGTAGAAGACACACTGAGATTATATCAATCGAAAACGTTCTTAAGTTCTTAGTTTATAACTCTGAACATAACAAACATTTGCCTTTTCTAATTGATGAGTCAAATTATTATATGTCGGAAGTAGATGTATTTTGGTACAACAAGAACTAATAGATATTTTCATCCAGTTTTTAAGAGAAAAGAAAATGTTTGAAACAAACACTTTGGAATGGATTAGAAAATATATATGTGGCTCTGAAATTAAATAAAACTAGTGTAAGGTTAATAAACGATGGAATCAAGAGGTGAAAAAATTCATCTAAACAAATACGGAAATTTAGCAGGCTGAATGAAAAAGGAAAAAATCAAATACCAAAAACAATTAAAACCAGTTTCAGAAAAGACGCAAATACAAAAGAGACAGAAGAAAGAAGGAGAATATAAAACCGGCCGGCGCCAAACATGGCTTCGCCAAAGCGTCCTACTTCGCAGTCTATGGAGTATATTTTATAGAACAAGGGTTTATATAGTATTCAGGGCCGACTGCATCTTCATTTGCAGTAGTAAGCACGACTAGCACATTTGCAGTAGTAAGCATGGCACACGCTGATACTTTAGAAGAACTCACCTTGCATTTAAGGCTGTTGTGTGATCCAATTGATCCGTGGTGCCGATTGTGGTCATAATAATAGACAGATTGCCTGACAAGAACCCGTAATTTCCTAAAACACAAGATGCATCGAGCATTCTATTACAACAACCGGGATGAGATTCATGTTGCGTGACATGCGCCAGGGCACTCAGCCTACAACACCGTCAAACAAAGCATGGCTCTTCCTTCACACGACCTATCAGGATTGATCCTTCCTAATTCATTTTGGATCTCTTTTCACAGAAATGGCAAGACATGTGATGTAGAGTTGGAAAGGACCAATTTTCAGAGTACTCAGTGGTCAAGTCTACGCTTTTAAAAGTCGAGCATATTGCTTGCCGTTTGTGATATTTCAATATACTAAATATCCTGTCAATTTTCAAATGAACATAATGAGTGACAGAATGACAAAATAAAGGAGTTTTTGACCTGGTGATAAAATTCTTTATCGTGCTGCACATACGTTAAAATCATATTTTGTCCAAAAATTATGTACTTCTACAGCTGAGGAAATAAAGAACCCAATGGAAATCAAATTATATTAGTAAAACTCCTGGAAGGTGACAACAAACAAGTTTGTAATATTACTCTGTTAAACGAATATTTTCATTGACATATACCTGATAATCATTTGAGCTGTTCCTGTCGCATAGACGGAGAATTTTCCGAATTCAGAAAAATTTAATAATACGGACAAGAAACGTTCCTATTCAGTCATAAGTAAAAAGTGAACTAAAACAAGTTATATACGAATACGAGTATATGTTTATAGATGCTCCAAAATGAAAAACAAAATCTACCATGATGTTGAAATTTTAGGTTTTCTAAACATGTGAAACAACTTACGTGATGCATCCTCTCAAGCGGGAATGATCTTCAACGGAAAGTCAATATTTGCTGAAATAACATTTATTTGGGCCCATTGAATTTAACTGATTAACCGCGCATTCTTGTCTTGAGACCAGATAATCCTTTCCGTATGTGTACTGATTATAGAAAAGTGAACGACTAAAAACAGTAGAAATAGACTGGAAATAGGAAATGCAACAGATTTACCGAAGTTCGCCCTTTTGAAACGATTTTGGTAATTCCATTCCCAGAAAGAACAAAAGAGCAAACAAATTAACGGCATTGCGACTCAATATTGACTTTATCAAGATAATTGATGTCATTCGATATCAAAAAAATTCCATCACATACAACCCTTTATTGACATGTGAACGTCTGGAATAGAGAGATATGGTGCTTGAAATCATTGACGTCATTATATGCATTCAAAACCATCACATGGAAACCGAGTGAATTTAAATTTAATTTAAAGTAGTTATTGCCGTCCTTGTGGTACATATTGTTGGACAGAGTCAAGACAGATATATTGACGTTAACGTTATGACTATCTCTATATCCCCAGTTCTTAGCAGTAAAAAGCAACTGATGCGATATTTGGGTACGGTTCGATATTTTCGAATATATGCTCAAATGGTTCTAGTTGTTTATTCTTGATCAATTTGATGATTAAAAAAACTATTACTAGTCTAAAAAATATGAGGACGTTTTAGAAAAGAAATATAGGCTACACCTAACAGTACACAAGTTCTTTTAGTCCCAGATTTCAACCAGTCATTTAAAATGTCTCTTAATACAAGTGTGATGTAGGAGTTTGTTGAGTATTAAGTGAAGAAAGGAAAAGGAATGGATCATCATATGTGCTATTTCACTAAACATTCAACCGCTACATACATTTATTCCACTATACAGGTGTGCTTAGGTTTTATTTCGACTTTGCAACAAATTGAGATGTATAATTATTCTACACCTTCTCTGATTGCTGTATTCAGTGATTATAACCCCCGTACTTTAGTTAACACATTAAAAAACAAAAAAATGGGAGATTACTGATTTGAAGTTTGAGGTTGATAAAATACTAAAATAGATCTACCAAAGAATTAATAATCTTATTACATATGAACTTTATCGTGCATATTAGTACCGCATTCCTTCAATATTTTTTATCTGAAATTCAGGCTTCATTTATTCATACCCGATTATGATATTTCATTCAATTATTAATTAGACTAAATACTATTGCTAACAGTGGAGGTTTTCTTTCTTCTTTTCTACAGCAAATATGTGCGGGGTTTTAATTCTTTTCCAAGCTGTAGGAGCACTTTTAAGTTATTATTTTAATTGGGAGATTAGTGTCATCTTTACCGTATGAAGATTAAATCAATACTCTACCAACTTAAATACAATGACTTCTTTTGTACCTTATAAATTATGTATATTCCATTTCAATGCTAAATGATGGTTGATAGATATCCAAACATTAAAATTGGCACTCCAATTTAGTTGTTTTCTTGTGGGAACCATCCTTTCCAACTGATGATAGATATCATGACTTTAGAATTGAGACTCCATGTTTTTTTCTTTTGGTAACCCAACGTTTTCGTGACTATGGAGTCCTTCAGTCCACCTAGGAAGCGAGAGTTAATTTGTTTTAGCGTACTTGAAAGCATGTCTATTATGACTATGGCTGCTGTCCATATTCTTCCTTTGGATTTAATGTCAATTCTATGCTCATAACAACAAATAACATTAAAATAATGATTCCTTTCAAATTATATCTGAATTCTACTATGATTTTAGATACTTAAAGTAATTCAAAAGTTAATAGTTTCTCTTTATCTCTCCCACAGATAAAAAACAATTAAGGAACAATAAGAGATGATCATTTGGTTCAACTGTTCATTCCTAGAATATTTAAAGTTTTACACAAGGTCAGGTCTTTTCCACCAAGATCAGTAAACACGACAAAAATTAGGTATTCCAATTTTCAAGGGAACACTTTTGTCTTGAAAAGATATCAAAGCAAACACGATGTTTATAAATTATTATCTTAGAGTACAATCTACAGTCATGGGCAAAAAAATAAGTATCAAATAATGCTTGAATCATCATCTTATGATTAACAATCATGGACAATAATAACCATGTCATGTTTGTATAAATCAACCCTTAGAATCCAAAAATGTATGACAAAAGTTCAACACAATATACAGTTTTAAATAGATTCATATATTAGCAGCTTAAATGCCATTTCATTTATACTTTTTATAATCAAAATATCCATTTATAAAATATCCAACTCACAAAGTTTGCATATAATTAATGATTAACTAATACTGTTGATACGTACTGTACAACAATTTCAACACTGTGTCGAAATAGCAATTAAATGTCCATTCCTACACCTAATTTCATCCTCAGCTTGTAGCTTTAGCAGCAGCAGGGGCGAATCGGAAAACTTTTTAGAGGCGTCAATTTCTCAAACCAAGGCTTCTTACAAAATCGAAAAAAGCGTCAGTTTGGCAAACTAAGACTTACTTAATATTTAATAGATGCTCATGTGCAAAACAAAACGCCACAATTGTTGTCTCCCCCCCCCCCCCCCCCCGCTGCTGCTATGGGGTTAACAATCCTTGAAATTTATAATGAAAGTTGCTACGATTTCACCCGAATATTTGATCAAGTCCGATACGATATCTTGATCGTTACAAATCCATGTGGTATAGACTGAGCGAGACTAAAATAATTTCTAAAGAGATTATAATCCATATCACCGCCGCACCAAGCTTGGTGAATATTTCGTAGCGTATGTGTATCAACTCCGTTGAATACAGCAAGAATATTGCAGTTATCTCTGATCACTTTTGGTATTTGTATCGTTGAGTGACATATATCACTTCAGTGTTTTTATGTCTGCCTCTGAAAAATATCCCAGCAGGATTCATCTGATTATCTAACATCGCATCATCATATACGACTAAATTGTTAATACTTCCATCAATATCACCAATGCTCAGTGCTTCTTCGATATCGGTTATGAATTCAATAATACCCTCGCCGGTGATTTCTGCTGCCTTTTCGTTGTAATCCTTTAATACATCGTAGCATCGCTGATCATCTACACTCGAGGCTACAACTTACAACTTATCCCATTTCATCCATCTCGTTATCAAATTAAGTAGCATTTGTGTCTTGCCACTTCCAGATGGTACGACTATAATCATTCTAATTGAACTCGGCAACATCGCATGGTGTTTAATAGGTTCCCGTTGTCGGGTAGCTAAATAATCAAGTACATTCATGTTATTATAAATATATTATGGATCTATATTGTGTGAAATGTAAGAAGCTTGCTGGTACAAACGACTTGACGACGATTACAACTAAAACTAACAGATCAGCACTTTCTGGTAAGTGTGTACAATATAGTAACAAAGAAATTTTGATTTGTTTCTATGAAATCTGCAGGAAATGCTAGCATTTCTGATGATTTAAAAAACAACGAGGAGGTGATATTGCAGCCAAGTTAGTAAATCTTCCGGGAACACCATGAGTAAAATATCCAGGAGAAAAACACCTTCCAGGGTATAATTATTGTAGACCCGGGACCAGACTCGATATCAGACTCGATGATCAAAACCAAGTCCAACCCGATGAAAACCCAATAAACGCTATTTATAAGGCGTGTCATGCTCATGATGTTGCTTATAAAAGCAGCAATCTGCAATATAGACATATCGCAGATGTGAAATTGATTCACGCGTTGAATTCTATCACTGATAAATCCTTCAAAGAAAAATTGGCTTCATTTTTGATAAAATCGGCAATGAAGGGTAAATTAATGTTGGGTGCTGGTAATTAATAACAACATGGAATCTATTTATTATTCTCCAAGAGGATACTGGAGGGGTAAAGCAGCAATCAGTAAACTCGCTAGCGCCGCAAAGGTGAAAAATACTACAGCAGCGGATTGGTTATCTAAACAGGCGATATGGCAAATTTATCTACCGCCGCCTAAACAAATCAACTACTCGCATTTTGATGTCAGCGCTCCTAATGAAGTTCATCAAGATGATATATTATTTCTGCCGCATGATGGTTTTTACAAGTATGCGCTAACTGTAGTTGATATTGCGAGTCGATGCAAACAAGCAGAGCCGCTAAAAACAAAATCATCAACTGACGTTGCTTCTGCATTTGAAAGGATTTATCGTACGGGTCCTCTGCGTTGTACAAATCTATTACAAGTTGATCCTGGCAAGGAATTTCAGGGTGCGGTGTTATCAACAATGAAGGATCATAATGTCACCATCAGACGAGGACATACTGCACTACATCGCGATCAGGCAATTGTTGAACGATTTAATCGGACACTTGCTGAGCGGTTATTTGGATATCAATACGCGAAGGAATTTATTCAGGATAAACGATCTCGTGAATCGGTCAAGAGATTACCAGGCGTAATTACCGCGCTAAATAATGAGATTACTCGAACAATCAACATGAAACCTAACAACGCGATTAAGAAAAAGTATATACTCGAAAAACCACAAAATGATTTTTCAAAACAAACAATACTCGGTATTGTCACTGTTAGATATTTATATGAACCAGGAGAGCTCGAAGGTGGTAAAAAAAAGAGTTACTGATCCTATTTGGAGTGTTACTGTACATAAAATATCTAACATAACACGATCTACGGGTAGACCAGCAATCTATAGATTAGATTCAACTGCTCCTCAGCGAGGATTTAGTCGTGAACAACTACAAGTGATTACCGAGGATACTAAATTACCACCGCGTGGTCTTAACTAGCACCTCTTCGTCTGTTGCACTCAAGCCAAGTCAGCATCACATTTTTTCTAGTATGACCAATACTACTATCTTTTCTGTCTACGGTAAATTGGCGAGGATCTTTATCTGACCAACACCAACTCATTATACAATTGCAACTCGCGCAGTGATTATTCTGTTGTTGTTTCAGTGTAATAATTAATTCAGTATCAATATCAAATTCTCTGTTATTTTTTATCCTGTTGTTTATAACCAGAGAGTTTTTTTCTGATTATATCATCGCTGACAATATCACTTATTGTAGTGTCATTATAGTCTAAAACAACTCTTCGAAGTTCATTTATTCTTCGTACTCTGGACACTGCAAGATAAACTAAATTTGACCACTCGATGTGATTATCTATGATCCAAACAATTGTATCTGATATAATCAATCCCTGTAAAGAATGTATCGTCGCTGCGTAACCTAGAATCCATGGGGATTTATCAGCGCGTAATGCATCTTCGACGACATTGATATCAATCAGCACAATATCATTTAATACTAGAATTTGCTTCTCTGTCAAGCCGGGAATATCTACTTTGATATTTCGCCGTCACTAGATGATACATTATTATCAGATAGTGAATTCAGGGCGATGGTACGTGTTTATGATTCCGCGATGTTAAAATCTGCTAGCAGTTTTCTAAAATTAGAACGACAAAATGAGTATAATAACAACAACAATGACAGCGTCAATGTCGTCACAAGAACTACTTCAACGAAAATCAGAAAATACCAACCCGGTGAAAACAAGCATGATCTCAATAACCTCAACGAATCCTAAATTCAGTGTGAATTTCCGATTCCCGTGAAGGAGATAGCGTTAGCAAAACTACGAGTGTATCACAGTTGGCCAAATATCAGATCAAAATCATTTGGCGGTCAACAACCGAATAATTCATTAGTGTTTGCGAATAAGAATAAGGAAGACGGGACTCCAGACTGGAACGTTGTTTCGTTATCATCAGGGTCTTACCAAATCAAACAAATCAATAACGAATTTCAACGCAGAATAAAATCCATTACCAAAACAGAATCGAAGATCGCTATAACAGTTCATGAGCCAACGTTATCATCTGCTATTGAGATAAACTCGCCGGGATATGTCGTAGATATCTATCAAAGCTCAATCAGAACAATACTAGGATGGCCTGAAATACCACCTGAGGCATCTTATCAAATATACGAACCAAAAAAATATTATTATGTCACGGATGTACAATCATATCATGAAATCATCCCATCGTATCGAGAGTATTTACATGATATAAAAATACAAAATTAACGGATAAATTTACATTTATCGATAACAATACCATGCAATGGTATTTTCTTTATGAGAAACTCTTGATTCAACCATTACAATTACATTTACGTTAACTAATATCATTGATTATTTTAGCGAGATTATTCAATTACATAAACACAACTAGAACAGCTACGACGGAGCTTCCTAGAGCATCTCTCTTATATAACAAGGTCACGTGATGAGATCATAAAACACATTAGGATATTAAATCAGCTTGTATCCGATATGGAATATATCAACAAACGAATAATTCAAGCAATAATTAATGATAAGAGCGGAGATAAACAAAAATTCCTAACTGGTTACAATATAACAGAGGCCGATTTACCTGATTTCAAGTTTCCTGGGTATAACGCAAATGAACTAAAAAAATCTGTTAATGATCTTATTCAAGAAAACGTTTCTCTGATACTCGCCAAATCGCAACAACAAACAACAATCCTCAAGTATAATAATGACCCAGACGGCGGTGGTAGACATATCGCTCCGTTCAACGTAAATATATCCTCGGTGATTGCATTGAATTTAGTATGTGATGTTATCGAAAGGAGTTACCAAATAAATCTCGAAAGATCAAATCAAGCCCAACAAGGATATATTTTACATTCATTTGCACCAACAGCTCCTCCAGGACTTCTAATCATTAAGGAACCAACTAATTCAGTCTATATGCTATGTCATAATGATTTGTTAACGAGAATTAATTTTAAACTCACTGACCAGTCCAATAATCTAATTGATTTACGAGGTAAGGTTTTACAAATTAGTCTGTTTGTGAAGTCGTGAAAATTCTTCGAATTTCAACAATGATTTTCATCTTAAGACTTTCATCTTAAATTATTATTGTTAAACCCATAGGGCATGGGGTACTAATTGAAACAAAGTTTGCCTGACATAAAACCAACCAATGGAATTTGATTAGAAAAAAACATTGAGGGTAACTCTTTCATAAGCCGTACACATACCTGCACGAGTTATCTCCCTTTGGTGTTATACACCTAATACAAAATAAAATTCATAAGTAAACGAATTGAATTATGTTTTCAAAAAGCTTAGAAAGGGCTGATCGGGTTATTCCCTCTGCAACATATCGTACGGAGGGTATACAAGTATCAAAATATCTACCAGCCTCAGTCATTTATTTAAATGTTTTTTCTTCGTTAGATACTGTATTAAATGATTTTATGGGTCTCTTCCCAATTGATTTACAAGTACCAGTTTTCCCAACAGCATTCTCACTCTGTGTAATAGCTCGTAAATTATCCAATTTATTATTTTGAGGACATCCATCAATATGATCAATAACAAAACCATCTTTAATCAATCCATTGTAACATTCATACACGAAACGATGATTATAATATTTCTCCTCTTTTCCACCAAACCTCAAATACCCCTTACCATTGTCAGCGCAAACTGGTTTCTACAGCCTGCAGTGTCTGACAATACCATCACGAGACGCTTCATGATCGCTGATAACGGGATGAGATTGAAATTCTTGGTTCATTTATATATAATACTATTTGTCTAATTGATTGTTTGGTTTAATTATTACATTATTTGGAAATCCTCCAATGTAGTCTTGAGGTGTTCATATGATTTTGTCAGAGTCATTGATGGAATTCTTAATTCGTTTATCATAATAACGCTTCAACTCTCTATATCGCTTACCACCACAACTCAGACACAATTGCGATTTTCCTCTCACACCTACCCCACATTGTATGCAAGGTAAAGGCCCATAACTTCCGTTACGAACGCTTTGTAAATGATATCCACATAATTCATTTCTGCATGATTTGTTACATGCGGTTACTGATCCTATCATAAGCCATTTGCAATGGTTCATTATATAATAAATTATTTATTTAAATCCTTGTTTTAATTATAATATGAAGGAGTTCGAGAGATTATCGAAAATTAAGCCTTGGAAAAATATTAAATTCAATCTCGATAGAGTCTCCGTAGATGTATCAAAGGGTCTAATAAGTGATAGAAGCATGATAGGTAAAATTCGCGATTGTTTTAATGAATTCAAACGCGATGGAGCATCTCACTGTTGGTCAACATTTCGAATTGATGGTAGTGTTGATGCTACCATGAACGATGAAAGAGCAGCACTTACAATCTTACATCTTGACAAGAAAAGTACTTTTTTAGAGTGAAATTCATTATCCGTTCAGAAATGGGAAATTGGATTATTCGAGACAAATTTAAACCAATTTTGAAAGATAAAAGAACTATCACTTTGAGTCATAATTCCAAACCATGATTGCTGACTGGGATTGACAGACCATACTATGAAAGGTCTTATCCTGTAACAGCAGTTGTTTACGGGGTATATTCGTTAAATGATAAACAGAGTATTGAAAAATTAAAACCAATGAAATATTCGTCAAGGATAAATTGTGTAGCAGAACGAATAACAGAGCACACATTGATTGATCTAAGACGTAAAAAAAAAATTAATGAATGGGAATTAACAGTTAGGAAAAACGGAGCATCAATTCAAGATATAACCAAATTAGAAACATCATTAAGATTTCCAATAACCATAATGACAATAACAGGAGATGTATTACACGAATCAAAATATAAATCAAAAGGAGCTCCAATCAAAATTATTGATCATAATGAACACGCGTGGACACCTGCGGTAACAATATTTCCGCGGGATAGAACAATACAATATTACACGGGAAATTTATTTGATTGTATTTCTCAGTCAAGTAGAAACGATCCTGTGTCAGTGTGGTTACTTCACAGTTTTGAAGACAAAGAGGGTAAATTCGATCAGTTTGTAAGACCAAACGGAGAATTATACCGTACTGATGCCCTCCACAACGAAATGAAAAAACTAGCCAGTGGTTTTTCAACAGAAGACAACGAACAATTATTAACAAATTGTTTTACAATTCCGTCGGTTGCAGCTCATTTTGCAAGAAAGAAAAACACGTGGAAACCAACAAGAGCTGAATTTCTATCAGATATCAAATCAAGCTGCATTGAATATAACCATGGTGGATTATGGAATACAAAATACACCTCTGAAAGTATTATTTCAGTTGATATAGTTGCGTGTTATCCAGGGAGTTTTCTCGGGTATGGAGAATGTGCTGAGTATTTTAAACGATTTGGACATCCCACACATGAAATGACCCGTGTTGCTATTAATGGGCCACTGCCTGATTTTGATTTAACCGGATTTACTCGTGTGGTATCATTTGAATTGGCTACATGACTTCATCCGTGCTGTTATATTTAGATTGGTAGACACATCTCTGAAAAACGCTGGATTCCAATAGTGTTATTACGGTATATGATTGATTCTAAGATGCTAATATAGCTGATTGTCAGTGAAGCAATTATATCATATCGAGCGCAGACTGAGGTCTGGTTACCACAATCTGATAGTCTAGATAGTATAATCAGCGACCATAGAAAACAATTTCCTGATCTAGACGAAGAATATATCGTAAAACGGTCAAAAGAAATCTTTGAAGTTAGAAATAGACAAGCAAAGGATCTGGGTAGAAGAATAATCGGTAAATTCACTCAGGGTGGGAAAAAATATGACAATAACATATATTCTTCACGGTTAATCATAGATGATGCTGAATACGATTTTATAATCGCGGATGTAACATCTAAAGATATATATGTAAATCGTAAAGATGTTTTCTTGTCCGATGGAACCAAATTGGGTACAATTGTTACTTACAACGATGGAAAAAATCTTCAGTATGCACATTTGAGGTCGTCTATGCTAGCTTATGCTTCTATTAATTTATTTTCAATGATAAATAGATTTCCTGACACTGCGGTTAGAGTCGCCACTGATTCATTGTATATAAACGCGAAACATAGCGAAGCAGTGGGTAAAATTACAAATTCTGACGAGAGTTGGGGATCATGGAGAATTAAAAAGGAAATGCTGCGTGATTATTCCAAATCAGCAGATGTTGCGATTGAAAACAATTACTTGAAAAATAATCAGATATCATAACTATCTAATGCACCATCTATATCTGATCCAATATGTAGATATAAAACTAGTTATTTAAACGGCTGTGGTGGGTCAGGAAAGACGATTCGTGCGATTGAATTATTTCGTAGGAAAACACCCACGGATTTTCACGCATCAAACATCAAACCGATCCATAGACTTGCAAGAGAAATGAACCAACGAGGAATTAATGCTTGTACTTATCACAGTTTCTTTCGATGGAAAGGCGACGAATGGACTCCTGATCGAATGGGTGAAAAATATATTCCTGAAGTCAATATTTGCGATGAAATATGGACAGTATCGTTAGATGTATTACAAAGATTTCTTGATTGGCTATTGCTTGCGAATACAACAGTAATAATGTGTGGCCAACCACCACCATTTGTAGGTATATCCCCACATGATTGGTTGAAGACTATTATGAAGAAATTAATACTGATCATAGAGCACTTGATGAACAATTGCGCGAGTTCAAAAAACTAATTAGATTACAACCGGATAGAATCCAATGTGAAATAGAACGTGAAATAATTTCGGAAACACCATTAAATAATTTCTGGGAAGCATAGAGACCAAACGATTTTATAGTAGCATGTAGAAAATAGTCAGAGACACACATCAGATGAAGATATTTGAATTACATAAAGAAACATTTGCAACACTTCCAATGCCAATGTGTTATAGACCCAAGGATACACGAAGAAATTTTTATCTTTGTGAGCTACGGTGTGGTCACTGGAGGATTATCAAAAAATTCTAATACGGATTTATTACAATTGTCCATGTTGGATTTTTGTAAATCAGTAAATTCATTAAATGCATTTAAATGATCTTCATACTCTTTAACATGATCTGCGTATTTAACTTGAAGTTTTGCAAACTCTGATATAGAAGTGTTTATCTATGCAAGACTTTTGGTGCGGTCACTGGAGGATGTCCAAAAAATTCTAATAGTGGTTTATCAATATTAGTCATGATGAATTTTTGTAAACTAGTAAATTTATTAAATGTCTTTATATGATCGCCATACTTATTATTGAGTGATTTCAATGAATTCGCCGATGATATATAATTGTTATCGAGTGTTAATATTTTATCTGTGATTGTTGAAATATGTGCGCCTGGTTTGAGTTTACCCGGATCGGAAAACAACGCTATAGTATTTTCTACTGCGTTACGTTGTTTAACTAAAATATCATCTAGAGAAACATTACTCGTTTTCAATTTACCCTGACGATCTTGAAAAAAAACTATTTCATTGGGATCAACACTTGCTAAGTTCAACGTCTCGGCTATTTCATCTTCGATTATTTTTTTATATCACCGGTTGCAGATATTTCCGCAGTGCCATCGGCACCGGATTTTTTTTAACATTGATAAAGATCTCCCCCAAATATCAACCATGTTATTGTAAAAATCTTTGATTTTCTAATTACTTAGAAATGCTAGCATTTCCCATCGAAGATTTCCAGCGACTACAAGTATATTCATTTACGACTTGATGAGATGGTTTACTCGATGATGAAATAGCATCAAGGACATTCAATACTTCGTTGCCGCATATTGGTGGGTCATTCATTTGTTGTGTTGGTAGCGTAGAATACCAAGTCTTCATTTTATGAAAAGTGTTTAATTGTTGCATATAACGCATAAATTCTTTAGGCGGCGCTAACCCATATGAATCAAAATAAACGATTGCGCGCGGATCAATCAGGTATGCAACCCAGTGGGTTCCAGGTCCGCTGCTGTTATCGAGATTAATGATACCGGTTTCAGCGGGGTTTTTTTGTTGTGCCGGCAACTGATCTTTCATAAAGACACCTCTAAAGTTTTTAATCGCTAGTTTTTTTTTTAGCAGCATCGAGTAAATCAAAATTTGACATTGGAACTATTCTTGTTAGTAAACCGTTCCTGGGATTCTTAGGCCGCTTCCTTTGTACCATGAATACGGGGTTCCTGGTAGTGTTAGACCCTTTCCCTTTTTTGTATCCTTTCCCCGTTGCTTTCTTTAGTGCCATCCCTGTTGCGGTACCAACGGCTCTTAAAACTGCCGCCTTAGCAAGCGCTGGGGCTGCTGCCACAATCAACGCTGGAATCGCAGCTAACAACGGAAATATATCACCTGATTTTATCATCTTTTTGATCGCAGCTGCAGAGAGAGTGATCTGAACACCTTTTTATCTTTGAAAGCATCATTGAAATGTTTTATTTTACGAGTTGTCAATGATAATTTATTCTGACCACCAGACATCTGATTGTTTCAGCGTTATCGTGGTTCCACATTTTTTAGCCGATTCTGATTGCAATTTTTTAATTTGACCAGGAGTTAAAGTAACACTAATATTACTATATGACATTATACAATAACAGATTAATCTAATTGTTACATTGGAAAAATTTGAAAGATTTTCAATCATAGATTTTCAATTACATATTTTCCACTGGTGCATCGATTACTCTCATTCGTCCACCAACACCTTCGAGTAGCATTGATTTGTCGCTGAGAATAACAGCAACCGCTCTGTAATTAGCAATACCACCAGGACGGGCTACACGAGCTCTTAAATGTATATCAACGATGGATTGTCTTGTTAAATCAATATGTTTCAGTGAAAGGTAATAGATCGGATATAGTTTTTTAAAAATCCAACTGTGATATTTGCAGACCAGTATCTACATTTTGATCACGTCCCATATATGATAACAAACGATAATATACACGTGCTATTTGGTTAATGTTATATTCAAATAATATATCTTCGGATGGTTCCTGTTGTCCATTTATTCTTAGTGAGACTTCATTAACACCCATCTGATCAAATATCATATGACTTCGTTCTTGATTGTTTAATCGCTCAGTATTCTGTAGCGCAATAAATATATGACGTGGCGCAGCAACACCTTGTTTTGATGCCAGGTGCCATGTAAATGTACCATCAATATTAGAATCCATGGTATCCGTTGTTGCTGTTAGACAACTTAGCAATGATTTTCCTCCATGATCCATAAACGATAGTAATCGATCTTCTGTTGTGATTGATGGAGTTATTACTGACATCCACAGTGATAGTTTTGTTAAAACTCGGATACTTGGGTTATTGTCATATGGTGTATTAGCTGCAACATTTGTTACTAGTTCTCCTTCTACTTCGATATACGCTTCACATGGTAGAAAGTATTTACTGGTATCATGGACTTGAAGTTCGATTCTTGCTCGAAGATCCGGTTGTACTGCATGATAAGAATAAAATTGATAATCGCGTACAGAATCATCTTTACGCACTGGGGCTTCCATGTCAAAGGCTGGATCAAGTGATCGTTTCAACATTTTATTATATATTCCTTGATCTAAATCATAATTTTTATCGTCTTCGTCGTGGTTTTAAGCCGCTTCCCGCTATCATATTTGCAATATTATTTCGTTGTGCCTCATATGCATCATTAACCAACGACGGAGTCGTTAACGATGCTAATTTTTGATCTACTGCGTTATTTATTATTTTACTAACACTTGCAGGCATCACTTCCGTAGATGGCAGCGCCAGTGATGGTTTCTTTTTTCGTCGAACTAACGACATTAGTTTATCCTTTGCTGGTTGGTTTATCATGGTTGTAGTGTATGATCATCTTATTTAAATGCTATTTATCTAGTGTCGAAATTGCTAGCAATTTCGGTGATCAGTCACCGGTGACATTAGTCACTATGATAACCGTGAAAATCCCTTTGATGCTCGGCTAGCTCGTCAACAAGCTCTCGATATGATTCAATATCCATGATGCCGCCTTGAAATAACCGCATGCAGATATCAGCTGCTTCATTAATTATTTTCTGTGAGTTATTTCCAGCTCGTTTTCCTCCTATGAGAACTTCTAATTGTGCTATATCGCTGAGAATATTACCAAGACAACGAACAAGACCACTATCTGAAATTCCACTGGAAATTCTTTGATTTTTAGAAAATCCCTTCCCACTACTATAACCAGTTGCACCTTGTGAAGAGGATTGTGTTATATCAAAGAGTTTTGATTGCTCTGGTAATTTAAGAAATCCGGTATCCGATTGCTTGTCTGTAGATGATTCAGCCTCTTTTATATTGCTTCCATAAATTCCATATCACCTTCTTGTTGTTGTTGTTGTTCAAGTGGTTCAGGTGGTACGCTAACATCAATATCACCAAATCGCTCGAATTCTTTTTGAGTTTGTTCAGCTGCTACTATATCACCAGGAAGTGTTTTTAAAGATTTTTTTGTTTGTTTGGATCTCATTACTATTTTTTCAAGTACAGGAAGAAGAGGAGCTTGGGAATTTCTCCATATATTGCTCGCTCAGTGGCTGATTTTACATCTTTTGTTGCCGTGGTTATTGGTTTAAACAATTCCTCAGTCCATGTTATAAAATCAGTCTGAAGACTGTCTAGCAAGTAAGTTTTTCTCTAACAGAATCACGGATTGGTATGAATTTCTTAATTGAGATTAATCGTTCGCGTGCTAATCTAGTCGTTAGTGCTTCGTTTACCATTATATAGAACGACAGATTGTCTTGTTAAACGTACGATAGAAAATGCTAGTGTTTCTAAATGTAGTGAAAAATGCAACAAAATCAATGAAAAATGCAACAAAAATGACCAAAAATAAATAAAAAATATACAAATTCATTCACGGTGAAGAGCACACGCATACTTGTTAGCTGAGTAAGAGTTCTACCTGTCCATTGTATTGTAAAGAACTTATTCTGTTGAGGTAACCAAAGTGGGATTTTCAGTTTGGCGGATAATATCTCTTATTGTTTTAACCCTCAAATTAATTGTGTGTTTGATTTCATATTGCTGCCCCAATTCTTTTCTGATTTTTTTGACAACACTGAATAACGGGACAAACTTATTGACGTCGTTACATAATACAAGGGAGTCACGAATTTCATTCTGGATTTTCTTTAAAAAAAAAGCATACCTTTTTGGTAATAGCGCTGTATTCAATATCTTGAAAATCAGAAAGAATCTGATCACAATTTAATCGATCTGATAATTGAATTCCTAGATTTTTCAAATTTGAAATCTCAGTTATGATCTCATTGATATTTTCAGAATTCATTTATATATAATAATATATCTCTAATTTGAAAAATTGATATTGAATTCATTTATATATAATATATATTTCTAATTTGAAAAATTTATATTTTCTGAATTCATATTATATATAATAATATATATTTCTAATTTGAAAAATTGATATTGAATTCATTTATATATAATATATATTTCTGATTTGAAAAATTGATATTGATATATTTATCAAAAATATATAATAACGATGATGAGCGATTATCATTCCCACTGGGTAACCTTTGTGTCTTTTCATAGGGTTCATTCTGAATTATCCTGTGAGGGTTACCCTAGTGTGTGCTTGGCCTGTCTAAATAGGAAATTAGTTTGACATTATGAAGACCATTTCCCAAAAGCTATTTGATGCATTGATATTTCTCTAACCAAACTCCCAATATATATATCTTTAAAAAAAAGCATACCTTTTTGGTAATAGCGCTGTATTCAATATCTTGAAAATCAGAAAGAATCTGATCACAATTTAATCGATCTCATAATTGAATTCCTTGATTTTTCAAATTTGAAATCTCAGTTATGATCTCATTGATATTTTCAGAATTCATTTATATATAATAATATATATCTCTAATTTGAAAAATTGATATTGAATTCATTTATATATAATATATATTTCTAATTTGAAAAATTTATATTTTCTGAATTCATATTATATATAATAATATATATTTCTAATTTGAAAAATTGATATTGAATTCATTTATATATAATATATATTTCTGATTTGAAAAATTGATATTGATCTATTTATCAAAAATATATAATAACGATGATGAGCGATTATCATTCTCACTGGGTAACCTTTGTGTCTTTTCATAGGGCTCATTCTGAATTATCCTGTGAGGGTTACCCTAGTGTGTGACGTAGAGCTTTAGCATCCATGCTATTACATATTTTGGGGGCGCCTATAGACATATCTCCAGTGAAATTTCTAAGCAAAACAAAATGTTAGAATACCATGAAGACTATGTATTTTTGTACACCTTCCCCCAAGAATTAATTTCCCGGGGGTGGGTTGTATAAAATCACACCGTCGCGTATTTCACGTGACGTGAGGTGTACATGAAGTACCTTTGGGGTGGCGCCCCCAATCATATAGAAAAAATCATCCAAATAAGTACCGTCGACAAATTGCCTGTTATGGGAATCAACCGATGGGCCTCTGGGCGAGACCGCAATGCGTTACGGATACTCTAATCCGATATCTACAAGAAAATGCTTTTAATACGATATATGTGTATCACAAACCGAATACTTGAAAAAAAACATCAAAACATAAGAATACAACTGTTTGTAATACTACATATTTGAGTCGTTTTCTTACAGATATATCTCCACTGAGAATAATGAGTTTAAACAGTAAAATATGGTTAAACTGTCTTCCTTCTCTATTTGTTCTAAATGGACAATTAAACAATGAGTCTTATTATAGTGAATAGTGAGACAGTCTGATGGAAGAAGACAAACAGATCGATAGACAGACAGATATATGTTTGTTTATTTGTTTGATTAGGATTTTTAATGTAGCTTTAACAATTTTTCAGTCAAAATGCATTAACCGTGGTCATAACGTTTATATCACGGGTCAACATTAGTTTGTTACAAGCAATAATTAAAAAATGTAGACGAGATCTGAAGCTACAAAATGACTAGGATATATCCAAGCTTGTTTGACTGCATTTATATTTATCCCCAGCCGACTAACATACGTATTATTAATAGCTGTGTGTGGGAGTGCAAATCGATAAAGGCTTTGGCGTAGCTATGGTTTTACTGGGACATCAAAAGCCTTATTGATTTGTCTTAGAACAGGCACTCAGGGCGCGCGCGGACTTGATAAAATATTCGGTTGAAATCGTAGCAACTTTCATTATAAATTTCAAGGATTGTTAACCCCATAGCAGCAGCAGGGGTGAGGGACAACAATTGTGACGTTTTAATCTGCCCATGAGCATCTATAAAATATTAAGTAAGTCTTAGTTTGCCAAATTGACTTTTTTTTTTGATTTTGTAAGAAGCCTTGGTTTGAGAAATTGACACCTCTAAAAAGTTGTCCGAGTCGCACCTGCTGCTGATACTTTTGAAAGTCCATTGCGTTTGGCCTGTCTAAATAGGAAATTAGTTTGACATTATGAAGACCATTTCCCAAAAGCTATTTGATGCAGTGATATTTCTCTAACCAAACTCCCAATATACATATATATATATATATATATATATATATATATATATATATATATATATATATATATATATATATATATATGTGTGTGTGTGTGTGTGTGTGTGTGTGTGTGTGTGTGTGTGCTTTATAAACAAAAATCAATATTCACAATTACTATTTAACTCATTCAGCCCCAGTGATGCATTGTTTTTTATTTGTCTGAGTCTTTCACAGCTTACATTTATTTATACACTACTTAAAAAATTAATATGATGGCTACAGTCTACTAGATCTTCAAGAACTCTATCATCATCGCTATCAGAAGAAGACAATTCTGATAGCGATGATGATAGAGTTACTCAATCATCATCGCTATCAGAATTGTCTTCTTCTGATGATTCCGTCTCAGAAACTTCTGTGTGAATCTAAATCTTGCAGAGCACATTGTATCTAATATATTCAAAGCGACAAAGGACGGGATCGGCCATTATATGCAGTCAACAAACTTCAACTTCTGGAAGCATTTGTCACTGAATGCAGAAACCAGATCATGTGTATTGACGGGATCAAGGACGAATGAGTTAAAGCAAATCTTTGGAACTAAAACTGACATGTCTTACCTTTGACTGTTTGTTTACAAACATCTGAAACATGCATGGCCATATTTTTCAGTATATTATTATGCCTAAACAAACATTCTATCAAAAACTTCGCATTTAAATGGTATCTCTACAGTTTGTATTCTCATATGCATTTAAATCATTATTCTGCTTAAAAATTTTCTCAAAAACTTACATATGAACGCTTTTTGTCTCGTATGTTTTCTCATTTGCACCTTTAACACATTAACCCCGCAACATTTATGAGGAAGGAGGTAGTATCCTACTGCCTAATTCCAAGTTCTGTAACATCAAGCAGTGTTTCCCTTTACGCACAGTTGTGCGTCAGATATGCACGTTTAAAAAAAACTGACGCACACTTTTTATTTCCATGCGTATTTTTGACGCAAAGGATGTACACGCTGCGATGTGTTCAATCTCCAATGCAGTGGACGAACGATGGCATCGTTTCTGAGATCGAGTGTAGGCATTGTTATGACAGAGTAGCTTCCCCTAATCTCGCGAGCTCATACCAGTCTGGTTCTAGTGTAGGCTTTATTATGATGGAATAGCTTCCCCTAATCTCGCCATTACGAGATTTCCTTCAAGCTCAGCAGCATGTCTTGCACGCAAAGGAGCATTGATACCTTTCTAAGCAGAAAAAGACCGCTAGAGGAAAACCACGCGTACCAAGAATCGTCAGCCAAGAAGGTGAAGGATGATGAACATTTACAAGTAACTGTGGCACGTAATTTCAACAATAAATGGAAGAAATAATTTCCCTGGATGGAATACAATTCATCTGCTGGAATGATATGCAGGACTTGTGTCCGGGCAAGTGCAAAGACTTCCAAAGTGAAGAATCCTTTTGTGACTGGGTCAAAGAACTATCAAAAATCCGCCCTTGTTCGCCATGAAGAATCTGGGGAACATATTATCGCAAAAGGGATTATTTCGCAACAACGAAATCTTGAAGCGTGCCGAGAAAAATGCAAAGAGCAGGTAGACGCTAGCTTTATGGCGCAGATGAGAACGGCGGTGCATATGTGCCGAGAAAATATTCCAGACCGACAGTTTCCTGGTTTAATCGAACTTCAGGTAAAATATATCCCTCTCTCTCTTTCTCTGCTTGCATGTGTCTGTGTATGTGTCTCATGTCGTATTACTTGAGATCCAACTAAATTATGAAATGAAACGGTCATTGGTCAGTCCACTCCAGTTTACTTTTTTTTAAATTTAATTTTCAGTTAAAGAACTATAACACCGATTCTGAATGAAAGGAATAACATTGGTTCTGCAATATTTAGTAAACTAATTACTTAGTAAACTCGTACCAGCCAACTTGTGCTCTGTGACAGGATGTGATGAAAGTTTTTATTACTTTTTTATTTTTTTAGAGGGACATTGGTTGCTCAACCCTGCAGAATGAGACCCTGACATACAAGAGGCATGGGATTGTGTCTGAGATGCAGGTAGCAGCCTCTTTAGTTTGCATGGAGAGGGCTAAACAAAGGGTCCATACTTCACCTTACCTGGGCATTCTTCTGGATGAGTCTTTGGATATTGCTGTGCAAAAAAAATTGGTTATATTTTGTCGAACTGTTCATGGTGGAAAGGCAAACACTGAATATTTAGCTAATGTGAAGGTGCAAGATGGAAAAGCTGAAACAATCACAAATGCCTTAATGGATATTCTTCAGGACTACGAGATTGATATTAAGAAGGTTATTGGTTTGGGCACTGATGGGGCAAATGTCATGGTGGGTTCAAAATCTGGAGTTGGTGTACGGTTGAAAGAGAAGAATAAAAGAATTGTGAGTGTCTGGTGTATTGCTCATAGATTAGCCTTGGTAGCATACTGGGCTGCAGCAAGCATAGCATACATGAAAAAGTACCAGTCTGTTTTGGTCACAATCTACAACTTCTTTTCATATTCAGCTTGTAGATATCAGAGGATAAGAGATATGTGCCAGATCATGGGAAAGAAAGCAAAAAGGTTCAAAAAACCTACCCAGGTGAGATGGCTGTCTCACCATGAATAAGATGATGTTGTGCAAGCAATTGAGAGCTGTTGGGGATGTTTAGTTCTTGCACTTGAGCAAGAAGCAGCTCAGAATGACTCTGCAAATGCTGCAAAAGCAAAAGGCATCCTAGCTGAGGTACATACATACAAGAATTTAACATCAACAATGTTACTGCTTGATATCCTGCAAGAGGTAACCAGATGCAGCAAAGTATTTCAAAAGGATGTCATTGACATTGATCAGGTTGAACATATGCTTGATGCCACTTTGGAAACACTGAAAGATCATGTCAGCAATGTAGATGGATACACACCACGTGTGACTGAACTAAATGGTCAACTTGACATGTCAGGAAAATACCAAGGTGTACAGCCCAAAGAATATCATCAGCATAAGAAAGAGTCTGTCAGAAATCTCGGAAAAGAATCTGTAGCATGTGTTGAATCAGAGATGAGAAAAAGATTATTCCCATGTGATATGCAGATTCTGAAAGACCTCTCTACAGTACTCAATCCTAGAAAGTTACCTCAAGGCACTGAAGAAATAAGAACCCATGGTTCCGAGTCCTTGGAGAGGCTCATTGAACACTTTGGAACAGGGGAAAATCCTCCGACTGACCCTGAGGAAACCAAGGCATCTTTCCTTTGCTTCAAACGCTACATTTCAAGACATAAAGAGACGAGGCTGGCTGAAATCAGCGAACTACTTCTTCAAGAAGGAGGGGATATTTTCCCTAACTTTGCTCAGCTTGCTGCTATTAGTCTGGCCATCCCACTTACATCTGTGCCTTGTGAGAGAGGGTTCTCTGTCCAAAATGATATACAGTCACTCAAAAGAAACAATCTTTCATTGAGGTCTCTTCATGAGAAAATGCTTGTTAAATATGAAGCCAAATGTTCTGACTTTGACAAGCAAGAGTTTGCAAAAAAATCTTGCATCAAATTTCAAGAAATCTGTAATAGGAAGAAATAAAATAAAAAAATGGTGAGATCATACATTTCGTTTAAGAAGCATTAAAATTATTGTTTGATTATTGAGCTTGTTTGTTGATTTTTAATTTTACTACGAGATATAGTGATCATGCAATACACGTAATTTCATATGTTCAGGCAAAAAAAATTAGGGGTGAGATGAAAATTTGTCACCATTATTTTGACCCCCACATTTTTCATTTGACCCCCAGTTCTGACACCAATGGGTTTTTTTTACCCTCAGTCTTACACTCCTAGGGGATACACTGATCAAGATCATGTATGATAGTTTGATTCACTAATGTGGGTGGTATTATAGAAAGATATACAGATTTAGCTTTACAATGATACCAAATAAACTGGACATTTTAGTTGCACTAAAAAATACAGAGGGTATAATCTAATTTTCGGACCAGATTTTTCACCAAAATATTTGTTGCGATTGGAACCCAATTTTGTGTCCAGATTTCAGACTTGTTGGCCTCAAATTTAAAGCAGACTAGTCGGAATCTTTGCAAGGATTCGCTCGGCATTTTTAATTTTTAGGCATACTAATGGAAATTGTTTGGAAAACGATGTATGTAATCTCATATGCTCCTTAAAATCACCATTCTGCATAAACATTTGCACAAAATCTTAAAATTTGAATGTTTTTTTCTACAGTAATAATTGTCAAGTGCACCTTTAAAACACTATTCGACGTGAACAATTGCTCATAAACTTCACACAGTTTCTCCTTTATGTATTCTCATGTGCATCTTTAAATGACTGTTATGTGTAAACATTTTCTCACAAACTTCACATTTGAATGGTGTTTCTCCTGTATGTTTTCTCATGTGCACCTTTAAATTACTATTTTGTATAAACATTTTGTCACAAACTTCACATTTGAATGGTGTTTGTCCAGTATGTTTTCTCATATGTACCTTTAAATTACTGTTGTCTGTAAACATTTTCTCACAAACTTCACATCTGAATGGTTTTTCTCCAGTATGTATTCTCATGTGTCCCACTAAATCACTACTCTGAGTAAACATTTTCATGCAAATTTCACATTTGAATGGTTTTTCTCCCGTATGTCTTCTCATGTGTACCTTTAAAGCACTATTCTGAGTAAACATTTTCTCACATACTTCACATTTGAATGGTTTTTCTCCAGTATGTATTTTCATGTGCCTCTCTAAATTAAAATTTTGCATAAACTTTTTCTCACAAACTTCACATTTGAATGGTGTTACTCCTGTATGTTTTCTCATGTGTACCTTTAAAGCACTGTTATCTGTAAACATTTTCTCACATACTTCACATTTGAATGGTTTTTCTCCAGTATGTATTCTCATGTGCAGCTTTAAACAACTGTTCCGTGTAAACATTGTCTCACACACTTCACATTTAAATGGTGTTTCTCCTGTATGTGTTCTCATGTGTACCTTTAAAGCACTGGTATCCCTAAACATTTTCTCACAAACGTTACATTTGAATGGTTTTTCTCCAGTATGCTTTCTCATGTGCACCTTTAAATGATCAATCTGAGTAAACATTTTCTCGCAAACTTCACATTTGAATGGCTTTTCTAGAGTATGTATTCTCATATGCATTTTTAAATTACCATTTGTAGTAAACAATTTCTCACAAACTTCACATTTGAATGTTTTTTCTCCAGTATGTATTCTCATATGCATCTTTAAAGATCTACTTTGCGTAAACATTTTCTGACAAACTTCACATTGCATTGAGTTTTCTCCAGTATGCATTCTCGTGTGCACTTTTAAATCCCGATTCTGAATAAACAAGTTCTCAGAAACTTTACATTAAAATCAGTTTATCTCCAGTATGTATTCAATTGTGCCTCTTTGGATGATTCTGAGCGTAAATATTTCGTGTAATTCACATTTGAATGGTTGTATCTCCAGTGGTCTGGAACGCTGAATAATGTATTATGACGGTACTAAATGTTCTTTTCGGCACATATTAAAACCTTTTATCTTAAAATCTGTAAAGTTTCTGTTATTTTTCGTCTTTCTATTCATATATATATATATATAAAATATCTTTCTCAAAAGAAGCGCGTAAATGAAAATAAACACCATGGGGGCACAACTCTATATTATCGAGGTGTTTGCCTAATGCACGTATGGTTGCATGCGTATATTATAATAAAAAAAATTTTAAAAAAAAATAAATAAAAAAAAAAACATATTGCAATTTAAAGTGAACTGGTAGAATATTTCCACAATAAACAAAAGCATTAAATGATCAAATAGAATACACAAATGAAATTGAAGTGAAAATTCATGATTAACATCATTACAAACTAAATGCAATTATTATTTAACTTCATATGAATGTTGAATACAATGTGGGCAAATATTTTAAATTTATAGAATTTTTATTATTATTATCATTATTATTATTATTATTATTATTATTATTATTATTATTATCGAAATTATTACTTTTTCCAAGACACTTTAACATTAAAATCAGTTTATCTCCAGTATGTATTAAATTGTACCTCTTTAGATGATTCTGCGAGTAAATATTTCGTGTAATTCACATTTAAATGGTTGTATCTCCAGTGCTCTGGAACGGTGAATAATGTATTATGACGATACTAAATGTTCTTTTCGGCACATATTAAAACTGTTTCGCTATTACTGCTTACTTAAAATCTGTAAAGTTTCTATTATTTTTCGTCTTTCTATTGCTATATATAAAAAAATCTTTCTCAAAAGAAGATCGTAAATGAAAATAAACAGCATATAATTGCTGACCAAGATTGTCCTACCATGGGGGCACAACTCTATATTAGCGAGATATTTGCCTAATGCACGTATGGTTGCATGCGTATATTATATAAAAGAAAAAACATATTGCAATTTGAAGTGAACTGGTAGAATATTTCCACAATAAACAAAAGCATTCAATGATCAAATAGAATACACAAATGAAATTGAAGTGGAAATTCATGATTAACATCATTACAAACTAAATGCAATTATTATTTAACTTCATATGAATGTTGAATACAATGTGGGAAAATATTTTAAATTATTATTATTATTATTATTATTATTATTATTATTATTATTATTATTACTTTTTCCAAGACACTTTAGTTGTTGTATTCATAATTACGTACTAGAAGCATAATCATACGAAACATTGTGAAAATTGCAATCCATATTGGCAACCATGGATTTAAATTGCAGCCTTAACCCTGAAATGACATTTATGTCGCCATCAGTACATGACCTATAATCATCAGACATCAGACAATACATTAAATATATTTCGTAACCAATGTCAATGCATGTATGTACTGCTAAATGACATCGCCGACAAGAAGAGAGGCTTTGGATTTCCACCAGACTCACTCTTCGTAAAGAAATCTATGAAGCCCCTAAGAAGAACGTCACAAACATAGTCATTTAGCTAAATTATCCCACTACAGTACTAAGAACACAGAGAGTTCCAACTGCAAAGAGCTCTTCGAGATAACTAACAATCTAATGTCAAGGAACAAATGTACACCACTTCCAACTACCTTCTCGCCAGTAAATCTTCCGGACCTATTTGCAAATTTCTTCCGTCACAAAGTACAAACAATTAGTAGTATATGGGAATACTCTAGCGTCAACGGGAAATTCAGTCAAAAAGGTCGTGGGAACATCTAGCGTCAAGGGGAATTTAACATGGGGAAATATAACATGGAGTAAATGGGGAATTGAATATAGCGACAAGGATTGGGTCACTTTAGCGACTATGGCAACTTAACGTTTAAAATGGGCATAACAAAATTGGTGCAATTAGGAATTTAACATGGGAATGTCACCTGGAGTTCTAAGCGAATTGAACATTGGGACTTCATTGTGTTATAGGGTCAAAACTATTTATAGGGTAAAATGTACAATGGGGAAAAGGGGCTGGTAGGGACAAAGATAGACATACAGAAAGAAACAAATACACATGCAAACACACAGAAGAGAAAAGAGATCTTCTCAAGAAAGACCCACAGATAATAAAAGTCAACGATATGGGTTCAAAATATTTATTCAAGTATATACAAGGCCTCTCTGGCCTGTACTCTAGTCTAGGCACCATATATTTCAAACATTCAAATCTGGACATGGAACAAGTCTATTCACATGTTATCTATTTGTTTGATCTAGAAAAAAAACTTTTAAAATTAAAGTTTATGCCTTCAAAAAGGACCTTACTTTGCATACAACGCATAAGCATTTCATATAAGAATGACACTTTTCATACAACAATTATTATCCATTTTTATGAAAAAGCTTAAACCAAAACAAGTAACAAACAATCGAATAGAGGAGATAGTTCAAGATTATCTCTATATCCGTCACACACATTGTTTAAAATCTGGTCAGCTACCACATGTGTCCCAGCGTAGATTCTTCCCATTACGTACCGCATTTCATTCGTAAATCTGCTATTATGTTCATTGCGCAAGGTAAACCTATCGATAAGCAGATTAATGGCGGTTATTGTCTTCTTTCCGTGGAGGTGCAACGTACGCCATATGAATTGTCACTATTCCATCGGGGATGTCACATTTTTCTCTCATCGTCTGCACGTCTTCAATATACCTCACTAGTTTGGATGAAGTTAATTCTGCAGTTGTACTCAACCCGACACATACAGAAGATATCAGACTGTCGTGATACATAGATAGGCTCAAACGACCTCAATCTTTGACTAGACTGACTTTTCAGTTCCTTTAATAGTGAGTCAAATAAGTCCGTACTGAAACATGCCGATTCCTCAGCTGGAACGTCAAACGTAAAGTCTTTAAATTTCATAGTGTGGTGTAAGTTGTATTACATTTTATCAAAGTCGCAGTCATTTGGATGCTAAAATACTCCTTTATTTCTGCTGCAATGTTTTCCTTCTTGGACGCGATTTATTGTGACGGTATGGAGGTGAAAGAGGGAAATGCTTGTGTACTTTTGCGTTTGTAAAATCGTGTAGAGTGATCCATCTTTCTTGGCGTTTCTATTCGCAATGAGGTGACGTTCTCCTAGGAAGTTGTCCCTTTTGTACACTGGGTGATATCAGCGTGTCTATAAGCTAAAGTCTTTTAGTCTGGAAGTCTCACTGGCTGCACATAGTTTTCCATGTCGAAAGTAAAACAGACAACTAAGATGTGGTGCTGATTTGGTGATGTGATCGTTCGGCACAGCATCGCACTCGTGTTTCTTGTTGGACTTGAGTCTTACACTCGATCCTTGGTGTGTGAAAGGATTCATCTTTCTCGTTTGACAATGTTAGTCACAATGAACTATCGGTCTTGGACGGTATCACTTTTATATGCTGACCAACATCGACGTGACCGTACGGTAAAGTGAAGTGATTGGTAAGCCACACTCTCTTCTAGTTCACTATTTGATAGACTTTTTCACAAAGAACTACTAACCATTTGGTGTATTGGTAAATGTACGATCTTGTGTGTGGTTCGTAGGTTATCACATTAAAGGTTATTTCCTGTTCAGACGTCAAGGCATATTTTAGCACGTCAAAGTTCACCACTCGACTGGTGCGATAATTGAGAGTCAATACTTTCACTTTACATTTGGTGTTCATTTCTCCTTGACGGTTTCGATATTGGTCGCCGTAATTTTTATGACCGCCACTTGCAAAACTTAAAATCTTGTCGTCGGGATGTTCATCTGTCCAGGCTTCTAAACGGTCTCTCAGGATGACGTTGACCGAGGCGATCGATGTAGATACAACTATCAGTGTCAAAGTACCGGTCGCGATCTCCACACAGTTCTAAAACTTCGTACATTTTAAGCTAGCATGGACTGTCAGGTAAGCCGCAATGACGACATTCCCAAGTCTGACGGCTTCTACAAAGTCTAGCTCTTCTTCGTAATTGACTAAGATCAATTCCTCGCGAAGGACGTCCACCTGTTTCATGTATTTTGTTGTGTCGCGAATCATCTGGAAGTAGCGGTAAGGTTAGGACAAATACTCCCTCTTGGGTCAATACAGTCGTTGTGAAATTTTACCCCACAAGCAATTTAACATCACTTTGGCAAACGATTGCCTTCCTTCGTTTTTCTCCACGTGGTCTAAAGTGATGCGTTCCTGCACCCAGTATCTCTCTTTTTATTTCTTTTGGTCTTCTGGAGTATGGCACCAAGAAGGATAGCCGCTCCCTTCTTGTTTCAGTTTCAAAAAGATATCCACGTAGTCTTCGGAAAAACTTTTATGTGTCTCGTCATCCTTGTGGTATTTTTGTGTCTTGGGAAAGTGGTAAATTTCGTACACTTCTAACAGTCGGTATCCCAGGTCCAGAGGTTTAAAGAATTCCACGCTAACTTACGTTCCTGTCAAGGTAGGTTTTTCCTTAGTATGCTGACAAGGCTGATCTTGGTTGCACGTTTCGGCACAAGTACGACACAAAGGAAACATCAGTTTCTCACAGGCAATGGTGAGGTAAAACGGGATGGTACAAATCCGTGGGAGGCAAGACTTTGCACTTGATCAATTCTTCGTACAGTAGAATGTTGTCCAAATCCAGCTCTAAGCCATCATGAGTGGCTTAACTAAGCCCGGCAGAAGCAGGCAATTTTCTGGCGCCAAAAAACAAGACGCTTATGACTGATGCAACTCAGTAACTTCGGGTGGTCGCCCATCTCGCAAAAGATAAATATCGTCTTCAAACCTTCTTTACCTTGCGACTGTACTTTCTCATGGGAAATGCTAAAAGAATAAATACTAACGGAAAATCCGGAGACAGAGTGATTAACACGACTTGGTATTATATTTATTGTCATCTCGGCATCTCCCTCGACGTCACTGTTGCTTTGATATACCTAATTTTCCTTTCCCTTGGATACATCAGCTGCGCGGAAGAGGAATCAACTGCATGGGAGACAACTGATTCTCCATGTCAATATTTTCCATGCTTGAGTCATGGATATGACACTCCAGTTCCGCTTCACTGAATCAACACAACATGGGACGCAACAGTTGACAGGTTTTAAGTCATTGCTCGATTGGGTCAGTCGCCAGTGGTTGCATCCGACGGTGGGAGATACCAACATGTCTCATTGCACAGCTGCCGCCCGCCTCAAGCTGGTGAGCACCCAGACAATAAGGTGTGGTCTCGCCACATGTCGTCTGTCTTACTGGGTGAGTAGGACATAAAGTACGGGAGTATCTGACAAAGACGACTCAAGCTAGGTACCTGAAATATCCGGACCATGCTGACTGAACACTAAGATGATCAGGACGCAATCATCAATATTCGAAAAACTTTTGTCATCAATGAACAAATTGTAAGACTCCAGGTAGACATCGACGCACTACAACAGACAATGATACCAGAGTTCTTGCTCCTCACATAGAATTCTGCCAATAATGTAACAGAAGACTGATATTACTTTGCCTCCACACCACCACCGATACATTCTACAGCTCCGACTGCGACACTAACGACTATTTGGGGGGCTAAAAAATGAAACTTCAGCCACAGCTACAAAGTCACTGCGGACTCTGCATAACCTTCACCTGGGACATCTTTAATGGGAGCACATCCATCGTATCTCGAGACTAACGTATGCCAACAACCATCATTGTACTACAAGGATGTATTCAATGTGTTGCTATGCTCAAAATTAGGTTTGGGGCACCGAGTGTCCGAGTGGCCTAAAGCACTCTCCGTTACGGATCACTGCCATCTCACTTCTTTCTTTGTTGGTTCGAGTCAAAGATTCGGCTAATGTAGTTAGGTGGTTCTTTCCGGAGGTTTTACCGGGTTTTCGCTCCACCAATAGTACTGGCCGCCATGTATAGCAAGCATATCGTGTGCTGAACAATGGTCTTAAACCCTACAAAACTAGCAAACGAAATTAGGTTTGTTTTTCCCAACAGTTATAATGTTTTCACTGTAACATCTAAATAGAATATCATGTATGCTGATGTAACAAGATTACAATGATACAAGCTGAGATAAAATATGATACGATACAAAAATGTTTTAGGTTGTTGTAATTTTAAACAATTCAGCATAAACTCTAACGATCGTCTCACTGACAATGAGTCTTTTACTGGCATTACATTAAAAACAAAACAATACAATCATACAAAATCGGGAAAGATATACAAACCCATAATGAACAGGAAACAATCTGAGAATACACCCAGTGCATTGCTTGATTCATGAGCCAAAAAATTATTCTATAAACGCTTTGATTCAGTACATGGACAAATTAAAATCGAATTGAAAGATACAACGATATTCTCTCAAACTGATCTGGTAAATGATATATGAGAATGTTCTCTTCATATGATCAAGATGATGGGACAAATGTTGCGGCTTTAATTCTTGGATTAAAACTGAAATAAAACTGTGATCAATGTCTTTAATGCAAGCAAAATCATCCAAACATTTGGAAGCATGTTTATTCAGATATTTTGAAGTCCATATTCATAATATGAAGTCTGAGCACCCTTCAGATGTTTGATTTTTGGCGTAAATAAGTGTTCGACACTTTTGCATTTTTTCCGATTTAGTAATTGTTATGATATCTTGACTTGCAAGAAAGTGAAATAACATAATTTTCAACCATTATTTAGGCTGTCACGTTGTAAGGACAAACTAGATTTGTATATGTTATGTATATGTTATACCCTGTGGCTTATAATTTCGCGACGTAAATATACATGAATGTCGATTCGGCGAGCAATTAGATTTCAAGCCTGTTAATTGACATGGCCCTACAACTAGTGAAACGCGCTTTATTTTTGCCAAAGCCAAGAACTCAACATTGTCATAAAATAGTTCACAGGTTAGTGGTGAAATCCTGTGGTCGGATCAAAAGAACATCAAGTGCAGGTTGTAAATCCACCTTTAACATACAGTTGGAAGGGGGTAGTGTATGAAAATTATATGAATCAACTTCCACTCGGAATTGAGCAAAGAATAGCCAACATTAGATTCGCAAGCTTAAATATATTATATTGAGAACTAACTGTCCGTAGTCGCTAAAACTATATTGCAAGATTAATAAGAGAAGATAAGCTTCTTGGATGTCATTATAAATTCGTGCGAAACTTTTGTATTATGTAGGAGCTGAATTACATGTTAATGACTATTTGCTCGATTGTTATATATTACTGCAAAGTAATTGTTCTTTCCGGGGGTTATCCCGAATTCTTCCTCCACTAATAATACTGACCGCCATGTATAGCCTATCGTGTGCTGACGTTAAACCCGACAATAGCAGAATACACATACTCGTCGAAATAAATTCTTAATAATTTATGTGATCTTGCTGTATGATATTATTCCATCACCGTGATATAACGAAATTAACAATGATAATTTGGAGTATGCTAACATCACCGAGTACAGTTTTATTGTATACTCAGATATTTTGTTGTGATGATATTAAGAATGCCTACATGTGTTGCTGCAGATGAAGCACACATTTTTACAACTACTTGCGTTGTCATTGTACTTGTTAATAGCAATAGACCGGTCGCAGCGATAACAGAGGGGGCAGCATATGCAATTACGTCAATGATAATTACATGCGATATTTGTTTTACCATTACTTTAACTGTATACTCGTCAGTGATCATTCTTTTGTCGGGTACGCGAGGAACACACTTGCTCGTATCTGGAATATTGAACATCGATTGGGAAATTCATTATATTTTTAGTAGGTGGTAGTTTTTTAACTAAAGCAAGACACCAATAGTAGCACACGGCGTTGCCAATTTGTTCGCGTTCCACCACAAATGTTTCTTTGTCGTTTTGCTCCAACATCATTAACATAGATCCAGAGGATAGAGTTAGTTGACAACGCCTTGAACGTATTGTAGATATGGTAAATCTCGCAATGTCGATTATTGAAATATCTATATGCCGGTAACTTCTGCGTGATATTTGATGTATTTATTGAGTCGTGACCATAATCTTGTTCCAGGATCTACTGTACATAATATTCTATCGGTGATCTTTTTTACTTTTCGAGAGTTTAATGCCGTAAATGTTGGCTTTCTAAAGAAATCATCAACGATTCCGGTTAATTTGTTGCGAAAATGTGTAAACTTGTTTATGTGGTTAGAATATATATATATGTTTGTTGCGAAAATGTGTAAACTGTGTAATACTACTCTATCGGTGATCTATTTTACTTTTCGAGAGTTTCATATATATATATATATATATATATATATATATATATATATATATATATATATATATATATATATATATATATAGATATATATATATATATATATATATATATATATATATATATATATATATATATATCTCACGGAATGATGTAGTTTTTATTCAGGAAATACATGTACTCGGGTTTTGTTTATCGTGTGCAACGATACCTGAGGGTGATTTTTATATATGGGCAGTTGTACTTCGGAATCGTGAGTACAATTCGCTCTATGCCGCACTGTTCTCGATACGGAGAACGAATCCGTATAAATACTATGCTATATGTGAAGGTTCTTTACATTACTAAGGGTTTTGCCAACAAGCGGCTGGTTTAAAGGACTGTTAGCTGTAGGGCTATTGATCCGAGGGAGGGAGGATTGGCACAACTTTAGCTGTAGGGCTATTGAACCCAGGGTGTTAAACGTCCGGGGTGTCCGGAGCTGTCAAACGTCGGGAGCTGTGTTTAAATGCACTGGTGTGTCCAGAGCTGTTTAATGTGCCAGAGTGTCTCATGTCTAGCATCCGGAATGTCTAATGTCAAGAGTGATAAGAGTGACCCAGATGTAGAGCTGTCTAAATGACCAGAGTGTCCGGAGGGTCTAATGTTTCATAGTATTCCGAATGTCTGGAGTCTGTAGAAATTGTGAAGATTAATTGTACCAGCTGTGGAGCTGTATACTAATAGTCGATTATATCTATTTATTTGTAATTTATTAGCCGTGGGCTAATATGGGTTTGCGGAACCCAGTATATATTTTGGGACTGGAAAGATAAGTCGTTATCTGTCCCATTATTATTTTCCAATATAGTTTCGGTACTTGGGCGTATACATTTTTACTATGAGTAATCCTGCATTGTTTACTACGTGAGTAAACTGTAATCCTCTTTTTTTGTATATTTCCCTAGGGTTTTTGTATCATTGTATCATTAATATGTATCATTGTATCATTGATTTGTATCATTGTATAATTTGTTAACATCTTCGTGTCTGTGCGTTATTATGTTTAATTAAATCCAATATTTGGATTCCAATACGCACGCATTTCAATTTTATGTTTATACATATATCGCCACATTAAACCATAATGTATTGTCTGTACCATCAAACGTGTTCTGTAATCAATCCGAAATATCCGTCCCGGCTATCTTGTTACAATATATATATATATATATATATATATATATATATATATATATATATATATATATATATATATATATATATATATATATATATATATATATATATATATATGGTCATTCCATCAATGTTTGTCATTAACGAGTTTATCATTGGAATGTTGGCGTTGCATCTTCATCGTGTATTGAGCAATGGTATTATCCACCATAAAGAGGAGATCAGTTATTGCATCACTGACGTTAGCAACGCATTTACTGATGCCAGTACTGATGTCGTCATTGCTGTCTCCACCAATAATACTGGCTACTGGTAGTCTTAGACCTTTCCCTTTTTGGAATTACTTGTTTCGTGGCCTGATGCTTGCCTTAATACCACAAAATAAATACTTCAGCAGCAGAGAGGGTGAATCAGACAACCTTTTTTTCGGTTATTTTTTATTATACCCTTAAAACGGTACGAATAGACCCTTCTCGCGAAATCTCATGTTTTTAACCAGAAAAAAAATAAGTCTCCGACCCTTAATGATTGTTGTCTGAAAACATGGGATACTGTATTCGCGTTTTCGTTGATGAATCATAAATGCCGCAATGATGTTGTGACTCACCCTCTCTGCTGCTAAGGTTTACGGTGAAAATCGTCCGATATACCCCCTCTGCTGCATTTGATCTAGTCCTTAGGACGAAAATCACTACGACTTTACAAATAGACTAATCGCTAACACCTCATCTTGTAAATCAATCAGATTATTAGACTGGTCAGTGAGTTTGAAATTAATTCTGGTTAATGAATTATTATGACATCGCACATAGACTGGATTAGTTGGATCCTCAATAATTAAAAATCCTGGAGGAGCTGTTGGTGCAAATGAATACAAAATATACCCCTGCTGAGCCTGGTTTGATCGTTCGAGATTTATTTGATAGCTTCCTTCAATAACATCACATACTAAATTGATCGCAATCACCGATGAAATATTCACATTGAACGGAGCAATATGCCTGCCACCACCATCTGGGTCATTATTATGTTTGAGGATTTTTATTCCCTGTGATGTTGTTTTTTTCCATGTATCATGAATTATTTTAAAACCAATATCGATGGCATCATCGAGAGATTTTTGTAGTTCTAAGAGATTATATCCTGGTAGATTGAATTCGGACATATTTTCTACGTTTACATGATATTTTGTCGCAAATTTTATTTTCGTGTTAGGGTGTCTGGCAATGGATACCTCTCGTATGATTAGTGAATGAAATATATTCATGTCACTGAGGATTCTATTACATGTTTCTATGACGCTGATAAATTCATCTCGGTTGAGAGTACCGGATTTAAGGGATATTAACAACAGTGAAATATCGTTATTGAAAGCTGTGAAATTTTCAGTGATTTTATCCTGTCGAGTTATGTAGTATTTTCCCCCTCCCTCATCTAATTCAGTGAAAAAATTCAATTTGTCATAATCGCTATAGCTTTTTATTAAATTGTCAAGTTTTGTCCTGTCTGTGACATAATCAGTTTTTTTGGTTCTGGTAAATCAACGGTTTTTTCCCCTGGTGGGATTTCAGGCCATCCTAGTACGGTTCTGATAGAACTTTGATAGATATCTACGACATAACCCTCTGTGCTTATTTCAATGGCAGATGATAGTGTTGGCTCATGAACCGTTATAGCTATTTTTGATTCTTTTCCAGTAATCGATTTTATTCTACGCGCGAATTCATTATTGATTTGTTCAATTTGGTATGATCCGGTTGGTATGGAAACAACATTCCAGTCTGGGGTACCGTCTGGTTTATTCTTATTTGCAAATACCAGTGAATTATTGGGTTTTTGACCACCAAATGATTTTGATCTGATATTAGGCCAGCTATGATACACTCGTAATTTTGCTAGCGCTATCTCCTTCACTGGGACCGGAGAGGGGAAATTCACACTGAATTCTGGATTCGTTGAGGTTATTGAGATCATGCTTGTTTGTACTGGGTTTGTGTTCTCCACTATTTGTTGAAGTAATTCCATCTGTGTTGTCATTGTTATTATACTCATGTTGTATTTCTAATTTTGACACCGCGGAATCGTAAATACCTACCATCGCTGAAAACTCACTCTCTGATATAATTGTATCATCGAGCGATGACGATATCAATGAGGATAATTGCGAGTATGCAGTAGACACAACATGAAATTGAATTATGTAGTCTTGTAGTTTCCGTTGGCTGCATGAGGATATTTTTTTTGTGATTATTGAAATAATTCCAGCGATTGTTGTTGCCGCAGAAATGCAAATTGGAACAGCTATCGGAGCCATCATTGTCACTGAAGACAGTATAATACCAGCTCCGGTGATTACACCACTCACAGCGTACACAGTAACATCAATTGCGGTAATTCTCCTGCGATATTTTTTAATTTTCATTGCATACTCCTCAGACAAGGTTTTGAGTCTAGTTTGATACTCTCTGACCTGATCATAGCGATATTGCGATGATGAAATCATTTTTTATTTTAAATACGCTATCGTTTTCAATTACGATTTACTTAAATTCGCTACGAATTCCACATACCACGTTGTTGAGACCCTAACCAAATTTTTATCAGTAGATGTGATTGTGAACTTTTCAGTTGTATTCTTGTCGATGATCGTTGAAATCGTATTATTGACCCCGAATGAACTGGACGATGAAATATTAAATTGAGACAATGGTGTTACTAGTGTTAATCGATAAATACCCTTAACGGTTGCAGTGATATCTAATTTGTTGTTTGTAGGTGACCACTCAAATGATCCGTGTTGGATCGTGTATACTAAGTTGTTGGTTTTCTCATGAGGAATTTTTGTTTTTTCAATGGTTGTTATCATCCTCGAAGATCACCTTTGATGTCTTCGATGGAAGTTTTCGTCTCATCGATGGATTTTTTAATATCAGGGAGTTTTAGTTCAATTTTATCGAATGTAGTTCCAATAAATTTATCAATGATATTTCTACGAAATGCGGTAAACTGTTTTATGTGTTCTTCGGTTTTACATTGAAGTGTTGCTAGTTCTAACGCAGAATCGTTGAGAGTTTTAAATCGATCTGTAATCGTCGAAAAAAGTACACCCGGTTTGAGTTTACCCTGATCGGAAAATAACGCAACGGTGTTCTCGATTGCATTTTGTTGTTTAACTAAAATATCATCCAGAGAAATATTACTGGTTTTCAATTTACCCTGATCGGAAAATAACGCAACGGTGTTCTCGATTGCGTTTCGTTGTATAACTAAAATATCATCCAATGACACATCACTGGATTTCAATTTACCCTGTTTGTCCTGAAATACAACTATTTCGTTCGGGTCAACACTTGTTAAATTTAACGTCTCAGCTATTTCATCTTCAATTATTTTTTTTATATCCTTGATAGAATTAGGGGGTGCAGTGCCATCGGGTTTGGGTTTCAAAGATCTCCCCCAAATATCAATCATGTTATTGTAAAACTCTTTCTCTCTCTAAAAAGCGATTGCTGGTGTAGTCATTTACGACAATGTGTGGTGGTTTTCTAGATGCTGAAATAGCGTCAAGGACATTTAATACTTCGCTGCCGCATATTGGTGGGTCATTGATTTGTTGTGTTGGTAGCGTAGAATACCAAGTCTTCATTGGAAATTGTTTTATGTAACGCATAAACTCTTTTGGTGGGGCTAATCCATATGAATCAAAATAGACAATCCCACGTGGATCAATAGCGTATGCAACCCAGTGAGTTCCAGGTCCGGTGCTGTTATCGAGATTAATAATACCTGTTTCAGTTTTGTTTGGTTGATGTGGTAATTGATCTTTCATAAAAACACCTCTGAAATTTTTAATCACTAGTTTTTTAGCAGCATCCATTAAATCAAAATTGGACATTGGAACCATAGACTCCTCAATTAATAAACCGTTCCTGGTAGTCTCAGGCCTGATCCGTGAACGGATCTCCCGCTGTACCATGAATACGGGGTTCCTGGTAGTCTTAGACCCTTTCCGCTGTACCATGAATACGGGGTTCCTGGTAGTCTTAGACCCTTTCCCTTTTTTTTATACCCTCGACCTTTCTTCGGTTCATATGATTCAGCAATGCTCTGTACCGCTTTTGTTCCCAAGCCTCCAACTACCCCCAATGCGGCCGCTTTTGCTACTGCTGGGGCTGCTGCCGCAACCAATGCTTGTAACGCAGCAAACAACGGAAATATACCACCTGTTTTTATCATATTTTTGATAGCAGCTGCAGAGAGTGTGATCTGAACTCCTTTTTTATCCTTGAAAGCATCATTGAAATGTTTCACTTGACGAGTTTTCAGTGGCAATTTATTTGCCCCGCCATTCATTTGATTAGGTTTCAACGTGATTGTGGTTCCACATTGTTTAGCGGATTTTGATTGCAATTTTTTTAACTGACCAGGTGTCAATGACACATTGATATTACTATATGACATTATACAAATACAGATTGATTCTAATGGAAAAATCCTTCGGATTTTCAATCAAAGATTTTCCACTGGTGCATCAATAAATCTCATTTGTCCACCAACACCTTCAAGTAGCATTGATTTATCACTGAGAATGACAGCAACCGCTCTATAATTAGCAATACCACCAGGACGGGTTACACGGGCTCTGAAGTGTATATCAACGACAGATTGTCTCACTAAGTCGAGATGTTCCAGAGAAAAGTAATAAATCGGATAGAGGCTTTTGAAATCCAATTGTGATATTTGCAAACCAGTATCGATATTTAGATCACGTGCCATAAATGACAACAGGTTATGATAGACACGTGCAATATGATTTTGACCGTAATCAAGTTGCACATCTTCAGATGGTTCCTGTTGTCCGTTTATTCTCAGTAAGACTTCTCTAACACCTAACTGATCAAATATCATATGACTTCGTTGTTGATTACCAACTCGTGCATTATTCTGTAATGCAATAAATATATGACGTGGAGCTGAAACCCCTTGTTTTGATGCCAGATGCCAAGTAAATATATCATTAACATTATCCAGTTTAATATCAGTGGTCACTGATAACCAACTCAATAACGACTTTCCTCCTTGGTCCATAAATGATAACAATTTTTCTTCTGCGGTAATTGATGAAGTTAACACTGGCATCCATAATGCTAGTTTTGTTAAAACGACTTTACCATCAGGAACACCAGCATCATGCCATATTGCATCATTATCAGTACCCTTTCGTACAAGCGCTACTGTGTGTTTAGCTCCATAAATAACTTTTCGGACGTTTCTACAGAATCCGAATATATGATGCAGTGGAATTGCACATGAAAATTGTCGACGCTGTCCTTGTAATGTTGATACACGTGTTGCAAATCCTAGGTTGTAGTTAGTAATATTATTTATGACATCAAAATCACCAGCTGGTCTTGTATATCCGGCTGGTGCTGGATTAACTGAAGAAGCATGTGTTGCCTTGACTCTAGAATACTGGTTGTGTTCAGGGTTATCAGTAATATCCTTAGAAAACATCATAGATGGACCCGCTGATCTTGTATAATCATCAGAATATCTTGCTAACCCTATGATTGTTGTAGCCACATCAACTTCACGGTCAATGGATTCAATTTCTTTTCCATCAATGAGATATCTAGCGCTTTCAAATAACGCCATGATACCGTTATTGACAAAACCAACTTTGATAGTTGGGTTATTGTCATATGGAGGATCATTATGATCAGCATCATTTGTTACAAGTTCTCCTTCTACTTCAATAAATGCTTCACAAGGCAAAAAGTATTTACTGGTATCATGAACTTGAAGTTCAATTCGTGATCGGAGATCGGGTTGTATTGCGTGATAAGAATAAAATTGAAAATCGCGTACAGAATCATCTTTACGCACTGGGGCATCCATATCAAATGCTGGATCAGGTGACCTTTTGAACATTTTATTCTATTTATCAGAGTCTAAATCGGATTTTCCATTTCATCGTGAAAAACGCTAGCGTTTTCTACGTGGTTTTTTAAAGCCACTTCCCGCTATCATGTTTGCTATCATGTTATCTTGGTCCCCTTGATTTATCAAGGGAGTCGCCAATGATGCTAATTTTTCATCTACTGCGTTATTTATAATTTTACTGACACTCGCAGGCATCTCTGCTGTAGATGGCAATGGTACCTGTTTCTTTTTTCGTCTCACTAATGATGTTATTTTATTCTTCGCAGTCGAAAACGCTTTCCCGGCAAGATCTCCAACAGTACTAATACCCTTATCACGAATAACATCAATGGCTTTCATTCCTAGTTGTTTAGCTAACGGCATCACTTTTGGGGCCATTCTTGTAAATAACCCTGCAATGGTATTACCTAAACCATCTCCGTAGTATGCTCTATAAACTGGAAACCGTGAATTAACTACATAGATGGGGGTTGGTTTATCATGATTGTAGTGTATGATCATTATTATAAAAACACTAGTGTTTTCAATTGTTATTCAGTCACTATGATACCCACTTTCCGCTAACTCGCCAATAAAATCTCGATATGTTTTGATATCCATGATACCACCTTGAAATAACCGTCTACAGATATCAGCTGCTTCATTAATTATTTCTGGAGAGTTATTTCCAGCTCGTTTTCCTCCTACAAGAACTTCTAATCGTGATATATCATTGATAACACTATCAGGACAAGCGTTTCTAACTAGACCACTCCCCAGAAATTCCTCCTCATCGTATGGTTGTCTTAAATGGAGTTGAAATTTTCTCTTGAAGTCCCTGTATTCCTTCATCCTTCTATCTAAATTCCCAGTATTTATTCATACACTATATCAGCCCATTCATTATGTGACATTCTATATTTCGCATAATTGTCCTTGAAAAACTTCTCTTGTGAATCATAGCTGTTAGCAGCAAATTCACCTAAATTGTCTATATCCTCCTTGAGAATTCGTTTTTTAGCGCTATCGGTAAATATAATTGATATAGGTAGTCGTCCACTAACTAGTTCTTCCTGAAATCCTTCAAATTTTCGTTCTGAAGCGGTTGATATATCCTGAGGAAGTGTTTTTAATGATTTTTTTTGTTTGTTTAGTTCTTTTTGCTATTTTTTCTAACACAGGGAGAAAAGTCTCTTCTTGTTTTTTTCCTTGCTCAGAGATTGTTGACACTATCTGTTTCGTTGTTGTAGTTATTGGTTTAAACAACTCTTCAGATCCCGCAGCAAAATCAGTCTGAAGACTCTGTCGTTCTTGCAGTTTATTCCTGACAGAGTCACGAATTGGTATAAATTTCTTAATTGCATCTAGTCGCTCACGAGCCAATCGGGTCGTTAATGCTTCATTGACCATTATTTGAAATCAGAAACCATTTTTCAATTGCAAAACAATTTTTCCCATCGATGATTCCTTCCCTAACGGTCCAATTTTTTATTGCTGTGAAATATTTTTATTTTTTATCCATTGATTTTGCCTGTTTTTGACAGTTTTGGTGCCATTTTGGTGGTTTTCAGTTGAAAATCTCAAAGAGATTTTACAGTCAAGTAGTCGATTTTACATGGGATTTTCCATAAGGAAAAGCTGTTAAAACTCATTTTTGATGATTTTTAGCCATTTTTCATCAATTTTTGCCTGTTTTCAGTGATGTTTGGTCATTTTTCATCGATTTTCATCAAAAAACCTCGTAGGGTCAAGTAGTCGATTTTGCATTGGATTTTCCATAGAGAAAAGCTGTTAGGATTCTATTTTATTTTCGCAGTGTGAAATATTTTCACTGATTCAATCAAAAAATTACAAAAAAATGAAAATCTCAAGGAGATTTTACTGTCTGACAAAATCTTTTGAGGGTCGGTCAATCAAAATAGTTCATTTTCTTGAATTAACGCTCGTAAGTTTCTAATTTTAGAATTAACTTCCTTTTTCAATTCATATTCGCTACCCAATTCTTTTCGTATTCCTTCCACGATAGTATATAACGGAACAAACACACCTACTTCACTGGAAAATGCAAGAGAGTCTCGAATAGAATTTTGAATTTTTTTGATGAGTGCATATTTCTTTGGTAACATATAATTGTTAGTGCTAACTCCGTATTCTATATCCTGAAAATCCGACTTGATTTGATCAGGATTTAACCCATCTGACAATTTAATATCCTGATTTTTCAATTTTGCAATTTCAACTATGATGCTATTCATATTTTCAGAATTCATATATGATAATACATATTTCTAATTCATTTTTCAAAAATAAATGAGCCGTTAATATTTTCAAAATTCAGTCTGTATATATAAATATCTTTTTTAAAATTAATTCTGTATATATAACTATATTTTTTAAAATTAATTCGGTATATATAAATATATTTTTTTTTATTAATTCTGTATATATAAATATCTTTTTAAAATTAATTCTATATATATAAATATAAATGCAGACAAAAATAAATAACAACCATGATGAGCGGTTGTCAGTCATTTGGCCCCCTTGATATAGGCCACTGTGTCTTTCATAGGGTTCTTTCTTTGAGTATTTCCATTTTTTTTCTGAGATTTCTTCGATCTCGATTTGACCCTATTTGGCCGGTAATTCATTTTTGAACACCATACGGGGCTACCCAAATGTGACGGAGAGCTAATTACATCCATGGATGTTATTTATTTTAGGTCATTTATATTTACATTCACCGGAAACATATTCCCCTAAGAGTGAATCTAACTCGTCAAATAACGGGTTAGAATCACAAGAGGGTATGTTTACGTGAAATGACCTAGAGGTTACATATATACGACAACACATCTTTGGAACTCCTTGGTTGCCTTCACATCCAAGTAAGCCCAAAGGAAACCCGAAACATACATCTCCGGAAGGGAGGCCTAACGTGGCAAACGCCATCTTAGACCGCCCAGAAGATATGCTTGGGGTGACGTCACAACATATACTTAATTAAGGACAGCACAAATACCGTATATATCTCCACTCGAGTGTTGTGGCAAATTGTAGGTATACATATACTTAATTAACTTAATTAAGGACAGCACAAATACCGTATATATCTCCACTCGAGTGTTGTGGCAAATTGTAGGTATACATATACTTAATTAAGGACAGTACATCTCCACTCAGATTGTAGGTATACATATACTTAATTAACTTAATTAAGGATGGATTATAATTCAATGATGATGTAATGATGATGGGACGGCACAAGACAGCACAAACATGAAACGACGGGGCTGATTTTCTACGGCCATCCGACCAATCAAAGCAACCCATGAAATTAAACCCGGTTGCATGATTGAGAAAAGTCAACCACGCACACGTGTCAATGGCGTGGGTTATTTTTGACTGGTCGGATTGGCCTTTGAAAGCCCCAGCTTTAAACCTTTCATTTAGTATATAAGGTGACTAATACATCAGCGTCAATCCACAGAGTGTGTTATTTTATTTTCTTGAATTACTTGTTAATGGTGCTTCACAGTATTTAAATGAGACAGAATATTTGCATAAAGCACTAAAAAAAAAGAATATAATCGTTTGAAAACTTTTTATATTTGATTTCTTTTCTAATTAATTATAGCCCAAGCCGCTGAATCACAATTTAAGGGGAAATAACCCGACACCATCTAAGGGAGAGAGTATATAAGGCGACTTAATACAGCAATCCACAGGGTGTGTTATTTTATTTTCTTGAATTACTTATTAATGGTGTTTCACGGTATTTAAATGAGACTGAATATTTGCATTAAACACTAGAAAAAAGAATATAATTGTTTGAAAACATTTATTTCCTTACAAAACAATGCCCAGCCGCTGAATCACAATAACCCATAAAACAAGTTAACACAATCTAAGGGAGAAAGTATATAAGGTAACTTAATACAGCAATCCACAGGGTGTTATTTTATTTTCTTAAATTACTTATTAATGGTGTTTCACGGTATTTAAATGAGACAGAATATTTGACTTAAACACTAAAAAAAAAAAGAAAATATTTCTTTTCTTATAAAACAATACCCAGCCGCTGAATCACAATCTAAGGGAGATAACTCCCTTGGTTATATCCATTGGTTATATTTAAGAGTTGTCTCCCTTGGTGTTATAGACATACGAAAATCGAATTTTTTGTCCTCTCTCTTTTGAAATGGCCGAATTTTGTACTCCTGTTGCAACCTTTTGTACCGAGGCTCTACAAATATTGAAATACTTACCGGCTTCATTCATAGATGAAAATATTTTTTCTGTATTCAAAGATTTCACAGGTCTCTTCCCAACCGTTTTGCAAGTGCCAGTTCTTCCTCGTTTTGAATTCTCACTTTGTGAAATAGCCTGTAGATTTGGTAAAGAATTATTCTGAGAATCGGAATCAATATGATCAATAACATAACCATCCTTGATCAATCCATTAAACACCTCGAAGACGAATCTGTGACAGAGATATTTTTTCTTCCCAGCACTAAACATCAAATACCCTCGATTAGTCACAAATCCAACTGGATTCTTCAATCTGCGGTTTCTGATAATACCATCACGGGATGCTTCATAATTAACAAGCACGGGGTGAAGTCTGAATTCTTGGTTCATTTGTATAATAACACTATTTTTCTAATTCATTGTTTGGTTTAATTATAAGTCTCTGTATATAATCTTGAGGAGTCTTTATGATTTTGTCATCGTTGGGGTCAATGACAGTATTTTTTATTCTTTTATCATAATAGCGTTTTAGTTCCCTGTCTCGTTTGCCGACACACCTAAGACATAATTGCGATTTTCCCCTGACCCCAACCCCACATCGAATACAGGGTAACGGACCAAGGCTTCCACGACGAAAGCTTTGCATATGATACCAACAGAATTCATTTCTGCATGATTTGTTACACGGTGTCACTGATCCAATCATAAGCCATTTGCAATGATTCATTATACTTAAATCTTTCATTTAAATGCTTGTTTTAATTATAGTATGGAGGAGTTCGAGAGATTATCGAAAATTAAGCCCTGGAAAAGTGTTCAATTCAATCTTGATAGAGTTTCTGATACACCAAAGAATAAAATTCTTGATAGAACCTTGATTAGTAAAATCAGAGACTGTTTTAATGAATTCAAGCGTGATGGGGCAGCTCATTGTTGGTCAACATTTCGAATTGATGGTGTTGTTGACGCTACCATGAATGATGAAAAAGCAGCAGTGATAATCTCAAATCTTGGGGAAGAAAGAAATTTTTTTCGAATAAAATTCCTTATCCGTGATAATGGAAAATGGATCATTAGGGACAAATACGAGCCTATTCTTAAGGACAAAAAAACTGTCACTGTGACTCAGGATTCAAAACCAGGAATTTTGACTGGACTTGATAAACCCTACTACGAAAAATCTTATCCTGTCACAGTAGTTGTTTATGGGATATATCCACTCAATGACAAACCTGATATTGCAAAACTAGCACCCATGAAATATTCGACTGGGCTCAATTGTGTAGCAACACGAATAATAGAACGCTTCACAAATGCGTCCCGGGGAAATAAACTAACTGATCTAAGACGAAAAAAAATAACCGAGTGGGAGTTCACGGTAAAAGAGCATGGGGCAACAATTCAGGATATAACTAAATTAGAAAAATCATTAAGATTTCCAATATCGCTAAGGACAATCACCGGAGAAGTATTATACGAATCGAAATATAAATCACAGGGAGCTCCCATTGAAATTATTGGTCATAACGCACACGTGTGGTCATCTGCAGTAACAATATTCCCACGGGATAGAACCGTAAAATATCTATCCCAAACCGAAGAGTTTTTTTCAGAGCAGAAATTATTTGATGCTATTTACCATTTGAGTAAAAACGATCCTGTGTCAGTGTGGCTATTTCATAGTACTTCAGACGAAGAATGTAGATTTGATCAGTTTGTAAGGCCTAACGGAGAATTATACCGTACTGAAGAGCTACATAATCAAATGAAACAACTAGCTAGTGAGTTTTCTGGGGACGGAGAAGACAACGATCAATTATTAGCAAACTGTTTCACAGTACCATCCATTGCAGCACATTTTGCTAGAAAGAAAAACGCGTGGAACCCAACACGAAGTGAGTTTTTATCAGATGTCAAATTGTCCTGTCTTGAATACAGCCACGGCGGATTATGGAACACAAAATACACCGCTGATACCGTTATTTCAGTTGATATGATTGCGTGTTATCCAGGAAGTTTTCTTGGGTATGGAGAATGCGAGAAATATTTCAAACGATTTGGACACCCTACACACGAAATGACCCGTGTTGCTATTAATGGACCACTTCCTGATTTTGATTTAACCGGATTCGCTTGTGTAGTATCATTTGAAATGGCTGAAGGGCTTCATCCGTGTAGTTATCTTTGGATTGGTAAACACATGTCTGAAAAACACTGGATGCCAATAGTGTTATTACGGTATATGCTTGATTGTAAGATGTTAAAATCATTAATTGTCAGTGAAGCAATTATATCCTATCGAGCACAGAAATCAGTCTGGTTACCACAACCTGATCTAGAAAAAATAATTAGCGAAGAGCGAAAACTGTTTCCAAATTTCAGTGAACAACAAATCATGGATTGGTCCCAACAGTTATTTGAAATCAGAAACAATGAAGCAAAAGACCTTGGACGAAGAATAATCGGTAAATTTACCCAAGGTGGCAAAGATGATAATACGAGATATTCTTCACGATTGATTATAGACAATGCTGAATACGATTTTGTAATCACGGATTTAACGAATAGGGGCATATATGTCAATCGTAAGGACGCATTTATGTCCGATGGAACCAAATTGGGTACAATTGTTACTTACACTGATGGATACAATCCGCAGTACACACATTTGAGAGCTTCTATGCTTGGTTATGCTTCTATTAATTTATTTTCAATGATCAATAGATTTCCTACCACCGCAGTTAGAGTTGCTACTGACTCATTTTACATAAATAGCAAAATGGCTGATTTTAAGGCTACTGGCAACGAGAATTGGGGGTCATGGAGAATTAAGAAGGAAATGCTTCATGATTATATTCCATCAGCAGATGTTACCATTGAAAATAATTACTTAGAAAGCAATCAGTGTTCAGAATTTTCTAGTGCACCACCGATTTCTGATCCAATCTGTAGATATAAAACAGTTTATTTAAACGGCTGTGGTGGGTCAGGAAAAACAACCCGGGCAATTGAGTTATTTCGTGGGAAAAATCCAAACATGATTGTGCTAACACCGACTCACAGACTTGCAAGAGAAATGATACAGAGAGGGGTAAATGCCTGCACTTATCATAGTTTCTTTAGATGGAAGGGAGATAAATGGACTCCTGAGCGCATGGGAGAGAAATTTATTCCTGAAATTATCATTTGGGATGAAATAGACACAGTGTCCGAAGATGTCTTAAAAATATTTCTTGAGTGGTTGTTATTGAAGAATACAAAAGTCGTCATGTGCGGTGATCACGGCCAACCACCACCATTTGTCGGTGCATCTCCCCATGAATGGCTAAAGGGTTTTGTAGACTATTATGAAGAAATTGATACCGATCATAGATCACTTGATAATGAATTAAAAGAATTTAAGAAACTAATTAGATTACAACCGGATAAAATCCAGTGTGAAATAGCCCGTGAAATAATTTCGGAAACTCCCATGAATGAGTTTTGGGAAGCGTGGAGACCAAATGATTTAATCATTGCAAGTAGAAAAATAGTCAGGGACACACTTCAGATGAAGTTATTTGAATTGCATAAACAAAAATTTGCAACACTTCCAGTGCCCCTCTGTTATAGGCCATCGGATACACGAAAACAGAACATCGAAGTTGATATTCCAGGACAGAGTGAAAAGCAGATTCTCGTATTAAATGATATTGTGCTGGTTGATATCAATATCGTTGAAGATGCATTGCGTGCTAATAAATCCCCATGGACGCTAGGTTATGCAGCAACAATACACTCTTCACAGGGATTGACTATATCGGATACAATTGTTTGGATGGTAGATAATCGCATAGAATGGTCGAATTTAGTCTATCTCGCAGTGTCTAGAGTACGAAAAATAAATCAACTTCGAAGAATTGTCGTTGGCGAAGCCAGTGGCGATGATGAAATCATTGGCGATGATAATGATATTATTGATAAAAAAACTCTCCGGTTACAAACAACAAGACAAAAAAAAACAACGAGAATTTGATATTGATGCTGAATTAATAATCACTTTGAAGCAACAATAAAATAATCACTGCGCAAGTTGCAATTGTATAATGCGTTGGCAGTATTCGGATAAGGATCCTCGCCAATTCACCGTTGACAGAAAAAATAACAATCTCGGTCATGTCAGAAATAATGTGATGTTGACTTGTCTTGAGTGCAGTAGACGCAAGGGTGCTAGTTAAGCCCATGCGGTGGTAATTGAGTATCCTCAGGTATCACTTGTAATTGTTGTCTAGTAAAACCCCGTTGAGGGGCAGTTGAATCCAGTTTATAGATTGGAAGTCTACCCGTAGATCGTGTTATACTAGATATCTTATGTGCAGTAATACTCCAAATAGGATCAGTAGCCCTTTTTCTGCCCCCTTCAAGCTCTCCTGGTTCATATAAATACCTCACAATGACATTACTACCAAGAATTGGTTGGGAAACGCTAAAATCTTTTTGAATTTCCATTTCAGGTATTGACTTCTTTTTAATCGCATTGATAGGTTTCAAATTAATTGTTCTAGTAATCTCGTTATTCAGTGCAGTAATCACAGCTGGTAACCTTTTAACCCATTCACGGGATCTTTTTTCTTGGATGAATTCTTTTGCGTATTGATATCCAAATAACCGCTCAGCAAGGGTTTTATTAAACCGTTCTACAATTGCCTGATCACGATGTAGCGCAGTATGTCCTCGTCTGATAGTGACTTTATGATTTTTCATTATTGATAATACTGCACCCTGAAATTCCTTGCCAGGATCAATTTGTAATAGATTTGGCCAGTGCAGAGGACTCCTTCGATAAATCCTTTCAAATGCAGAAGCCACTTCAGTGGCTGATTTTGTTTTTAACGGTTCTGCTTCTTTGTATCGACTTGCAATATCAACTACGGTTAATGCGTATTTGTAACCACGATCATGTGGCAGAAATAATAGATCAGCCTGATGAACTTCATTGGGTCCGGTCACATCAAAATGCGAGAAATTGATTTGTTTAGGCGGTGGTAGATAAATTTGCCATAGTGCCTGTTTGGATAACCAATGAGCCGCAGTGGTTTTTTTCACTTTTGCAGCACTAGCGAGTTTATGGATTGCTGATTTACCCCTCCAGTATCCTCTTGGGGAATAATAAATAGATTCCATGTTGTTATTAATTACCAGCACCTAACATCAATTTACTTTTCATAGCCGATTTTATCAAAAAGGAAGCCAATTTTTCTTTGAAAGATTTATCAGAAATAGCATTTAACGCATGAATTAATTTCACATCTGCTAGATGCCTGTGCTGCAGATTACTGCTTTTATAAGCCACATCATGAAGGTGACAGGCCTTATCAATAGCGTTTATTGGTTCCTCACCGGGTCGGGGCTGATTTTGATCATTGAGTCTGATATCAAGTCTTGTTCCCGGTCCACAGTAGCTATATCCTGGAAGGCGCTTTTCTCCAGGGTATTTTGCCCATGGGGTTCCAGGGAGTTTAGTTAGCTTGGCTGTGATATCATCTCCTCGTTTTTTTTTAAAGGTTCCTTGAGTTCGTTGGGTTTAGAAACAAATCTAAATTTCTTTGTACTACATTGTACGCATTTACCAGAAAGCGCTGATCGGTTATTTTTAGTTGTAATCGTCGTCAAGTCATCTGTGCCAGTACGTTTTTTACACTTCACACAATATAGATCCATAATTTATATATAACGGCATGAATATAATTGATTATTCAGCTACCCGACGACGGGAACCTATTAAACATCATGAAATGTTGCCGAATTCAATTAGAATGATTATAATCGGACCATCTGGAAGCGGAAAGACACAACTGCTACTTAATTTGATAACGAGATGGATGAAATGGAACAAATTGTATTTAATAGCCCCGAGTGTAGACGATCAGCGATGCTATGAAGTGCTAAAGGATTTTAACGAGAAAGCAAAAGAATTTCAAATCGATGAAGATTTTATTGAGTTTATTACTGATAAAGAGGAAGCCCCGAGCATTGATGCTATTGATGGAAGTATTAACAATTTAGTGGTATACGATGATATCATGTTAGATAATCAAAAAAATCCTGCTAGAATATTTTCCCGAGGCAGGCATAAAAACACTGATGTGATATATGTCACTCAACGATACACTCAGATACCAAAAGTGATCAGAGATAACTGCAATGTGTTGTGTGTATTTAACGGCGTTGATACTCATACGCTACGAAATATTCATCAGACCTGGTGCAGCGGTGATATGAATCATAATCAATTTAGAAATTTCTTTAGTCACGCTCAGTCAAAACCACACGGATTTGTGACAATAAATTTAGCAGACCCTAGGACACGATATCGTATCGGACTTGATAAAATATTCGGTTAAAATCACCGTAAACCTTAGCAGCAGAGAGGGTGAGTCACAACATCATTGCGGCATTTATGATTCATCAACGAAAACGCGAATATAGTATCCCATGTTTTCAGACAACAATCATTAAGGGTCGGAGACTTATTTTTTTTCTGGTTAAAAACATGAGATTTCGCGAGAAGGGTCTATTCGTACCGTTTTAAGGGTATAATAAAAAATAACCGAAAAAAAGGTTGTCTGATTCACCCTCTCTGCTGCTACTTCAAACAGCACCAGGTGCAGCTGCATTTGCTATAGTTGTGTTTGCAGCTGGTATAGATGCATGAAATGAAAATAGACCGCACGTCTTTATGCGTTTTTAATAACATCCGCAGAAAGGTTAATACAATGCCGGATTTAGCCATTTCTTTCATTGAAGATCTTTAGTTGATGTTTTGTCAATGATACTTTATTAGGACCAGTGCGATCTGTTCCAATTTCAGTAATATTTGTATGTACAATTCCTTTCTTATACTGATTGTAGCTTTTAATTTTACCAGTAGTCAGAATAAAATTAGCGTGATGATATGACATATTATCATGAGCGATTTAATTGCATGTTACATTTTTGTCCATCAATCACTCTTATTCGACTACCAATACCTCCAAGCAGCAATGTTTTGTCTGATAGTTTGACAGCCATTATTCTTTAATTAGCTACAGCCACACTTGTTACATGAGCTCGAAGCTAAAGGTAATAAATCGGATACAAAATTGTAAAATCTAGTTGCGATATTTGCACGGCATAATAATAATAATAATAATAGTAATAATAATAATAATAATAATAATAATAATAATAATAATAATAATAATAATAATAATAAAAATAATAATGAGGACTTTGAATAGCGCCTAATTTTTGTAGCTCTAAGCGCTTTACACCATCAATAATGATTTGACTACACTACAGAACAACAAATGACAAAAACAATGAAATTGGAAATCATAAAAACATGCTGAAAACATATAAGATACAAAACATGATTAGGTCGCTAAGTTCGTCCCTGCAGTTGAAATAGGTGAGTCTTAAGAGAACTCTTAAAAGGGACCACTGTGTCTAATTTCAATGGGCAATTCATTCAACGTCGCCGAGCCCTAGTGTGCAAACGAACGTTGTCCATATGACTTTGTTTTCACCTTGATAATGATAATGATAATTCTGAAGAAGTTAAATATCCAAAAGGATAAAGCAACATGAAGTGGTGACATCAAAATTAGAAGAAGAAAATAACAAGAAAATGATCAATTTGTGTCATGAAATGTTAGGATTCTGTGATTTGGAAATCAAACATTTTCAGTTTTATTGCAACATCATGTCCCACCAAGTCACATCGTCTTGGCACCAGACCAACTAGTCCAAACACTTAATTATGAGCGCCTAGCGAGACAGCTGTTAGATTAGTTCCATTTATATAAGTCTTTTAGTATGACATGGCCATGGTTTGAAACTGTGACCTCCTGCATTCAAGGCGGAAAGTAATTACTAGGTCACCAGAATGGTCTGTGTCATACAATAAATATTGTTTACAAATATATAACAATACAAGATTTTCAAAATATCCTTTAATTGTGCTTTTGGCATTGATGTTAAATAGGTACATGTACTTGACATATTTTATTCTGCAAGTCGTGTGTAATGAAATATGCATATGCAAATTGTAAACGAAGCTCAATTTATACTGTTACGTGCTTAGGCTCGAATAAGCAGCAACACAGAAAGAGTGAAAACTAACAAGCTTGTAAAGCTTTAACAATGATTTTTATTAAGTACAATTATTTTCATAAAATAAATAAACTTACGGTTTTAGAGAATCAAATCCAACAAATATAAAATTCACAAAATAATCCACTAATGGAATTGCAAGTCCTGATAAATAAATGTTCTAATAGTTCCAGGTTCGAATCTTGACGATGTAATCCAAAATGGCTGACAATGTCACGTGATGCAGTTCTTGTTTTAATATCATCCAGATGAAATTATGAAACATATGTCCTTTTCCAGATAATTCTTCTTTCTTCAATGAATTGACACAAAGTCCAGAACAAGATAACACTCAAAGATGAAATACACAACTTAATAATAATAAAGCCCAAACATCTACTGAACTCTTCTATCCAAAACAACAGTCTATATAACTGTTTTTAAGTAAACAAGTGATCACGTGATTTTCTAGAAATTGATAGAAGTTCATGGAAGGTCACAGAAAGAGACTGCCTTCACTAAAAATCACGTACTCTAGATATTTACTACCCCCCAGAACTAAAAATAAAAATATTGTCCTTGAAATTAATCAATAGTTTTAGAGACTTGTTGACAATGTCCAAAGCAAGGTCAGGAATTGGGTCAACAAGCCAAGGTCAAAAACTTGTTTACAATTAAAGGATGGTCAGCCTGTACTTTCTAGAAAAAATCTCCCAATAAATGAATTTTAAAGCAACCATGACAAATTTGGATTTAACAATTAAAAAAAAAAATAATTTAAATCCAATAGCCGTAACAATACAATTACCAATTAATTAATGGAATTGATTTATAAATGTTTACAACATGCTGAATAAATTTTACATCGCAGTGAGAGAATAAACGTTGAAAAATGGTGTATAATGCAATGAATATCACATATTGTATTACAGCAGTACTGCATGACTCTGGATAATAATAATCAAGGCTATCGTTTATTTGAAATACTCTATAACTTTAATGCAATGTGACCATGTATATTGTTTGGCTATTCTCTGATATTATCCTTTATTCATGCATTGTTTGCTTAAGTCATTCTTCCCTTGGCTTAATAGGCTAAAAAAATTTAGAGAAAACTTTTTAAAATTTTTTTTTTAAAAGTTGCTTTGTAATAATGCTTCAGTTGCTCCAAGACAGGAATTTCTCTAAGGTTGGCTATTCAGTGTAAAACAGTATCCCACATGCTCAAATTGTTAAGCAGCTATCTGAAATCACTACACATTTAACCTCTTAACCTGATTTATTTTCAGTTTCCGTTTGAAAAAGCATTGATTATTTAAATTGTTTGCTCATACAAAGTATCTATAAATTTGTCTTTGAAAAATTGAAAAATGACATATGATACCAATAAAATTTTGAGATGTATCCAGATACTGTCATTGACTGTAACTCAACTTTTTTTAGTTGGATATGAAATTAAACCCCCATTATACTAAATTTAACATCAATATGGCTATTTAAGGATATTAAACTCAGTTGATAAAGTACTTATTTCATAATTGGATACCAGTCCAAATTGACTGCCTCACTGTGTCCTTGATAAAGTACTCATTTCATAATGGGGTACCAGTCCAAATTGACTGCCTCACTGTGTCCTTGATAAATTACTCATTTCATAATGGGGTACTAGTCCAAATTGACTGCCTCACTGTGTCCTTGATAAAGTACTCATTTCATAAAGGGGTACCAGTCCAAATTGACTGCCTCACTGTGTCCTTGATAAAGTACTCATTTCATAATGGGGTACCAGTCCAAATTGACTGCCTCACTGTGTCCTTGATAAAGTACTCATTTCATAAAGGGGTAACAGTCCAAATTGACTGCCTCACTGTGTCCTTGATAAAGTACTCATTTCATAATGGGGTACTAGTCCAAATCGACTGCCTCATTGTGTCCTTGATGAAGGTCTAATTTCATAATGGGGTACCCGTCCGAATTGACTGCCTCGCTGTGTCCTTGATAAAGTACTCATTTCATAATGGGGTACCCGTCCAAATTGACTGCCTCACTGTGTCCTTGATAAAGTACTCATTTCATAATGGGGTACTACCGTATTTCATGTTATTATTCGTACCCTTTAATTTTTCGTACACCATCAAGTCTTAGAAATAATAATTAATTAAATCTATCATAGTTTTTCGTACACAAATTTTTATTTTATTTTTCGTCTTCCTATTATTTTTCGTACATAATACGATCTACGATACTGTGAAGGGAAGATTTAATTTTAAAACGGATTTTAAAAAATATAACAAAGTTCGATTTAGTTACATCAAATGACCAGGGTATTGTTTTGCAAAGTAAGTTATGAATAAAGGCTTTGGGCACGTTCTTAACTGAGGCACAAGTCGTCAATTCATTTTCAACTGGTTGCGATATTTTAAAAGTGTATATATATATATATATATATATATATATATATATATATATATATATATATATATATATATTGCTCAGTGATCTTTTACTTTGTCATTTTACCATTTTACGACTCCAGTGTCTTATTCTACGCAACAAAAAGTAGCAAATCAACAAGTTTTGCATAACTGAAAATATTTTAATTCGTAAAATGCAGGAGTGAAAGAATTGAATAACTTACAGCATGGCGAATAAATTCCTGTTTCCTAAATGATCTTTGAAGTCCAATAATTCCAAGAACTCCGAATACGTTCTAACGAAAAACGTTTTCAAACAGATTATGTGTTAATGCTTCCAATGTATACAGATAGATCTCCAATGAATTCAATGGTCATTGGATATATTTAGTTAATGCTGTCCGTAATACGATGATGTATGTCATGCAAAAAAATAAATCTTTTAAAAACCCGAGTTGTGAGATAAAATCCAAAAACACGCAGATGTGACCTACCATCAGTAAGTATTTAATGTGTGGCATATTTCAGCATCGTTTTCTCTATATACCGGTATTCGCTGATTTTTCGGGTCGAAAATGCGTGCAGTTCTCAAAAGACATGCCGTTTCTCCCTGTGGATTGCATTGTTCCCACGACCCCAAAGTGCCCCAGTTTCATATTCTGTTCTAAAGGTTAGACTCAAGCCTCTCTGACATACTTCAAAGAAACCGCCTGCTCTACTCAGAGTGAAAGTCCTTGCAATTGATTGACAAATAAACAATGTCATTTTTTTTTATATAACTAGCAAAGCCTAAAATGGGTATTTATTTATGTTTACAGTTCAAACGTGGTCTCAAGCTATCATAATTGTGATTACTATTTCCCAAATCTTATCTTATATTCCACCTTATTTCCTCAACTCGACTATTCATACAGCACTGCTTACTAAGTAACATACGTCTTTCTAATTGGGGGGGGGGGGGGTAGGGCTAATATGCTATGTTTTTTTCATTCCTTCTTTTAGTGTAATGAAGGTATTTACCGTAATGCTTATATATACGGTACAGGTATGTGACTCATGTACCGGGTAAATTTCATTTGTGGGAATGGTGATCTTGTTACGCCTGTCAACAAAAAATCAACATTCAGTGGTCATATTGGGGATTTAGGAAGCATATCACTACAAAAGTCACAGGCAAAGTATTAAAGTGCGTTGAAGATTCACGCAATATAACAATTGTCATTTATAATCATGCATGTAGGTTACTGATTTTATTGTATTTTTATGTTTTTGTTTGCATCACTTTTCAAACGGGGTAAGAAAAATGCTGATACCGGTATATCACTTAGATACGCAAAACTACCAATTTATTTTCTGTCGAGTATATTTGGTACATAAAATATAAACATACATATTTCTTTCCACAACAAACCCGACTTATGGCATCTTCGCGTAAATGTGTATCTGAGGCATCTAATAATGATAAAGAAAAGAATCCCGAAATAAAATGTTCACCAATTACCTGTATGTGTAGAAAGCCTGTTGCTCAACCAATTAATAAAAAGGGCAGCTGTTTTGTTAACTGAGAATATATTCACATTCGTTTTATTGCCCTTCTTTGTCTTTTGTATCGGCGAGAAAATATAATGATTTATATATTTGTTCAGCTGTCATTACAATATATACTTCTATTCATTAACCGCTGGACATCGTCGTTAATGCGAACTACGGATTACGTCAGTCGGTGTAACAAATAAACGCGCGTATTTGAAAATGAGTTCAGGAGCCATTCGAGTTTATTTATCTACCGGTTGTAAAAATACACGTTTTGTTCTCTCTCTCTCTCTCTCTCTCTCTCTCTCTCTCTCTCTCTTTCTCTCTCTCTCTCTCTCTGTCTCTCTCTCTGTCTCTCTCTCTCTCTCTCTCTCATAATAACAACATATTTTTAAAACGTTGAGCAGAATGAGACCGATTTTGTAAATTAGTTTTGTACATTATTTTGTCGAGTGTCTTGATCCCTTTATTTTTCGTACACGGTCATTACTACAAAATGATAATTATTTATTTGACATAAAATTTTTCGTACATTGAAAAAAATAATTATTTTTTCGTGTACGAATAATAACATGAAATACGGTAGTCCAAATTGACTGCCTCACTGTGTCCTCGATAAAGTACTCATTTCATAATGGGGTACCAGTCCAAATTGACTGCCTCACTGTATCCTTGATAAAGTACTCGTTTCATAATGGGGTACGAGTCTTGGGGCCTTGGATGGCCAGGTGGTCAACATTTTTAGGGCCCCAGGTAACCAAATTGTTTAAAGGCTTGAGGCCTTGTGTGGTCATGCGATCCAAAGGCTTAGAGTCCCAGATGACCAAGTTGTCTAAAGGCTTGGGGCCTTGGTCAAAAGGTTTAGGGCCTCAGGCGACCAAGTTGTCTAAAGGCTTTGGGTCTTGGGTGGCCATGTGGTCCAAAGGCTTATGGCCTTGGGTGGCCATAAGGTCTAAAGGTTTAGGGCCTTGGGTGGCCATGTGGTCTAAAAGCATGGGGCCTTGGGTGGCCAAGTTGTCTAAAGCTCTTGTCTTTACCAGTCGCTGCCATCTCACCTCCGTCCATGCTGCTTCAAGTCTCAGGCTCAGCCAGTACAAGAATGCAAGAAAGCATGTCAGTAGCTTCCCATGGGTCAGTGGTTCTTACTGGTTTTCCAGTGTTCTTCCTCTACCAGTTATATTATGTATCATGTGGTAAAACCCAAAACAACATCACCTTGAACTATGCAACACCAAAGCAGGTTCAACATGAAGGCAGTGTCTAGTGTACAATCAATACTGATAATGCAAATTGAATTAGTGTGATCCCCATATCACTGTCCCTTCAGTCTTGTCAGTGCTATGAACTCTTAGGGAAGCTGGATGTAACATAGCATCATAAAACTTTCTGCCGTTATACTTAACAATAAAACGTTTGACACAATTTTAATAATTCTATAAAAACAATACGGCCAAAATATAAAGACAATGATGACACCTCAGTGTATCTCTAGCAATATACAAATAACTGATTTACAACCAATAACATGGCATCACCAGACTTTTCTGGCATAATTATGAAGTGAACTAAAACGTATTGTAATGAAAAACTGTTTAACTAACGTTTTTAAAAGGTATATGTTGTATGGAATCAGTGACCTCCAAACATGCAAATTTGGTCAAGTTATATATATATATATATATATATATATATATATATATATATATATATATATATATATATATATATATATATATATATATATATATATATATATATATACATTCCTCTATTACTTTTTTTTACATATTCCTCTATTAGTTTATTTACAATTGGTGACCATGTTATTCTATGTAATGATTCACACATAATGATGTATATTTAGCAAAGTTTTGCACAAAAAAATCGTATCAACATATAATATTTTAGATGTTTCTGAATTTCTTGGACTCTGAGGATATGTAAAACTATAAAAATATCAAAAATATACATATTCCAAAATTTCACCAGTGATCTCTTTGTTAAAAACATTCAAACATGTATTATTAATTACTCCAACATAATTAAAGAGAATCTACTGAAGTAAACATCTCCAGATACAGGACATCTGCTCACAAAGGACAACATTATGTAGTCAAATGTGTTAATCAATTACATGTTTCATAATAAAAATCCATGTAAGTCATAAATGTAAGATAATCTCCAGATAAACAGCATTGTATATAATAGACAAAACTAAAAGGTCCCTTAAGTGTCCACTGTAGACTGAGTTTACAATGACACTCCAGGTAACAAAGTCCTAAATATAATGTTTACCTGTGTAATAAGTCATACAGGTCATATACACATTCAAATCAATTATTTTCATATTGGATGTCAGTTTTTAAAATTTGATTCCACAAGGAAAAAATTTAAATGTCAATTAATCCCTTTATTTAGATCCTCATACATCCTTTAGGTGGTCATTATTTATAACACCCCCACACCCCAGAGTGATACTATCCAATGACGATTGTCTTCAGATGTGTTCAAACAGTCCGCTATCAGAGTGAAATGAACTATTGTTAATAAAGGTCAAAAAGGTTTTAATACTGATCAAAACACTATCAAAGTCAAAACTCTATGTACTGCAAAGGGTAATGGACTGTTCCAATAAGATATACATGGAACTCAGGGAAGGTATTTTTAATTAGAATAGGAACCCGTCCCTGTCAATTTAAAATTTTGTATTGTTTTTAAATGAACTCTGGGTAATCTGAGTACCCTGTTTTCAAATGAACCTTGGGTAATCTGAGTACCTTGTTTTCAAATGTACTCTCGGTAATCTGAGTACCTTTTTTCAAATGTACTCTGGGTAATCTGAGTACCTTGTTTTCAAATGAACTCTGGGTAATCTGAGTACCTTGTTTTCAAATGAACTCTGGATAATCTGAGTACCCTGTTTTTAAATTAACTCTGGGTCATCAGAGTACCCTGTTTTCAAATGAACTTTAGGTAATCTGAGTACCTTGTTTTCAAATGTATTCTGGGTAATCTGAGTACATTGTTTTCAAATGAACTCTGGATAATCTGAGTACCCTGTTTTTAAATGAACTCTGGGTCATCAGAGTACCCTGTTTTCAAATGAACTCTGGGTAATCTGAGTACCTTGTTTTCAAATGTACTCTGGGTAATCTGAGTACCTTGTTTTCAAATGTACTCTGGGTAATCTGAGTACCTTCTTTTCAAATGAACTCTGGGTAATCTGAGTATCTTGTTTTCAAATGAACTCTGGGTAATCTGAGTACCCTGATTTTAAATGAACTCTGGGTAATCTGAGTACTTTGCTTTCAAATGTACTCTGGGTAATCTGAGTACCTTGTTTGCAAATGTACTCTGGGTAATCTGAGTACCCTGTTTTCAAATGAACTCTGTGTAATCTGAGTACCCTGGCATATATATTTTTAAAAAGGTGCCTTCCATGAGTACAATGATTGTTTAAATGGAATAGTCCTTGAGACAGTGCAGTGAAGTACAGGAGATTTAAAAATTAGCACACTATATAGGCTAGCATGAATTAGTGATTTAAAAATTAGTACACTATAGATTTACATGAATTAGTGATTTAAAACTTAGCACATCATAGATTAACATAAATTAGTGATATAAACATTAGCACACTATAGATTAGCACGAATAAGTGATTTAAAAATTAGCACACTATAGATAAGCATGAACTAGTGATTTTCAAATTAGCACACTATAGATTAGCATAAATTAGTGAGGATTTAAAGATTAGCACACTATAAGTAGATACACATGAAGTTATTCTCGGTTACATATCATTATACATTTGCTTTGTAAAAAAATTCACACTTCTATTTAAAATGTGTCATGATAAACATAATGTGTCTGTAAATAAAAATGACTACTGCATACTTGCTGGCACAAGAGTGAAGTCCCAAAATACATTTAATTTCATGCAAAGATTGCAATATTTGGAGAAACTTGTTGCTTATCTTCATTAAATTTGAGTATGTCTCATTGTCATCAATCACATGGTGTCCCTTTAAATGAATGTCGGAATAATGCACATAAAAACTGATTTCAATGATGAAATAATTTTCTATGCTAATTGATTGACATAAAAACTGATTTCAATGATGAAATAATTTTCTATGCTAATTGAAATTGGAAATGAGCTACTAAAAGAAGTTTTGCACAGGCTTTCAAGCACCCTTTTTGAAATAGGGGGAAATTTGTCAAGTTACTGTGAGATATATTTTAATGTGTGTGTGTGTGTGTTTTTTTTTTGTGTGTGTGTGTGTGTGTGTGTGTGTGTTTTAAACATGCATTCTTTTAACAGCAAGTAACGTGTGTACTTGGGAACTGGGGACCAAAGTTTAAAAATAAGAAAATTATGTTAAGTCAGTTCAATGTGACAACTCTTAAAATATAAGCCATTTAGCTGAGTGTGAGTTTCACACAAACAATATATTGCACCATCCATAATGAGTGCAATATAAAACAATATATAATGTCATCGTTAATTAAGGCAATATAAAACAATATATAATGTCATCGTTAATGAAGGTAATATGAAACAATATATAATGTCATCGTTAATGAAGGCAATATGAAACAATATATAACACCAACCTTAAGAATGCAGCCCCGTTTTTGTCATGATATTCCATGAACATGCATTATTACACTCAATGATAAATGTGTAATTAAATGTAAATTAATGAAAGTCAAATTCAAGTGCACTTGATTGCATTACAAACTCTATCTCATAAACAAAACTATGGACTGTTACTTCCATAAAGCAATGACTCTTATCATAAAGCAATGTGATAATGCATACAATTATCAGTGTACAGTGAACAACCTATTTCCTAACGTTCTTTAAAAAGTGTGGCATTATTAATAAGCTTGAGGACATGTCAGCAGTTTGAATGAAGGCAGTGGACAGCAGACAAGTGTTATGTATTATCTGCATGAATTGATTTCTTTTCAGAACTGCTAGGTCTATTTTTAAAAGACCATTTGCCTTTAAAGATTTTACAAATATAGTTAAGGATTAGCTCAAAAGAAAACATTTATTATCATTGCTTACAGAGCCAATACTGAACTTGCATCTTGTTAATATTTACTATTTTTGCACAGAACAAAGAAATATTTTGTACAAATGAAGAGTCTTTCAACCACCAAAAGAGGCTTTCATCATTCTATTGTAGCTACCAAATGAGGCTTTCATCATTCTATTGTAGCTACCAAATGAGGCTTTCATCATTCTATTGTAGCTACCAAATGAGGCTTTCATCATTCTATTGTAGCTACCAAATGAGGTTTTCATCATTCTATTGTAGCTACCAAATGAGGCTTTCATCATTCTATTGTAGCTACCAAATGAGGCTTTCATCATTCTATTGTAGCTACCAAATGAGGTTTTCATCATTCTATTGTAGCTACCAAATGAGGCTTTCATGATTCAATTGTAGCTACCAAATGAGGCTTTCATGATTCAATTGTAGCTACCAAATGAGGCTTTCATGATTCAATTGTAGCTACCAAATGAGGCTTTCATGATTCAATTGTAGCTACCAAATGAGGCTTCCAGGAATCAAAGTCTACTACTTAACACATTAACCCCTGGAGGTTTTTGCTGTTTTTTGCATGAAATGCGAGTAGAAAACATATGTTGGGGACTATTTCTTAATACATCCTAATATATCAATTTCCAAGCAATATTCCATTAGACATGTAGCTAGTTGTGCTAAAGAAAATGTTTTCATTGGTTAATTTGCTAGCACATGAGCAGAAGGTGAAAATATGGACTTCTTTTTTTTGGGGGGGTGGGGCTTAATAAGACCTATAATTTTCATATGGATAAGATTCTTTATTCAAAATGTCTACCTTATCCTACTGTTTGCACAGGTTCAACTGTCTGTGTGCGCTTCAGACCGATCCATTGTAGATCTGAGGCCATAAAGTCTAAAATCTGGACACAAATTCAGATTCCCACCATGGGCAAATTTTGGGTGAAAAAAAAATGGGACTAAAAACTTTGTTTTTTTACCCCTCTGTATTTTGTAGTGCAAATGTCCAGATTATTTGGTATCATTGTAGAGCTAAAAATGTCTACCTTTCTACAATACCACCCGCTTTAGTGTATCATGCATGACCTTGATGCAACAGACCTTGGAAGTAGGCTACTACCTCATGCCCCGTAAAGTCGTTACTAGGGGTAAATGTGTTACAAGGACTTCATGTTTGTCTCCATTATTATTAATCTTTTTTTATAGCAATTTATTTATGCCAGCTTTTTCCATTAAAAGAACATATCATCATAATGTTAAACAGTACTTCTGATTCTTGTTGTAAGGTGACTAACACGAAATTGTGTATGCAATGGAATTAGCACAATTTGAGTTCAGTGCCAGAAATTGTTTACAGATCATTCAGATTGGATGGGAGATCAGCATGATTTGTGCAAATCAGGATCAGGTGAAAAAGCATCATTTTTCTTGAAAGGCTTTTAATCCGAAGATTTTCTGTGCCATGTTTTGTTGAAACAGGTCTGGTGTTTTTTCACATGTTGATTTTTGTTTGTTTGATTAGGATTTTTAACGTAGCTTTAACAATTTTTCAGTCATATCGCTACGATGTCTGCAGTGAGGCAGTTTATAGTGATGTCTAGCACTGAGACATCATGCCGCAGACATGTAGCATGATGTCTCACCCAGTCACATTATCCTGACACCAGGCCGACCAGTCCTAACACTAACCTCTTAATGCTGAGCGTCAAGCGAGGCAGCTGTTAGTACCATTTTTGTAAGTCTTTGGTATGACTCGGCCGGGGATCGAACCGACGACCTCCCGCTTCCGGGGCGGACGCTCTAACCACTAGGCCACCGGAGCGGTTTTTCACATGTTGATAGCAACTGCTGACAAACACTGCAAGAAGGGACAAACCATAAACTCACTTTTGCCTATGACCATGTGAGATGAAAAGTGAACTTCTGCCACTGTCTTGGAATTTCACCGGGATTTAAATTCACTAAATGTTCTCACATGTAATAAACCCAACTGATATGCATCAGGAAGTTGAGATTTTCACATTAATTTATCAATGTAAGTACTTGCAATCATTTATCACATAAAAATGACAGTTGATGGAAATTGATTAAATCCTAAAGATTTGGTTTTCTGTCAGCAACAATTAAATTTCATTTGTGATTTTGTTCCGTTTTGGCCACTACTATCAAGTTGAATCCTGTCCTTGTCTTTTTCTTCATCATTCTTCAATGATCTGTCATTCTGTAAAACCTGTAATTCAATTACAACATTAGCATACATATATTATGTATCATGGATGGTTATCTGAGAGTTAGTTCAAGTCTTCAATGCTCTGTCATTCTGTAAAACCTGTAAATGAATTACAACATTAGCATAAATATATTATGTATCATGGATGGTTATCTGAGAGTTAAGAGTCAAAGTCTTTAAAGCATGTCATGAGTGTTCTGGAAAAGCATGCACACAATTTCTATTCTTATTGCCTGATAATAACAGACCATGAGTAAGACAAGTACCATAAGGTTAAATGTTAGACACAGAGTACGACAAGCACCATAAGGTCCAATGCTAGACCAGGAGTAAGACAAGTACCATAAAGTTAAATGTTAGACAGAGTACGACAAGTACCATAAGGTCCAATCCTAGACCAGGAGTAAGACAAGTACATAAGGTTAAATGTTAAACCAAGAGTAAGACAAGCACTATAAGGTTAAATGTTAGACCAGGCATAAGACAAGCACCATAAGATTAAATGTTAGACCAGGAGTAAGACAAGCACCATAAGATTAAATGTTAGACCAGGAGTAAGACAAGCACCATAAGGTTAAATATTAGAGCCAGAATAAGACAAGAACTATCAGGTTAAATGTGAGACCCGGAGTAAGACAAGCACCATAAGATTAAATGTTAGACCAGGAGTAAGACAAGCACCATAAGATTAAATGTTAGACCAGGAGTAAGACAAGCACCATAAGGTTAAATGTTAGAGCCAGAATAAGACAAGAACTATCAGGTTAAATGTGAGACCCGGAGTAAGACAATTACCATAAGGTTAAATGTTAGACCAGAAGTAAGACAAGCACCATAAGATTAAATGTTAGACCAAGGGTCAGACAAGCACCATAATGTTAAATGCAAGACTAAGAGTAAGACAAGCACAATAAGGTTAAATGTTTGACCACGGGTCAGACAAGTACCATAAGGTTAAATGTTAGACCCTAGTAAGACAAGCACCATAATGGTAAATGCTAGACCAAGAGTAAGACAAGCACCATAAGGTTCAATGTTAGACCAGTAGTAAGGCAAGCACTATAATGTTTAATGTTAGAAAAGGGTAAGACAAGCACCATAAGGTTAAATGTTTTTTTTTTATTTTTTTTATTTTTCTTATTGAACTCAAGGTGTCAGGATTTAATATATTCCCATACATCACCACCTGACCTGGTTATGCGGCATTATCTTAAAGGGTAAGACAAGCACCATAAGGTTAAATGTTGGAGCAAGGGTAAGACAAGCACCATAAAGTTAAATGTTAGACCAAGGATCAGACAATTACCATAAGGTTAAATGTTAGACCCATAGTAAGACAAGCACCATAGGGTTAAATGTTAGACCAAGAGTAAGACAAACACCATAAGGTTAAATGTTATACCAAGGGTCAGATGCGCAACCTTAGCTTAAATGTTTGACCAAGAGTCAGATAGGCACTGTAAGGTAAAATGTTTTACCCCCAAAAAAGACTGAGATAGGCTCCATAGGATTAATTGTCCACTACTCAGATAGGCAAAATTAGGTTAGACCATGAGTCATATAGATACCATTAGCTTATATCAAGAGTCAGATAGGCACCATTAGGTTAGATCAAGAGTCAGATAGGCACAATTAGGTTAGATCAAGAGTCAGATAGGCACCATTAGGTTAGATCAAGAGTCAGATAGATACCATTAGTTTATACCAAGTCAGATAGGCACCATAAGGTTATACCAAGAGTCAGATAGGCACCATTAGGTTAGATCAGAATCAGATAGGTACCATTATGTTTTACCAAGAGTCAGATAGACACCATTAGGTTAGACCAAGAGTCAGTCTACATTTAAAGGTCACGCATATTGTTTGCCGTTTGTGTTATTTTCATATACTACAGATCCTGTCATTTTTCAAATGAACGTTATGAGTGACACAATGACAAAATAAAGGAGTTTTTAACCTGGTGATAAATTTCTGTATCGTCCTGCACATACGTTAAAATCATATTTTGTCCAAAAATTATGTACTTCTACAGATTAAAAAACCCAATTGCGAATCAAATTATATTATTAACACTCTTGGAAGGTGACAACAACAAACAAGTTTGTAATATTACTCTGTTAAATGAATATTTTGATTGACATACAACTGATAATCATTTGAGTTGTTCCTGTCGCATACACGGAGATTTTTCCGAATTCAGAAAAATTTAATAATATGGACCAGAAACGTTCCTATTGACAGTCATAAGAAAAGAGTGAACTAAAACAAGTTATATGTGAATACGAGCATGTTTATAGATGCTCCAAAATGAAAAACAAAATCTACCATGATGTTGAAATTGTAGATTTTCTAAACCTTTGAAACAACTTACGTGATGCATCCCCTCAAACGGGAATGATCTTCAAACGGAAAGTCAATATTTGCTGAAATAAAATTTATTTGGGCCCATTGAATTTAACTGATTAACCGCGCATTCTTGTCTTGAGACCAGATAATCATTTCCGTATGTGTACTGATAATAGAAAAGTGAACGACTAAAAACAAAAACCCAGTAGAAATAGACTGGAAATTGGAAATGCAACAGATATACCGAAGTTCGCCCTTTTGAAAGGATTTTGGTAATTCCATTCCCAGAAAGATCAAAAGAGCAAACAAATTTACGGCATTGCGTCTCTATATTGGCTTTATCAAGATAAATTGATGTCATTCAATATCAAAAATTTTCCAACACATACAACCCTTTATTGACATGTGAACGTCTGGAATAGAGAGATATGGTGCTTGAAATCATTGACGTCATTATATGCATTCAAAATCATCACATGGAAACCGAGTGAATTTAAATTTAATTTAAAGTAGTTATTGCCGTCAATGTGGTGTATATTGTTGGACAGAGTCAAGACAGATATATTGACGTTAACGTTATGACTATCTCTATATCCCCAGTTCTTAGCAGTGAAAAGCAACTGATGCAATATTTGGGTACGGTTCGATATTTTCGAATATATGCTCAAATGGTTCTAGTTGTTTATTCTTGATCAATTTGATGATTAAAAAACCTAACTATTACTAGTCTAAAAAAATATGAGGACGTTTTAGAAAAGAATTATAGGCTACACCTAACAGTAGATAAGTTCTTTTAGTTCCAGATTTCAACCAATCATTTAAAATGTCTCTTAATACAAGTGTGATGTAGGAGTTTGTGGAGTATTAAGTGAAGAATAGAACAGAAATGGATCATCATGTGTGCTATTTCACTAAACATTCAACCACTGCATACATTATTCCACTATCCAGGAGTGCTTAGGTTTTATTTCGACTTTGCAACAAATTGAGATGTATAATTATTCAACACAATTATCTGATTGCTGTATTCAGTGATTATAACCCCCTTACTTTAGTTAATACATTAAAAAAAATGAGAGATTACCGATTTAAAGGTTGAGGTTGATAGAGTACTAAAATAGATCTACCAAAGAATTAATAATCTTATTGCATATGAGCTTTATCGTGCATATTAGTACTGCATTCCTTCAATATTATTTATCTGAAATTCAGGCTTCATTTATTCATACCCGATTATGATATTTCATTCAATTATTAATTAGACTAAATACTATTGATAACAGTGGAGCTTTTTTTTCTTCTTTTCTACAGCAAATATGTGCGGGGTTTTAATTTTTTTTTCTAAAGGACATAATGGGGAGATTAGTGTCATCTTTACCGTATGAAGATTAAATCAATGCTCTACCAACTTAAATACAATGACTTCCTTTGCATCTTATACATTATGTATATACCATTTCAATGCTAAATGATGGTTGATAGATATCTAATACATTATGTATATACCATTTCAATGCTAAATGATAGTTGATAGATATCCAATACATTATATATATCCCATTTCAATGCTAAATGATGCTTGATAGATATCCAATACATTATGTATATACCATTTCAATGCTAAATGATGGTTGATAGATACCCAATACATTATGTATATCCCATCTCAGTGCTAAATGATGCTTGATAGATACCCAATACATTATGTATATCCCATTTCAATGCTAAATAATGGTTGATAGATATCCAATACATTATGTATAATCCCATTTCAATGCTAAATGATGGTTGATAGATATCCAATACATTATGAATATACCATTTCAATGCTAAATGATGCTTGATAGATATCCAATACATTATGTATATACCCTTTCAAAGCTAAATGATGGTTGATAGATATCCAATACATTATGAATATACCATTTCAATGCTAAATGATGCTTGATAGATATCCAATACATTATGTATATACCCTTTCAAAGCTAAATGATGCTTGATAGATATCCAATACATTATGTATATGCCATTTCAAAGCTAAATGATGCTTGATAGATATCCAATACATTATGTATATACCCTTTCAAATGCTAAATGATGGTTGATAGATATCCAATACATTATGAATATACCATTTCAATGCTAAATGATGGTTGATAGATATCGAAACTTTAAAACTGGAACTCCAATTTAGTTTTTTTCTTGTGGGAACCATCATTTCCAACTGATGATAGATATCCTGTCTTTAGGATTGAGACTCCATGTTACTTCTTTTGGTAACCCAACGTTTCCATGACTATGGAGTCCTTCAGTCCACCTAGGAAGCTAGAGTTGATTTCTTTTAGTGTACTTGAAAGCATGTCTATTATGAATATTAGGTATCCCGATTTACAAAGGAACATTTTTGTCCTGAAAAGATATCAAAGTAAATATGATGTTTATAAATGATTATCTCAGAGTACAATCTACAGTCATCGGCAAACAAATAGGTATCAAATAATGCTTGAATCATCTTATAATTAACAATCATGGACGATAATAACCATGTCATGTTTGTATAAATCACCCCTTAGAATCCAAAACTGTATGGACAAAAGTTCAACACAATATACAGTTTTAAATAGATTCATATATTAGCAGCTTAAATGCCATTTCATTTATACTTTTTATACATAAAACTTCCATTTATAAAATATCCAACTCACAAAGTTTGCATATAATCAATGATTAACTAATACTTTTGATATTTATTGTACAACAATTTCAACATTGTGTCTAAATAGCAATAAAATGTCCATTCCTGTACATCTAATTTCATTCTCAGCTTGTAACTTTTCAAAGTCCATTGCATTTGGCATGTCTAAATAAGAAATTAGTTTGACATTGTGAAGACAATTTCCCAAAAGCTATTTGATGCACTGATATTTCTCTAACCAAACTCCCAATATATATATATATATATATATATATATATATGTGTGTGTGTGTGTGTGTGTGTGTGTGTGTGTGTGTGTGTGCTTTATAAACAAAAATCAATATTCACAATTACTATTTAACTCATTCAGCCCCAGTGATGCATTATTTTTTTTATTTGTCTGAGTCTTTCACAACTTACATGTATTTATACACTATTTACAAAATTAATATGATGTCTACAATCTGCTAGATCTGCAAGAACTCTATCATCATCACTATCAGCATTGTCTTCTTCTGATGATTCAGTCTCAGAAACTTCTGTCTGAATCTAAATCTTGCAGAGCACATTGTATCTAATACATTCAAAGCGATACAAGACGGGATCGGCCATTATATGTAGTCAAAAAACTTCAACTTCTGGAAGCATTTGTCACTGCTTGCAGAAACCGGATCACGCGTATTGATGGGATCAAGGTTGAATGATTTAGAGCAAATCTTTGGAACTAAATCTGAAATGTTTAACCTTTGACTGTTTGTTTATAAACATCTGAAACATGCATGGCCATATTTTTCAGTATATTATTGAGCCTAAACAAACATTCTATCAAAAACTTCACATTTAAATGGTATCTCTTCAGTTTGAATTTTCATGTGCATCTTTAAATCATTATTCTGCTTAAAAATATTCTCACAAACTTACATGTGAACGCTTTATGTCTGGTATGTTTTCTCATGTGCACCTTTAACACATAAACCCCTGGCGCAACATTTATGGGGAAGGAGGTAGTAGCCTACTGCCTACTTCCAAGCTCTGTAACATCAAGGTCATGTATGATAGTTTGATTCACTAAAGTGGGTGGTATTATAGAAAGATATACAGATTTAGCTCTACAATGATACCAAATAAACTGGACACTTTAGTTACACTAAAAAATACAGAGGGTATAATATAATTTTCGGACCATTCTTTTTACCCAAATTTTTTTTGTGGTCGGAATCCAATTTTGTGTCCAGATTTTAGACTTGTTGGCCTCAAATTTAAAGCAGACTAGTCGGAATCTTTGCAAGGATTCGCTGGGCATTTCTAATTTTTGGGCATACTAATGGAAATTGCTTAGAAAAACATGTATGTAACTCATATGCCCCTTAAAATCACCATTGTACATAAACATTTGCACAAAAACTTCAAATTTTAATGTTTTTTTCTCCAGTAAGTATTGTCAAGTGCACATTTAAAACACTATTCGACGTGAACAATTGCTCATAAACTTCACAGTTTTTCTACTTTATGTATTCTCATGTGCACCTATAAATGACTGTCATGTGTAAACATTTTCTCAGAAACTTCACATTTAAATGGTTTTTCTCCAGGATGTATTCTCATGTGCAGCTTTAAAACACTGCCATATGTAAACAGTTTCTCACATACCTTACATTTGAATGGTTTTTCTCCAGTATGTATTCTCATGTGCGTCTTTAAATTACCATTCACAGTAAATAGTTTCTCACAAACTTCACATTTAAATGGTCTTTCTCCTGTATGTTTTCTCATGTGTGTCTTTAAAACACTGTTATCTGTAAACATTTTCTCACAAACTTCACATTTAAATGGTTTTTCTACAGTATGCATTCTCATGTGTTTCGCTAAACTACCAATCTGAATAAACTTTTTCTCACAAACTTCACATTTCAATGGTTTGTCTCCAGTATGTATTCTCATGTGCATCTTTAAACTACTGTCATGTGTAAAAAATTTCTCACAAACTTCACATCTGAATAGTTTTTCTCCAGTATGTTTTCTCATGTGAACCTTTAAATGAGTATTTTGAGTAAACAGTTTCTCGCAAACTTCACATTTGAATGGTTTTTCTCCAGTATGTTTTCTCATGTGAACCTTTAAATGACTATTTTGAGTAAACATTTTCTCACAAACTTCACATTTGAATGGTTTTTCTTCAGTATGTATTCTCATGTGCGTCTTTAAATAACTTTTCTGTTTAAACATTGTCTCACAAACTTCACATTTGAACGGTTTGTCTCCAGTATGTATTCTCATGTGCACCTTTAAATCACTGTCATGTGTGAACAGTTTCTTACATAATTCACATTTGAATGGTTTTTCCCCAGTATGTCTTCTCATGTGTTCCTTTAAATTACTATTGTGAGTAAACATTTTCTCACAAACTTCACATTTGAATGGTTTTTCTCCAGTATGTATTCTCATGTGCATCTTTAAATTACCATTCACAGTAAACATTTTCTCGCAAACTTCACATTTCAATGGTGTTTCTCCAGTATGAATTCTCAGGTGCTTCTTTAAACCACTGTTCTGTGTAAACATTGTCTCACATATTCCACATTTGAATGGTTTTTCTCCAGTATGTATTCTCACGTGTCTCTCTAAATGATTATTTTGAGTAAACGTTTTCTCACAAACTTCACATTTGAATGGTGTTTCTCCAGTATGTATTCTCATGTGCCTCTTTAAACTACAATGGTAGTTAAACATTTTCTCACAAACTTCACATTGAAACAGTTTTTCTCCAGTTTGCATTCTCGTGTGCACTTTTAAATCCCGATTCTAAGTAAACAAGTTCTGAGAAACTTTACATTAAAATCAGTTTATCTCCAGTATGTATTAAATTGTACCTCTTTAGATGATTCTGCGCGTAAATATTTCGTGTAATTCACATTTAAATGGTTTTATCTCCAGTGCTCTGGAACGCTGAATAATGTATTATGACAGTACTAAATGTTCTTTTCGGCACATATTAAAACTGTTTTGCTATTACTGCTTACTTAAAATCTGTAAAGTTTCTATTATTTTTCGTCTTTCTATTGCTATATATTAAAAAAATAAATTGACATTTATCATACCATTGCTTTCACGAGTACTGTATTCATTGTCATCATACACTTTGATGTTCACAATATATATTTTTTCATCATAATACTGACAAACTGAATACATGTAGATTATTTATTTTTTCATCATAATACTGAGAAACGGAATACATGTAGATTATTTATTGTTTCATCATAATACTGACAAACGGAATACATGTAGATTATGTAATTTTTCATCATAATACTGACAAACGGAATACATGTAGATTATTTATTTTTTCATCATAATACTGACAAACGGAATACATGTAGATCTCAAAATAAGCTCGTAAATGAAAATAAACAGCATATAATTGCTGACCAATATTGTCCTACCATGGGGGACAACTCTATATTATCGAGGTGTTTGCCTAATGCACGTATGGTTGCATGCGTATATTATATAAAAGAAAAAACATATTGCAATTTGAAGTGAACTGGTAGAATATTTCCACAATAAACAAAAGCATTCAATGATTAAATAGAATACACAAATGAAATTCAAGTGGAAATTCATGATTAACATCATTACAAACTAAATGCAATTATTATTTAACTTCATATGAATGTTGAATACAATGTGGGAAAATATTTTAAATTTATATTATTATTATTATTATTATTATTATTATTATTATTATTATTATTATTATTTCCAAGACACTTTAGCTGTTGTATTCATAATTACGTACTAGAAGCATAATCATACGAAACATTTTGAAAATTTTAATCCATATTGGTAACCATGGATTTAAATTGCAGTCTTAACCCTGAAATGACATATATGTCGCCATCAGTACATGACCTATAATCATCAGACATCAGACAATACATTTAATATATTTCGTAACCAATGTCAATGCATGTATGTACTGCTAAATGACATCGCCGTAAAGCAGAGAGGCTTTGGATTTCCACCAGACTCACTCTTCGTAAAGAAATCTATGAAGCCTCTAAGAAGAACGTCACAAACATAGTCATTTAGCAAAATTATCCCACTACAGTACTAAGAACATGGACAGTTCCAGCTGCAAAGAGCTCTTCGAGATAACTAACAAACTAATGTCAAGGAACAAATGTATACCACTTCCAACTACCTTCTCTCCAGTAAATCTTCCGGACCTATTTGCAAATTTCTTCCGTCACAAAGTACAAACAATTATTAGTATATGGGAATACTCTAGCGTCAACGGGAAATTCAGTCAAAAAGTTCGTGGGAACATCTAGCGTCAAGGGGAATTTAACATGGGGAAATGTAACATGAAGTGAATGGGGAATTGAACATAGCGACAAGGATTGTGTCACTTTAGCGACTATGGCAACGTAACGTTTAAAATGGGCATATCAAAATTGGTGTAAATAGGAATTTAACATGGGAATGTCACCTGGAGTTCTAACGAATTGAACATTGGGACTTCATTGTGTTATAGGGTCAAAACTATGTATAGGATAAAATGTATAATGGGGGAAAAGGGACTGATAGGAACAAAGATAGACATACAGAAAGAAATAAACACACAGAAGAGAAAACAGAGATCTTCTCAAGAAAGATCCACAAATAATAAAAGTCAACGATATGGATTCAAAATAATTATTCAAGTATATACAAGGCCTCTCTGGCCTGTGCTCTAGTCTAGACACTATCCATTTCAAACATTCAACTCTGGACATGGAACAAATCTATTCACATGTAATCTATTCGTTTGATCTAGGAAGAAAGAAAAAATTAAAACGAAAGTTTATGCCTTCAAAAAGGACCTTAATTTGCATACAACGCATAAGCATTTCATATAAGAATGACACTTTTCATACACAATTATTATCCATTTTTAAGAAAACATCTAAACCAACACATGTAACAAACAATCGAATAGAGGAGATAGTTCATGGTTCTCTCTATATCCGTCACACACATTATTTAAACTCTGGTCAGCTACCACTTGTGTCCCAGCGTAGATTCTTCCCATTACGTACCGCATTTCATTCGTAAATCGGCTGTTATGTCCATTGTGTAAGTAAAACTTATCGATAAGCAGATCAATGGCGGTTATTGTCTTCTTCCCGTGGAGGTGCAACGTACGCCATCTGAATTGTCACTGTTCCATCGGGGATGTCACATTTTTCTCTCATCGTCTGCACGTCTTCAATATACCTCACTAGTTTGGATGAAGTTAATTCTGCAGTTGTACTCAAACCGACACATACAGAAGATATCAAACTGTCGTGATACATAGATAGGCTCAAACGACCTCAATCTTTGACTTGAGACTGACTTTTCAGCTCCTCTAATAGTGAGTCAAATAAGTCCGTACTGAAACATGTTGATTCCTCATCTGGAATGTCAAACGTAAAGTCTTTAAATAAGTTGTATTACATTTTATCAAAGTCGCAGTCATTTGGATGCTAAAATAATCCTTTATTTCTGCTGCAATGTTTTCCTTCTTCGACGCGCTATGTTGTGACGGTATGGTGGTGAAAGAGGTTAATGCTTGTGTTCTTTCGCTTTTGGAAAACTGCGTAGAGTGACCCATCTTTCTTAGCGTTTCTATTCGCAATGAGGTGACGTTCTTCTAGGAAGTTGTCCCTTTTGTATACTGGGTGATATCAGCGTGTCTATAAGCTAAAGTCTTTTAGTCTGGAAGTCTCACTGGTTGCAGATAGTTTTCCATGGCGTTAGTAAATAAACAACCAAGATGTGGTGCTGATTTGGTGTTGGGATCGTTCGGCACAGCATCGCACTCGAGTTTCTTGTTGGACTTGAGTCTTACACTCGATACTTGGTGTGGGAAAGGATTCATCTTTATCGTTTGACAATGTTAGTCACAATGAACTATCGGTCTTAGACGGTGTCCCTTCTTATATGCTGACCAACATCGAACTGACTGTACGGTAAAGTGAAGTGATTGGGAAGCCGCACTCTCTTCTGGTACACGATTTGATAGACTTTTTTTATACAAAGACCTACAGACGATATTTGTTGTGATGTTAAAACGTACGATCTTGGGCGGTTCGTTGGGTCATCACTTTCAAGGATTCATCCTGTCCAGACTTCAAGGCATATTTTAGCACGTCAAAGTTCACCACTCGACTGGTGCGATAATTGAGAGTCAATCCTCACACTTTACATTTTGTGTTCATTTCTCCTTGACGGTTTCGGTATTCTTAGCAGTAATGTTTAGGACCGCCACTTGAAAAACTTAAAATATTGTCGCCGGGATGTTCATCTGTCCAGGCTCTTAAACGGTCTCCTTCGATGTCAGGATGACGTTGACCGAGGCGATCGATGTAGATACAACTGTCCGTGTCAAAATAGAGGACGCGATCTCCACACATTTCTAAAACTTCGTACAATTTTAAGCGAGCATGGACTGTCACATAAGCCGCAATGACATTTCCAAATGTGTCAGCTTCTACAAAGTCTAGTTCTTCTTCGTAATTGACTAAGATCAAGTCCTCACGAGGGACGACCACGTGTTTCATGTATTTTCTTTTGTCGTGAATCATCTGGAAGAAGCGGGAAGGTTCGGACAAATACTCCCTCTTGAGTCAATACAGTCGTTGTGAAATTTTAACCCGCAAGCAATTTAACATCACTTTGGCAAACGATCGCCTTCCTTCATTTTTCTCCAAGTGATCTAAAGTGATGCATTCCTGCACCCAGTATCTTTCTTTGAATTTTTTTTTTGGTCTTCTGGATTGTGGCACCAGGAAAGATAGCCGCTCGCTTCTTGTTTTAGTTTCAAAAAGGTATCCACGTAGTCTGCGGAAATACTTTTCTGTGTCTCGTCAACCTTTTGGTATTTGTGTGTCTTGGGAAAGTGGTAAATTTCGTACACTTCTAACAGTCGGTATCCCAGATCCAGAGGTTTAAACAATTCCACGCGAACCCACGTTCCTATCAAGGTACGTTTTTCCTTGGTTTGCTGACAAGGTTGATCTTGATTGCACGTTTCGGCACAAGTACGACACAAAGAAAACATCAGTTTCTCACTGCAAATGATGAGGTACAACGGGATGGTAAAAATCCGTGGGAGGCAAGACTTTGCACTTGATCAATCCTTCGTACAGTCGAATGTTGTCCAAATCAAGCTTTAATCCTTCACGAGTGGCTTAACTAAGTCCGGAGGAAGCTGCTTCTACGGACTGGAATTGGAATGACAGGACATTTTCTAGCGCCAAAAACAAAACAAGACGCTTATGACTGATGCAACTCATTAACTTCAGGTGGTCGCCCATCTCGTAAATGGTAAATATCGAATTCAAACATTTTCTACCTTGCGACTGTACTTTCTCATGGGAAAGGCTAAAATAGTAAATCCTAACGGAAAATCCGGTGACGGAGTGATTAACACGACTTTATATTATATTTAGTGTCATCTCGGCATCTCCTGCCACTGTGGCTTTGATGTACCAAATTTTCCTTTCCCTTGGATACTTCAGCTGCGTGGAAGAGGAATCAACTGCACGAGACAACTGATTCTCCATCTCAATATTTTCTATGCTTGAGTCATGGATATAACGCTCCAGTATTGCTTCACTGAATCGACACAACATGGGACGCAAACTTTGACAGGTTTTAAGTCATTGCTCGATTGGGTCAGTCACCAGTGGTTGCATCCGAAGGTGGAGGAGACCAACATGTCTCATTGCACAGCTGCCGCCCGCCTCAAGCTGGTCAGCACCCAGACAGTAAGGTGCAGTCTCGCCACATGTCGTCTGCCTTACTGGGTGAGTAGGACATAAGGTACGCGAGTACCTGACAAAGCGGACTACAACTATTGCACCAAGAAAAAACAAACTAAAAACAGCACTGAAACCTCCAATCCTCAAGCTTGGTACCTGTAATATCCGGACCATGCTGACTGAACACTTTGATGATCAGGACGCAAATGTTCGAAAGACTTTTGTCATCAATGAAGAAATGATAAGACTCCAGGTAGACATCGACACACTACAGGAGACGCCGCTACCAGAGTTGTGGCTCCTAACATCAGCGATCTATTCGTTCTTCTAGCACGGAAAGAGCACTGAAGAAGCCAGATAGTTTTGTGTTGGATTCGCAATCAATTAGAATCCTGCCAATAAAGTAACATAAGATTTATATCACTTTACCTCCACACTACCACCGATACATTCCACAGCTCCGACTGCGACACTAACCACTATTTGTCGGGCTGCAAAACGAAACTTCAACCACAACTACAACGACAATGCGAACTCTTCATAGCCATCATCTGGGACATCTCTAATGGGCGCACTTAAATCGTATCTCGAGACTAACGTATGCCAACAACCATCATTGTACTACAAGGATGTATTCACTATATTGCCAGGCTCAAAATTAGGTTTGAAGCCACGAGTGTCCGAGTGGTTTAAAGCACTCTCAGTTACGGATCACTGCCATCTCACCTCTTTCTGCGCGTGCTCGAGTCAAAGATTCGGCTAATGTAGTTATGTGAGAAGGCTTGACAGTAGCTTCGCGTGAGTCGGTGGTTCTTTCCAGAGGATTTCCCGGGTTATCACAAATTTCTCATTTTAGTCGGTAACACTAGTATAGATCGTAACGTGCTTGCTAAATACATAACTCTTGATACAAAGTTTATTACAAACGTTTGTGTGTTTATCTCTAGGATGAATCTGCCTCTTCCTCATGAGAACACAACCCTGCTTAGCATTATATCACACGTTACAGATTTAAATGGATTATCTGCGGCAGGATAATTCTCAGCGATACATACAGTGAAAGGTTTGAACGTGACATAATATTTGATACTCAAATCGCATTCCTGATGACATTCCTCTTTTGTAGGAATATCGGGCCTTAGGTACGCCTCGTCAGTGGAGTGAAATGCCTTAAAAGATCTAAAACATTTTTAAGTAATCATTTCTTCAAAGCCTTCACTTAAAGGTTATAAAACACGTCTTGCACCTAGTTACATCGCAGGTTGTTCACCAAATTCCCTTCCAAACAATGCCACGACCGAGCATGACAGATTTATACAATTAACAGGGCACTAATGATGTAGCTTATGCTTTAAAACAAAAAAATGAATACAGATGAGTTGGTTTTTGTTGTTTGGTGATTGCCACGATGATAATGAATATACATGTATGTTGATGTAATAAGACTACAATGATACAAGCTGAGATAAGATATGATACGATACAAAAAAAAAGGTTTTAAGTTGTTATGATTTTAAACAATTCAGCATAAACTCTAATGATCGTCTCACAATGAGTCTTTTACTGGCATAACATTAACAACAAAACAATAGAATCTGTAACAGAATTGTTACCGAGAGGATGGTGGATTAAATGAACAACACAAACACAATATGCGAAAGAAAATATAAATTTATGAAATAAATTATTAATGAAAAATAATGATGTATCAACACAATAACTCATGCGCTCAACCCACAATTACACTCACAACCATTCACAATACATGACTAAATTAAATATTAATACAAAATAAAACACAGATACAAAGGAATCTCTTGGACTATACACAGATCCAATGAACCTTTACGAAAGTTATATTAACGCAAGTATAAATTACGATAATAAACACAAACGACAAACTATACTATCGCACGTATGGATTGCGACAACTTGCACGAACATATACATGTATTCAATCAAGTTGCTAGCTTTTATTGATATTCATGCAATCCCTTGAAATACTAATGTGATTTGAAGTAACTATGTAAATACAACAATGTATTCAATTGTACTACAATTGCAATACACATATGTGTCTCGACCCTGTATAACCGTACGATTCACCAACAGTTGAATCGCCGCCCAGTTTCCCCGAAGACCTAGGGTTGACTCAATACTTTTATCGGTCACTTGCCCTTCACGGATCCACCACAGTTATACGTACAGACAGCATACAACATCTACTAGAACCAACGTTCCTCAATACCCTAGATGTCGCCCCGGATATTTACAACTTTAGACAGCTCCGACACTCGGATTTCTAGCTTTCCGGATATTTACACGTCACGACAGATGTAGACGAACAGACAGTTCGACAGACAGACAGTCAGATACTTCAATTCGATTGCACAATAAATCAGCAACATTTTCAGCTGCGATATCAGAGATGTTATCAGAGATTATCAGATGTTATCAGATGCGCTATCAGATGCGTTATCAGAGATTATCAGATGTTATCAGATGCGCTATCAGATGCGTTATCAGACGTTATCAGACATGCTATCAGATGCGTTATCAGACGTTATCAGATGCGTTATCAGAGATTACCAGATGTTATCAGATGCGTTATCAGATGCGCTATCAGATATTGAAAGACGAGCTTATCTATCCTGTGATTAGATACTTTAGGTCCCGTAAAATTGATCATAAATATTCTGCCTTATATACCCTCAAATAGATGAGCAGAAATCACAGCAAGATTGCCGTGCACCACGTGAAACTAATGTTCCGGATTTCATGAAAATAAAAATCAGGCACATGCAAATCGTTACACGCCGCTTACCTTGGAGAAAACCACTTATTCACCCCAGGTAATGCATGTACGACGAAACAAAGAAAATGGTGAGATTAGTTTGTAAATCAAGAAAATAAATTTAATTTTCGCCTAATTCTATGACAGAATCATACAAAACAACACCGTGAAAGATATACAAAACCATAATGCGCAGAAAACAATCTGACAAAGCACCCAGTGCATTGCTGGATTCATGAGCCAAAACAATGTTCTAAAAACGCATTGATTCAGTACATGGACAAATTAAAATCGAATTGAAAGATACAACGATATTCTCTAAAACTGATCTGGTAAATCATTCATGACAATGTTCTCTTCATATCATGAGGATTGTGGGCCAAATGTTGCGGTTTTAATTCTTGGGATAAAACTGAATTAATAATGTCTTTAATGCGAGTAAAATCATACAATCATTTGGAAGCATGTTTATTCAGATATTTTGAAGTCCATATTCATAACTTTAAGTCTGAGCACCCTTCAGATGTTTGATTATTGACGTAAGTAAGTGTTCGACACGTTTGCATTATTTCCGATTTAGTAATTGTTATGATTTCTCGACTTGGAAGAAAATTAAATAACATAATTTTCAACCATTATTTAGGCTGTCACGTTGTAAGGATTAACTAGATTTTGTATATGTTATGTATATGATATACCCTGTGGCTTATAATTTCGAGACGTAAAGATACATGAATGTCGATACGGCGAACAATGAGATGTCAAGCCTGTTAATTGACATGGAAATACAACTATTGAAACACCCTTTATTTTTGCCAAAGCCAGGAACGCAACATTGTCATAAAATAGTTCACAGGCTAGGGGTGAAATCCTGTGGTCGGATCAAAAGAACATCAAGTGCAGGTTGTAAATCCACCCTTGAGAGACAGTTGGGAGGGGGTAGTGTGTGAACATTATATGAATCAACGTCCACTGGGAACTGAGCAAAGAATGTCCGTAGTCGCTAAAACCAGCTTGCAAGATTTATAAGAGAAGATAAGCTTCTTCGACGTCATTAGAAATTCGCGAGAAACTTTTGTATTCTGTAGGAGCTGCAGTACATGTCAATGACTATTTGCTCGATAGTTGTAATATATTACTGCAAAGTAATCGTTCTTGAATTACTGCATTATTTGTGCTTTAGGACGTTGAATGGCGTTGTGTAGGGTTTGTTTCATTCGTAGTGTTTGATATACACGCCTGTTTTGAGATATGAGGAATGTTTATGTATATAATTAATATTGTAAGACGCTATTTGGTTAGTTCGAAGTATCCTCGTGTATTTATTCATGTGATATAGATTTGAAAATGTTGAATTGATTTATACTTTGTATAGTGGTTGCAGTAAGCAACATTTAGTTAATAGGGAATTGCCTATTTGTGTATACTAGTAGCATGATGTGTTAGGATATCAGCGCATTCATATGTGTATATCTGTGAACACTTTGTACAAGTGCAATATACAGAATAGCGTCTGATTATGTGATATTGTTCTGTATAATAAGATTGAGAATCTGTATATACCGTATACGCATATCAGAGAGAACGGGTATTTCCATGGGCATGAACTCGTGACCAATGAAAGTAATGGCTTATATGATGATATTGTTGTTTAGTGTGAGTTAGATAATATGGGGAATATGTTATGCTAATGTCCTTAATAGCACATGTTTACATGTATATAAAAATAATATACATAAATTAATAGTCAGAATCACTGTTCAACAAAATCTTCCAAACCGAAACGGAAATTTATATTCTTTGAACGTGTTTTTCCAGGAAGTATTAATATGTGCCGTTTTAAAGTATTGTTGTGTGTAAATCGTTAATCACAAATTTTAAATTTTGGATTGAGATTTTACAGTATGTATCTCATGTGGACGTTCAACGAACCACGTTGCTTTAACTTTTTGTGACATATTTTACATTGAAATTGTTTATTTTCTGTATGTATGCTATAGTGGCTCTACAAATCACCTTTCCCTTTACATACCTTAGGACAAAATTCACATTTGAATGGTTTGTCGGAACTTTGTATCATATCATGTATTCCTTAAAATAGAAATAATTTCAGGCCATTTCAAAACATTATCTCCTTGAACATTTTACTACCAACTTCACATTAGACTGGTTCATCTCGCTTGTGCCTCTTCAAATTATTATATGCGTAAATATTTCGTCACAGTCACATTGCAATGACTTATCTCCAGTAGCCTGGAAGGCTGCATAATCAAGGTACTTTTTATTAGTACATATTTAAAATATTTTTATTGCTGTTTAATGAGAATTTTAAAAGATTCAATGGCTTTCCCTCTCCCTATTCCTATATATAAGAAACGCGTAAATGTTACTAAACAGCATATAGTAAGGGAGCTAACGATAGTAACATTGATAAACCGTTTCTAAATGCGTATGCGTGCACTGTAGAATACCGGAAGAGTTCTTGTTCTTGACTTGCGAGTTTTTTTACAAATAAAAGGGTTAAACGTGTGATGTAGGAAGTTGTCATTTTCGATGAGACAAATACTTTTTTTTTTAAAAAAAAACAATATGTTTCCAGTTTGCGGATTGTCCCTGTTCATAATTACCGACCCTCGACATTTTCCCCAACGTTATTAAAATTGTTTTAAAAGAAATCAGGTTCCTGAATTGAGTTGTATGTATGTATGTATGTATGTATGTATGTATGTGTATGTGTGTATATATGTATATATATATATATATATATATATATATATATATATATATATATATATATATATATATATATATATGAAGAAAAAAACACCTAATATAACTTAAAATCAGTGAAGTAATAAACGCACATCGCAATCATTTCAGTATAAACAATATTACTAATTCGTCTTTAAATTTGATTTCTTTTCTAGTATCAAAAGTAGAATTAAAATATTCTTCGAGCAGAAAGCTGTTTGTTTTCTTGTAAGACTAACTGCAAGATCACAAGTTAATTTCTTGCTTACTTGCATTGTATACAGAGCAAGGAAAGGTTAATCTTACATCAGGGCTCTAATCTGCAACTGATTATCCTCACATAAAATCTGAATTCAACTAATAATGTTTTTAAGTACTGAAAATATAAATGGAGCAAATAATTTCTTTTCGGTCTGATCGACAGAACAAACCGTAATATACAAGAGGATGACTGTGATGTGGGTCGAAAGTTCATTTCGATAACGCTATGTTGTAAGCAGAGTCGGGTCTTTATCTTACATTGCAGCAAACAACATGACCAATATCAGTAAAATCCTGATTCCCATGAAACTATCAGTGTCTTGAATTTCAATCCAAGTAAATGTGATTATTTGTCTTCAATCATAATCTACAGTCATGGACAAAACTTAGTGATGTATTACGTTGTTTTGAAACGATCATTATGATCGACAAACATAGTCAAAATTCTACACTATATCTATCTATCTATCTATCTATCTATCTATCTATCTATCTATCTATCTATCTATCTATCTATCTATCTATCTGTGTGTGTGTGTGTGTGTGTGTGTGTGTGTGTGTGTGTGTGTGTGTGTGTGTGTAGAGAGAGAGAGAGAGAGGGGGGCGGCAAAGAGAGTGTTTCTTGTATTCCCCAAGATTATTTTAGCAGTGCTGATACTTACAGTCAGAAAATTTAGTGGCTTAAATTCCCCAAGATATACATGTTGTCATTGTAAGAGTACATCTGAAGAATATGACAAAAACGTTTGGAAAGAAAGTTTTAAAAAAAACTTGGCTAACTGCAGAGTGGCGAGAATATGTGCTGATATTTCCAATGACTGATTTCACTTGTAACACTATATGTAATGCCTAACTTAGTGCTTGCATTAAGACCTTTCCTTGGCCTGACATAATACACTCTCACTGTAATGGTCAAACAGGGGCTATATGTCAGTGATGTAAAGAAGTTCAAAACTTAAAACTCAAAGGCAACCACTGTTTCTGCTCATCTGGAAATATAGCTGTTTCAGGAATGCTTAATTGTCTTCTCATAGGGGACTACAACGTTTGCTAGTGGGACGTATGTTTTACTCAAAGTAAGAGTTATGAAATCCTATTTTATATTAAATAGTATTTTCCAATACGGCATAGCATTCCTGCCATCCTAACAGATTATAAAATCAGACTCACGGGAAGGGTATAATGCATATTCAGGTTCACTGAATTTCCCATTCAGTCCATCGGTGATCTTTTTATTTTATTTTGATTGCATGGAAATTCAGCCTTTGGAATTCTTGAAAACACACCGAGATTATGTTCTTAAGTACTTAGTTTATAACTCAGAACATAACAAACATTTGCCTTTTCTAATTGATGAATCAAATTATTATATGTCGGTAGTAGATGTATTTTGGTACAACAAGAACTAATACATATTTTCATCCAGTTTTTGAGAGAAAAGAAAATGTTTGAAACAAACACTTTGGAATGGCTTAGAAGATATATATGTGGCTGTGAAATTAAATAAAACTAGTGTAAGGTTAATAAACGATGTAATCAAGAGGTGAGAAAATTAATCTAAACAAATACGGAAATCTAGAAGGTTGAATGAAAAAGGAAAAAAATCAAATACCAAAAACAATAACAACCAGTTTCAGAAAAGACGCAATTACAAATTTATAAAGAGACAGAAGAAAGAAGGAGAATATAAACAAATACAAACATAAATACAATGCAGAACGAACAGAAAGGCAAATGTAGATTTAAAGAAGAAAACAAAAACGGCAATTATACTGAAACATGTAAAAGCATGATCTCCCATCTACAGTTGTTTGTAATGCCAAATATATTAGGTTGTTGGGCGCTTTAAGAGAAAAAAATATATAGAAACACTTTCCTTTGAGAAACTTTCTGAATAGAAGTTACTCTTGCAGTTTACACTTCATTATTGGTACACGGAAGTGCTTATAATGAGGTGGGCAGTAGTAGGGTTCAGAAATAGAAAGACGAAAGAGAAATATAAGAGAGGCGAATGCAAATGAATGTGTAAATGCAGAAAGGAGAAGAGAAATGTAAATGCAGAGAAAAGAAAAAAGTAAAGACTTATCATTTTCAACACAATTCAGACTCTTTGCAAAACTTTGAACAACGGAAATTGAACCTTTAACTCACACGTCTTCCTCTGAATTTGTTTGTTTTAGTTCTCATTTTCATACATGTACTTCCAACTCTCAATCTTGCACATCATACGACGTATCAGAAACCTCATTTCTTTCAACGTGTACTAATTGATATAGAATAAGCATTGCTTTTATAATTGCAACAAGCTGAAAGAGGTAAATAATGAGGACAAATATTTTCCAAATGTTCATATATCTAAGAGGTCAAACTCACGAACGTATACTATAAACAATACATTATTGGCTCAATTAGGTCTCATTTTAGTATGGATAAGTATAAATGATTTATGCTAACAGATTTTATATCACTTATCTGAGATTATGTCAATCGAATACGTACTAAAATCTTAAGAGACAGGTGACAGTCTCGGAGTTTTAAATTATTTGATCACTCCGGTTCGATTTGAAAATATTTTATTTTCAATCATCCATAAGGACGTCAACAAAGATAGGGGATGTGTTTTTCTTCTTTAAATGCGGACAACGAGGAGGGGTAAGAAAGAGGTCCGCACAATCATATTTTTACAAAATATGATTTCTTTGTTGAACACCTTCTTTAGGTCTACTACTTGTATTCAAGTATGTTTAATGCACTTCTTTTATAGATTATCCATAAGTATAAATTATTTGTAAATTTCGATTTGTACGAATCGTGCCACATAATATATATGAATGTGTTGTCAACCTGATTAAAGTAGCAATGAGAAAAGGGTACAATCCCTTGGATGCTCATTTTACAGCACCTACAATCTGCTACTTGAAAGATCTATATGTCGTATGTTAGAATCCTGGTATTGTCTTGAGCCAAGACGACAATATACGTGTCCCACTATGGTTATCAGCAGCAAATAACCAGGATTCCATTCTGATATACATGGAGTATCATGTGAAGCTGGGCTTTTGATGAAAGCTACAAACTGATCTCATCAGTCCATCGGTCTGTGACGTTTTGGCGCCGCCGGTTTGGCGCGACCGTTTTGCCGCTGGGATGTTTTGGCGTGGGCTGTTTTGGCGACAGACGTTTTGGCGCCAGATGTTTTGGCACCGTGAAAAGGATTATTATCGAAAGATTACACATTATCCTTAAGATAATTAGAGGCTATGTCAGCATTTACAAAAGAATTAAGAAATAACAATAGAAGCAGGACGCTGAAGGTTATTGACTCTATTGGTATATTGTCCCGTGAGTCACGGCCACTTATTGTACAACAATTTCAACATTGTGTCTAAATAGCAATAAAATGTCCATTCCTGTACACCTAATTTCATCCTCAGCTTGTAACTTTTCAAAGTCCATTGCGTTTGGCCTGTCCAACTAAGAAATTAGTTTGACATTGTGAAGACCATTTCCCAAAAGCTATTTGATGCATTGATATTTCTCTAACCAACCTCCCAATATATATATATATATATATATATATATATATATATATATATATATATATATATATATATATATATATATATATATATATATATATATATATATATATATATATATGTATGTGTGTGTGTGTGTGTGTGTGTGTGTGTGTGTGTGTGCTTTATAAACAAAGATCAATATTCACAATTACTATTTAACTCATTCAGCCCCAGTGATGCATTATTATTTTTTTATTTGTCTGAGTCTTTCAGAACTGACATGTATTTATAGACTATTTACAAAATTAATATGATGTCTACAATCAACTATATCTGCAAGAACTCTATCATCATCGCTGTCAGAATTGTCTTCTTCTGATGATTCAGTCTCAGAAACTTATGTCTGAATCTAAATCTTGCAGAGCACATTGTATCTAATACATTCAAAGCGACAAAGGACGGGATCAGCTATTATATGCAGTCAACAAACTTCGACTTCCGGCAGCATTTGTCACTGAATGCAGCGACTATATCACGTGTATTGACAGGATCAAGGTCGAATGAGTTAAAGCAAATCTTTGGAACTAAATCTGAAATGTCTAACCTTTGACTGTTTGTTTCCAAACATCTGAAACATGCATGGCCATATTTTTCAGTATATTATTATGCCTAAACAAACATACTATCAAAAACTTCACATTTAAATGGTATCTCTACAGTTTGAATTCTCATGTGCATCTTTAAATCATTATTATGCTTAAAATGTTTCTCACAAACTTACATATGAACGCTTTTTGTCTGGTATGTTTTCTCATGTGCACCTTTAACACATTAACCCCTGGTGCAACATTTATGGGGAAGGAAGTAGTAGCCTACTGCCTACTTCCAACCTCTGTAACATCAAGGTCATATAAGATAATTTCATTTACTAAAGTGGGTGGTATTATAGAAAGAGATACAGATTTAGCTTTACAATGATACCAAATAAACTGGACATTTTAGTTATACTAAAAAATACAGAGGGAATAATCTAATTTTTGGTCCAGTTTTTTCAGCTAAATTTTTTTTGTGTTCGGAATCCAATTTTGTGTCCAGATTTTAGACTTGTTGGCCTCAAATTTAAAGCAGACTAGTCGGAATCTTTGCAAGAATTCGCTGGGCATTTTTAATTTTTGGGCATGCTAATTGCTTAGAAAACGATGTATGTAACCTCATATGCCCCTTAAAGTCACCATTGTGCATAAACGTGCACAAAAACTTCAAATTTTAATGTTTTTTTCTCCAGTAAGTATTGTCAAGTGCACCTTTAAAACACTATTCTAACGTGAACAATTGCTCATAAACTTCACAGTTTTTATCCTTTATGTTTTCTCATGTGCACATTTAAATTATCAATTTGTAAAAACATTTTCTCACAAATTTCAGTATGTTTTCTCATATGTACCTTTAAATTACTGTTCTGTGTAAACATTGTCTCACATATTTCACATTTAAATGGTGTTTCTCCTGTACGTTTTCTCAAGTGTACCTTTAAAGTACAGTTATCTGTAAACATTTACTCACAAACTTCACATTTAAAGAGTTTTCCTCCATTATGTATGCTCATGTGCACCTTTAAATCACTGTCATGTGTAAACAGTTTCCCACATACCAAAACGGTCCGGATTAAAAAGGCCCGGTCCAGAAAGGCCAGTAACGGGTCAGAAGGACCTGGACGGAAAAGGCCCGGGTTAAAAAGGACCGTTAACAAGACTGATTAATAATAATAATAATAATAATAATAATAATAATAATAATAATAATAATAATAATGAAGAAGAAGAAAAAAAGTCAGTTTTTCTACAATATCTATTCAATTCTAATTCAATGATATTTTTACATATACTGCTCAAACACTGAGCTGCCAAAACCATATCTTTTCACTTCGAAGTCACTGATATGTTGATATATATATATATTGCTAAAACAATGAGCTGCCAAAACTGAAACACTGGTTAGTGAAGATTAACACCTAGACAAAAATAAATAACGGATAGCAAACAGCAGACCTTAACCGATTACGCAGCAACGACATGAACACGATTGTATTATTAGTCCCTATCTTACTTAAGAATCAGCGATCGCCTTGTACTTTTAACACACCCTTTACCTGTTTTCTGTCTCAGGTTTATTTAATATGTTAGGAAACTTTGATAATCACAATTTATTGTATACTCCGTAACCTCTCTAGTTATTGTCTGCCGACTTTCAATGTACATAGACATAATGTACATAACATATATTACAAGCCAGTTTGTCTTAATATATATCTTACAAGCGAGTTTTCCTAACATACCCGTATAGTGATTTCTTATTGAATAGTATATAACTGTAATGAATGAATTTATCCCAATATATTTTAGTATTCGTTTTACTTTCAGTATTATTTAATGCAAATAAACTTTAATAAACCATTTTAGAGACAAATTCCAATCATACAGCATTTACTGTAGATATATGTCATAACAGTATAATTACTAGTAGTTAATCTGTGTTGCTTTTAATTTTTTGGACAGCAATTATGGGCAATAGTGTTGTAGTATTTGATATTAGATATTAATATTCATGTATTATCGATAATGATTGTTATTATTGACATTAATAAATCTGAAATGGCATTAGCGTTTGTCTTTTATGTGCTCATACTAGTTAGACATGATATCTTTTCTTCATTTTCTCTTTCTAACCTATCATACAAATTTATGTTGTTAATTTTTTATTTATAAATAAGCTCTTAAATCATTTCCAATTGTATCTTGACTTTCATTGCAAGCACAACACAGTAACGGTGCCTACTAGGCACAGAATATAACAAATGTCTATTGAAAGCATACATTATAATCAACGCAGATAAATTACGCATACACATATTAACGATATTGAATGTATATGAAACAGGAAGAGTCAATAGTCTTCGCAAATTAAAATATTCATCCATCCATCATAAATGAAATCGCCATTCCTTAGTTAAGGCATTACCATAACAAAGTTGGCATGCACAAACAACACGTGGGTGACACTAAATCGTATTCATTCTTGAGATGTTATAACAAAGATATTACTTATTTGCTTTACATACAATGTTTTCTTACACAATTATTATTTGCCTTTCTTGTTCATCTTACATAGAACATGTATTAGCGTGTCACAGTTATTCTCATGATAATTTGACGTATGATTGTGACATGCAGCACAATGAATCTCTACTGCACATTATTTATAGACATTTATGATTTACCAGAAAACAAGAATTTGATATTACATATTAGTTACTTTTATTAGACATGATACTAGTAATTGGTAATATAATACATAAATGGGCCTTTTTGGGTCGGGCCTTTTTGGACCGGGACTTTTAAGCACTGGTCCGTTTTGGTCGTGGGCCTTTTTGGAACCGGTCCGTTTTGACCCGTAACCCTCACCATATAACATAATGGTGAGTGTATACATTACTTTACCCAGAATCAAGTGCCTGTGGATAAGATCCTCACATTTTCTTATGAAATTTTGAGTTGTTTTTTTAATACAGATTTTAAAAATATTTCATTACTTTTGGACAACCTTTTTTTTAATTCTTTTTTTTTACAGAGTATAACTATCATGATTAAGATAAAATCCGGTATTTTCTATGCATGTGAATATGACTTTAATATATTTTCAAGTTAAATTTCAAAATTGCACAAGTGTACGTGTTTGGAAATGTACTAGTCTTGAATGAATACATAGTGTCCTTAATTTAGCAAAATATACAAGAGTAGACAAATTATCATTGGCATGCATATTTCTAGGTATACGGTGTCGGTATAATTTCAGGACATAATAACCTTTATATGTTTTTCATTATTAATTACTTCATTAAATCACTATGTAGACAAAGACAGCCTACATGATATATATACATACCATAAGGAGAGAGGATGAATGAGTTTATGAAATCATGTAAAATAATTAGAACCTTAAATTAACAGCCTTCCAGAAAGAAAATTAAATTGATAGCTTTGAATAAAATATGAAATATTAAACTGAAAACTGCAAGAAACGTGTGTATGTGTGTATGTTTGTATATGTGTGTACTTATATAACCAGTCCTTCCATTACTTCACAGTATATTCCCATAAATACATTTTATGACAGTATCTCTTCTTTCTGAGTAACAGAACAGACTTTTTAAAGGATTACTCCATTATGTTTAAGGCTGTCATAGAATCTCCTGATTGACTGGAACAGAAACACAAGCCTTGATGAAATTATGTCTAGGTTGACAGAGAATATTCCAGCTTCTAAGGATGTGTGCAATCCAGCAATGTTGTCTAACATAATAATGAAAATATTTCCAAATGTGAAGACGTCTGTTGTTAGAGTTAACAGCATAAAGATAAGGAGCATACATGGCATAACTTTAGATTCGTCAAATGGTAAAAGTCAGCTTATTCCATTTGAAGCACTGCATACCATGAAGCCATCAGAATGGTTTCTGCTTGATAAATCTGAAAGTGTTTGCAAGCTTGGTTGTACAGTATGTCAAAGGAGACTTTTAATGGTAACCCAATGATGATAGAAATCAGCATCAGTAATGATGGTATTGTACAATTGTCTATAGCTGGAAAATGATAGACCTTTCTCAGTTCTACATCAGTTCAAAACTGGTATTTAATGCAAACTCAATAAATGTTTTGTTTCATTGTCTCAAAAGTATTTCTGTATGTCATGGATACCATGACAAGAATAAAGATCATTTTTCAATGATAAATATATGGAAGAGGTATGCATAGTGCAGAAGGATACTGAACCAAAAGTTGTAATCAGGCATATCAATTGCTATAAAGTAGTTTCTATAGGCAGTGTTTCTCATAAATGTAAGAGGTGCATTGTGTGTAAAAGCACAAGTAATTAAAGAATGAAACAGAAGCAATTAGAAAAAAAGAAAATGACAATCCTTTGTCTGGATGCAATCAGTTTTAAGATATAATATTGGTTTTGAGAAACATTGCACCAAATCTGGCTGAAAATCAACTTACACTTTTGTGTTCCAAAATAATGGCCTCTAATCTACAAAATAGTAAAGGTATGAGATGGCCAAGGGAAGTAATCAGTATAGCAATAACTTTGTATAACAGAAATCCCTCAGCTTACAGAGATGTGACTAAAAATGGTTGGTTACATCTCCCATCTGAGCAATTACTATCCCTATATAAAAATGCAGTATGTCAGTTCCCTGGAATAATACCACAAATGATGGAATGGATGTTGAATGAGGCTCAAAGACAAAATTTGACACAAGAGGGCTATTTTGGAGGTTTAATCTTGGATGAAATGTCAATTCAAGAAGACATACAAATTGTTCATTATAAATCTGGTAGCTCATTGGTTGGTCTAACTGATTCTGGTCCAGAGATAAAGATGATGCATGCAGCCAGCACGGGTAAAGTTGAAAGTAAAATGGCCAATCACGTGTTGCAATACATCTTTCATGGTATAACAGGTTTCATATGGCCATTTGCCAATTATCCAAATACAGAGGCATCACCAAGTGACCTGTTTATTACAACATGGAAATGTGTTGATGCCCTTTATGAATATGGTTTTAAGGCAATATACTGCTGCATAGATGGGTCAAGCAATAACCGTGCATTTTTAAAAATGCACTTTTTGCATGAAAATCCCATGGAGAGACAGATGGTTGCCAAACACTACAGAAATCTAATGACAGATATTATCTTCATGATGGACCCATGCCATTTACTCAAGAAGATTAGGAACAGTATACTAAGTAGTGGTTTTGAGGATTTTCATAAGGGATTTCTCACTGCTGATGGCTTCTTTATAATTTGGAAGATGTGGATAGATGCCTATAAGTGGGACCATAGCACAAATCCTTTCCCAGTTCATCAGAAGCTTTCTGATAAGCACATTTGTCCAAATGATGCTGAAAAGATGAGGAACAAACGGGATTTTGAAGCTCTAAACCAGGACATGCTGAATTTGATGACTATGTATCAAGAAAGTCTGCCTGAGCCAGCACAGAAGGAACTAACAGCAGCACTTAATCTTCTGCAGCATACGAGTTTTTTAGTTTCATTCTTAAATGACAGTAGACCTATAAAAAATTTAACGGATAAAAGGTTAAGAAGAGTCACTTCAGCATATGACTGGTTCAAGTCCTGGGAGAAACAAGTTGCCAAGTCAGACAGTGTCAGTAAGAGACACAAGAATTTAATGACAATGGAAACAAGAGAGGATCTTGATTTCATGTATCATGGTTTCATGTCATTAACAAAGTTGTGTGTTTCAAAAATCGGTCAAAGCAATGTTCCTTCCAGAATTAACAGTGACATTGTTGAAAATGTGTTCTGCCAACAGAGGTCGTTGTATCATGGTGCTGCTACTAGCCCAACATACAATTCCTATCGTACAGGAATAAATTCTATAGTGCTAGGACAAGCAACAACTTCACGGAAATTAAATTCTGGTGGAATGCATGCTGAACCTTATGCAGCTGCTAGGTCAGCTAAACTTTCCAAAAAATGTTGACTCATTGCAATAATTTCTGTAATTGGATCACTGAATAATGAGTGACTAAAGTGAGACAATGAATAAATACTGTCGAGTCAGAGATTCCAAATGTGGTCATTGAGGCACTGTGCTGCTGAACATCTGACCAGTTCCCTCTACTTTTGTCGACCATGTGCCAATGCCTGTGTCTATGCAAAACTACTCCTGCTCCATTCTGTGATGTTGTCAGTCCACTTTTTTCTCTGTCTACCTCTCCTTCTGCCACCTTGAACACTGCTGTGCAGTACTATTGTGGATAAACTGTTGGCTCTAGTGGCATGGCCATACCATTTTAGCTTTCTCTTTTTCACAGTGGTGAGGAAGTATTCATAATGGCCTACTTTGTGCCTGATGGTGTTACGCACTTCATCATTTGTGATGTGGTCCATGTAAGAGATGCCATGGTTGGTTCTGTAGTATCTCATTTCAAGTGCCCGGATTCTTTGTTGTAATTCTGCTGTCAGGGTCCAGGCTTTACATGAATACAAAAAGATTGAGATGACTAGTGCTCTCAATAGTCTGAGTTTAGTTTTCAGACAGATATTCTTGTCTCTCCAGATGGGTCTTTGCTTTGACATAGCTGCCATTGTTTGTGCTGCACTTGACAAAATTTCTGCTTTTGATCCCTCTTTTGTGATTATGGAACCAAGATATTTGAATTGGCCCACTGTTTCAAGTTCCTGTCCTCTGACTTTAATCTTGGTTGAGATTTGTTTTCCCCTATTTGTCATCAGTTTTGTCTTCTCTGCGTTTATCTCCATGTCAAATCTGGAAGATGTTTCATCCAAGTTCTTCACTAAGATGGCAAGTTCATCTTCACTGCCAGCCAGCCCATCAATGTTGTCTGCAAAGCGTAGGTTGGGGCTGTTACGCCCGCCAATGCTGGCTGTCCCACAGTGGTTTTCCAGGGCTTCACTCATAATGCAAATAATTAGAAATTGGCATGTTACTTGAAAAGAGAATATTAATCTAATTTGGTAAAGGGAAACACATTTTTAAGCTACGTTTAATTTTAATAAGCCAATCATGAATATGATACCTGGGAAACATGGAAAAAATACTTTTTCTGCTAAACGAGGCAAGAACTATCTATAAGACAGAATACTTTCTTTTTTTATTATAATATTGTTAATGCAAGCATGATAAAGGAGAGCTATGTTACATACGTTATTAGTTAGCATAGGAAAAGTTATCACAGAAACATTGTAATCTCGAGAATTCAATATTAACAATAAGGATTTCCATATTTACAATTTGTAGTCTTTCATAATACTATTGGTTTCAAGAATACAGATAGACTGTCCATCATACATTTTGATGTTCACAATTTGTAGTCTTGTACCATAATTCTGGCTAACTCAATATAACTCAATTGAACTCCATATTCACAATTTGTACTCATTCGTCATAATTCTGGCTAACTCAGTATATGTAGAGTGTCCTATGGAACTCGTTATTCACAATTTGAAGCCATTCATCATAATTCTGGCTAGCTCAATATAACTCAGTTGAACTCCATATTCACAATTTGTAGTCATTCATCATAATTCTGGCTAACTCAATATATGTTGAGTGTCCTACTGAACTCCATATTCACAATTTGTAGTTATTCATCATAATTCTGGCTAACTCAATATATGTTGAGTTACTATATGATGTGTTAGCCTACCTTACTGGGTAAGTAGGACATAAGGTACGCGAGTACCTGACAAGAAAAAACAAACTAAGAACAACACTGAACCTCCAATCCTCAAGCTAGGTACCTGTCCGGACCATGCTGACTGAACACTTAGATGATATGGACGCAATCATCAATGTTCGAAAGACTTTTGTCATTAGTGAAGAAATTATAAGGCTCCAGGTAGAGTTTGTTTGTTTTTATGGTTTAACGCCATTTTTCAGCACAATATAGGCTATACATGGCGGCCAGTATAAATGGTGGAGGAAGAAACCGGACAAAGCCCGGAAATAACCACCGACCCACGAGAAGCTACTGGCAAGCTTTCTCACATAACTACATTTTGCCGAACCTTAGACTCGAACACATGCAGACAGAGGTGAGATGGCAGTGGTCCGTAACGGACAGCGCTTTAGACCACTCGGCCACTCGGGGCCCCTGCTCCAGGTAGACATCGACGCACTACAGGAGATGCTGGTACCAGAGTTCTGGCTCCTAACATCAGCGATCTATACGGTCCTCTGGCACGGAAAGAGCACTGAAGAAGCTAGAGAGTTTTGAGTTTGATTCGCAATCATGAACACTTGGTTGAAGATAATATAATCCTGCCAATAATATTATCGAAGACTGATATCATTTCGCCTCCACACCACCACAGATACATTCCACAGCTCCGACTACGACACTAACCACTATTTGGCGGGCTACAAAATGAAACTTCAGCCACAGCTACAAAGCCAGTGCGGACTCTTCATAGCCATCATCTGGGACATCTCTAATGGGCGCACTTAAATCGTATCTCGAGACTAACGTATACCAACAACCATCATTGTACTACAAGGATGTATTCACTATATTGCCAGGCTCAAAATTAGGTTTGGGGCCACGAGTGTCCAAGGTGGTTTAAAGCACTCTCAGTTACGGATCACTGCCATCTCACCTCTTTCTGCGTGGGTTCGAGTCAAAGATTCGGCTAATGTAGTTATGTGAGAAAGCTTGACAGTTGGTGGTTCTTTCCGGAGATTTTACCGGGTTCTCGCTCCACCAGTAGTACTGGCCGCCATGTATAGAATATCGTGTGCTGAACAATTTTCTTAAACCCTACAAAAATTAACAAACGAAATTAGGTTTCTTTTTCCCAACAGTTCTAATGTTTTCACTGTAACATCTAAATAGAATATCACCGGTAAACATTCACGTGTGTGTGCCTTATTGCCGACATACAAATATTCGTATAATCTTGACATATGAACGATTTATCTTCAGAATGTACTCATTTGTTCCTGTCTATGGTACCTTTTTGACTAAAATGCCCATCATAACTTTCACATTTGAAAGGTTTATCTCTGGTAAGAAATCATCGCTATAATCTTCAAACTACTACGCTGGTGAAAAATGTTATCATACGCTTCTCATTTAGATGGATTATCTTCAATATTATCATCAACGATACACCCAGGGAAATTCAATGTGACATCATATTTAATACACAATCGCATTCCTTATAACATTCCTCTTTTGTAGGAATATCGGGCCTTAGGTACGCCTCGTCAATGGAATGAATTGAATAAAAAGCTCTAAAACATTTGTAAGTAATCAATTCTTCAAAGCCTAAAGGTTATAAAACATGTCTTTCACCTAGTTACATCGCAAGTTGTTCACCAAATTCCCTTTCAAACAATTCCACTACCGAGCATGACAGACATATGCACAGACCAGGGCACTACTTATGTAGCTTATGCTTTAAAACAAGAAATGAATACAGATGAGTTGGTTTTTGTTGTTTGGTGATTGCCACGATGATAGGATTTTAAGGATTAACTAGATTTGTATATGTTATGTATATTTTATTCCCTCTGGCTTATAATTTCGCGACGTAAATATACATGAATGTCGATTCGGAGAGCAATGAGATGTCAAGCCTGTTAATTGACATGGCCATACAACTAGTGAAACGCGCTTTATTTTTGCCAAAGCCAGGTACGCAACATTGTCATAGAATAGTTCACAGGCTAGTGGTGAAATCATGTGGTCGGATCAAAAGAACATCAAGTGCAGGTTGTAAATCCACCCTTGAGAGACAGTTGGGAGGGGGTAGTGTATGAACATTATATGAATCAACGTCCACTGCGAACTGAACAAAGAATGACCAACATTAGAATCGTAATCTCAAATATATTATTTTGATAAATAACTGTCCGTAGTCGATAAAAACAGCTTGCAAGATTTATAAGAGAAGATAAGTTTCTTTGACGTCATTAGAAATTCGCAAGAAACTTTTGTATTCAGTAGGAGCTGCAATACATATCAATGACTATTTGCTCGAATGTTATTATATATTACTGCAAAGTAATCGTTCTTTAATTACTGCATTATTTATGCTTTAGTACGTTGAATGGCGTTGCGTAGGGTTTGATTCATTCGTAGTGTTTGATATACACGCCTGTTTTGAGATATGAGGAATGTTTATGTATATAATTAATATTGTAAGACGCTATTTGGTTAGTTCGAAGTATCCTCGTGTATTTACTCATGTGATATAGATTTGAAAATGTTGAATTGATTTATACTTTGTATAGTGGTTGCAGTAAGCAACGTTAGTTAATAGGGATTTGCCTATTTGTGTATGAAAGTGTTTTTTTTCTGTATGTATACTATTGTGGCTCTACAAATCACCTTTCCCTTTACATACATTAGGACAAAATTTACATTTGAATGGCTTGTCAGCACTTTGTATCATATCATGTATTCCTTAAAACAGACATAATTTCAGGCCATTTCAAAACATTATCACCTTAAACATTTTACTACCAACTTCACATTAGACCGGTTCATTTCACTTATGTAAATACTGTACTTCTTCAAATTATTATATGCGTAAATATTTTGTCACAGTCACATTGCAATGACTTAACTCCAGTAGCCTGGAAGGCTGCATTATCGCGGTATTTAAAGCTTTTATTAGTACATATTTAAAATATTTTTTTTATTGCTGTTTGCTGAGAATTTTAAAATATTCAATGGCTTTCCCTCTTCTTATTCCTATATATATATATATATATATATATATATATATATATATAAGAAACACGTGAATGTTACTAAACAGCATATACGGTAGCAATAAGGTAGCTAACGATAGTAACATTGATAAACAGTTTCTAAATGCGTATGCGAGCACTGTAGAATACCGCAAGAGTTGTTGTTCTTGACTTCGAGTTTTTTTTTAAAAATAAAAGCGTTAAATGTGTGATGTAGGATGTCAAGTCATTTTTGATGAGACAAATAATTTTTTTAAAAAAAAATATGTTTCCAGTTTGCGGAATGTCCCTGTTTATAATTAACGACCCTCGAGATTTTCCCCAACGGTGCAAAAATTGTTTTGAAACAAATCACGGTCCATGCATTGAGTTGTATGTATGTATGTATGTATGTATGTATGTATGTATGTATGTATGTATGCATGCATATATATATATATATATATATATATATATATATATATATATATATATATATATATATATATATATAGAGTCCCAATTGTTCGTACAACAAACTGATTTCAATAATGAAAACGTTTAATGCGATAAAAGGTGCATTGAACTAAAAAAAAAACTGAGTCATTCATTTATAAGGTATAACGGTACCAATTGCGCAAGTCCAAATGGGTGGAGCTTAAAGTGTAGGGTCCATTGCATTCAGAAATAAACAACAACACAAGCTATGATTGGTGGATTATGTAAGAGTTGTACTTTCTGTTAGGCTTTAAAATAAAGTTTAGCCTCTTGGAAACATGTGAATTTATGCTAATTCCTATATAGATCATATTTCGTATTTTTATGATTTTTTGAAAATGTGATACTCATGACTGAAAATAGGTATGTTGTGACTAAATAACTCATACCCCTGTCTAGTTCCAGCAGAGTTATCTCTCTTAAATGCAATGGAATACCTGGTTCTATCATTGTCAAATTGATAATCTAACATTGTTCTCTATGACGGTGTGTGGCATGCATGCTGATGTAGGATAGAAAGTATATTTATTTCACAAAACATTAGCATTGAGGTCTATGGAAAAACAATTGGCACCGTGATACCATAATGTATAACCTGTGAACAGGATGGCACTAAAACTGGCATCTCATGCACCTTTCATGTTTAACGGACTTCCCAAACAAAACAAACAGGTTGGAATAGTCAAACTACAATTGAGCCGGGTTTTCCCAGTACTTTGAACTGCTTGATATATTATTTGACTTTTTGATAATATCAATAAAAATGAAGAAGAAAATACACCTAATATAACTTAAAATCAGTGAAGCAGGAAATGCACATCGCAAACATTTCAGTATAAACAATATTACTAATTCGTCTTTAAATTTGATTTCTTTTCTAGTAACAAATACAGAATTAAAATATTCTTGAAGCAGAAAGTTGTTTGTTTTCTTGTAAGTCTAACTGCAAGATCACTGGTTAAATTCTTGCTTACTTGCAACTGATTATCCTCATATAAAATCTGAATTCAACTGATAATTTTTTTAAGTACTGAAAATATAAATGGAGCAAATAATTTCTTTTCGGTCTGATCGTCAGAACAAACCGTAATACACAAGACGATGACTGTGATGTGGGTAGAAAGTTCATTTCGATAATACTATGTTGTAAGCAGAGTCGGGTCTTTATCTTACATTGCAGCAAATAACATGACCAATGTCAGTAAAATCATGATTCCCATGAAATCACCAGTGTCCTGAATTTAAATCCAAGTAAATGTGATTATTTGTCTTCAAGCATAATCTGCAGTCATGGACAAAAATTAGCGATGTATTGCGTTGTTTAAAAACGATCATAATGATCGACAAATATAGGCAAAGTTCTACAATCTATCTATCTATCTATCTATCTATCTATCTGTCTGTCTGTCTGTCTGTCTGTCTGTCTATCTATCTATCTATCTATATATCTATCTTTAAATATATATCTGTGTGTGTGTGTTTGTAGAGAGAGAGACAGACAGACAGAGAGACAGGGGGCGGCGAAGAGAGTGTTTCTTGTAAACCCCAAGATTATTTTAGTAGTGCTAATATTTGCAGTCAGAAAATTTAGGGGCTTTAAATCCCCAAGATATACATGTTGTCATTGTAAGAGTACATCTGAAGAATATGACTAAAACGTTTGGCGGCAAATTACAAAACTTGGCTAACTGCAGAGTGGCGAGAATATGTGCTGATATTTCGAATGACTGATTTCACTTGTAACACTATATGTAATGCCTAACTTACTGCTTGGATTAAGTCCTTTCCTTGGTATGAATTAATTCACTCTCACTCTAATGTACAAACAAGGACTATATGTCAGTGATGTAAAGAAGTTCAAAACTTAAAACTCAAAGGCAACCACTGTTTCTTCTCATCTGGAAATATCGCTGTTTCAGGAATGCTTAATTGTCTTCTCATAGGGAACTACAACGTTTGCGAGTGGGACTCATGTTTTACTCAAAATAAGAGTTATGGACTCCTAATTTATATTAAATAGTATTTTCCAATCCGGCATAGCATTCCTGCCATCTTAACAGATTATAAAATCAGACTCACGGGAAGGGTATAATGCATATTCAGGTTCACTGAATTTCCCATTCGGTCCATCGGTGAACTTTTTATTTTATTTTGATTGCATGGAAATTCAGCCTTTGGAATTGTAGAAGACACACTGAGATTATGTCATTCGAAAACGTTCTTAGGTTCTTACTTTATAACTTAGAACATAACAAACATTTGCCTTTTCTAATTGATGAGTCAAATTATTATATTTCGGAAGTAGATTTATTTTGGTAAAACAAGAACTAATAGATATTTTCATCCAGTTTTTGAGAGAAAAGAAAATGTTTGAAACAAACATTTTGGAATCGCTTAGAAAATATATAGGTGGCTCTGAAATTAAATAAAACTAGTGTAAGGTTAATAAACGATGTAATCAAGAGGAGAGAAAATTAATCTAAACAAGCACGGAAATCTAGAAGGTTGAGTGAAAAAGGAAAAAAAAATCAAAAACCAAGATACAAAATAACAACCAGTTTCAGAAAAGACGCCAATACTAATTTATAAAGAGACAGAAGAAAGAAGGAGAATATAAACAAATACAAACATAAGTACAATGCTGAACGAACAGAAAGGCAAATGTAGATTTGAAGAAGAAAATAAAACGGCAATTACACTGAAACATGCAAAAGCACGATCTCCCTTCTTCCGGTGTTTGTAATGCCAAATATATTTAGGTTGCTGAGCGCTTTTAAAGAAAAAATATATAGAAACACTTTCCATTGATAATCTTTCTGAATGGAAGTTACTCTTGCAGTTTACACTTCATTATTGGTACACAGAAGTGCTTATAATGAGGTGGGCAGTAGTAGGGTTCAGAAATAGAAAGACGAAAGAGAAATATAAGAGAGGCGAATGCAAATGAAAGTGTAGATGCAGAAAGGAGAAGATAAATGTAAATGCAGAGTAAAGAACAAAGTAAAGATTTATCATTTTCAACACAATTCAGACTCTTTGCTAAACTTTGATTGAACAACGGAAATTGAATCTTTAGCTTACACGACCTCCTCTGAATTTGTTTTGCTTTCGTTCTCATTTTCATACATGTCCTTCCAACTCTCAATCTTGCACATCATTAGGAATCAAACGTCTGATACGACGTATCAGAATCCTCATTTCTTTCAACGTGTACTAATTGATATAGAAGAAGCATTGCTTTTATAATTGCAACAAACTGAAAGAGATAAATAATGGGGACAAAGATTTTCCAAATGTTCATATATCTAAGAGGTCACGAACGGATACTGTAAACAATATATTATTGGGTCAATTAGGTCTCATTTTAGTATGGATAAATATAAATGATTTATGCTAACAGATTTTATATCGCTTATCTGAGATTATTTCAATCGAATACGTACTAAAATCTTAAGAGACAGGTGACTGTCTCGTAGTTTTAAATTATCTGATAACTCGGGTTCGATTTGAAAATATTTTATTTTCAATCATCCATAAGGACGTCTAAAAAGATAGGTGATGCGTTTTTCTTTTTCAAATGCGGACAATGAGGAGGGGTAAGAAAGAGGTCCGCAAAATAATATTTTTACAAAATATGATTTCTTTGTTGAACACCTGCTTTAGGTCTACTACTTGTATTCAAGTATGTTTTACGCACGTCTTTTATAGATTATCCATAAGTAGAAATTATTTGTAAATTTCAATTTGTACGAATCGTGCCACATAATATATATGAATGTGTTGTCAACCTGATTAAGGTAGCAATGAGAAAAGGGTACAATCCCTTGGAAGCTCATTTTACGGCAGCTACAATCTGCTACTTGAAAGATCTATATGTCGTATGGGAGAATCCTGGTATTGTCTTGAGCCAATACAATATACATGTCCCACTATGGTTATCGGCAGCAAATAACCAGGCTACCATTCTGATGTACATGGAGTATCATGTGCAGCTGGAATCACACCACAATTAATACTTCCTGTTCAGTACCGACGAATGTAGTTCCAGTCTATTTTTAGAACATTTTTTCCTCTCTCATTTTGGTGGTGATAGAAGAGTTATATTGATGCTTATTTGGTAGGGATTTAAAGGTAATTGTTTATTCTTGAGAATATGAACAGAGAGAGTGGTTGTCAGTGTGCAATTTGGCGACAGTGCACATGGAGTAATAGGGCCTTGGTGATGATCTGGAAGTGAAATATGTGTTCTGTTTACATGCTGCTCTGTTTACAGTGCAGCAGCTCAAAAAAATGCCTATCAACCCTTGACAAGAATTTCACCGTGAAGTCATCTTTGGATGTATTTTAGATTAACATATGATTTGTATTGATTGTCACACTGTGGAAAGGTCAGTACTGAGAAATATATGTAGAGAACATATAGTAAAATTAATTGTGGTCTATGTCCAGCTGGGCTATTGATGAAAGCTACAAACTGATCTCATTAGTCCATCGGTCCGTGACGTTTTGGCGCGACCGTTTTGGCGCTAGGATGTTTTGGCGTGGGACGTTTTGGCGCCGGACGTTTTGACGCTGCATGTTTTGGCACCGTGAAAAGGATTATTATCGAAAGATTACACAGTATCCTTAAGATAATTAGAGGCTATGTCAGCATTTACAAAAGAATTAAGAAATAAGAATATAAGCAGGACGCTGAAGATAATTGACACTATTATATATTGTCCCGAGAGTCACGACCACTTAAAGATTAACAATTTAATCTTTGGATCTCTAACCTGTTACTCATATTTGAGAACGAAAGCAATGATAAAGTAAAAGAATTCTACGCATACGATTAACGATTTAGTCATTCAGGCATAAACCCACATCTATATAGTTGTTTGTTTATATAAGTGTGCTGTCAAATGCATTAACGTAAATGTTTGGGTTTTTTTCGCAAATGAGCGTTATGAAATCGAAACGTGGTCAAGAAATGTCCACGCACGATGAATATCAATTTTTTTTTTATAAATACAGTGCCGATAAGAATAAAAGACTTAAGCGAAGTGAGTTGAAAAACAAATGCAAAGCCCGTTTTCACACAGTTGCAGATGACAGTCAATTCATTTTAGTGATGAATGAACATTACATAGTTTTAGTTATTTAATAACTCAGAGGCTGATCATTGGAATAATTTTACTTATTTTCACTTTATATTTCACTTACACACTACATCTCTTTGATCGCTGAGGTAATCAATGGTTATTCTTAAATGCTCCACTAAAGTAAGGTTACCTCTTAACAGGAATACAGGAATAATAATTGCTCGGCGCCAAAGTGGCCGGCCAGCATCAAAACGTCCTGCTTGGCAGTCTATGGAGTATGTTTTATAAAACAAAGGTTTGTATGGTATTCAGGGCCGACTGCATCTTCATTTGCAGTAGTAAGCACGACTAGCACATTTGCAGCAGTATACCATTTCAATGCTAAATAATGGTTGATAGATATCCAATACATTATGTATATACCATTTCAATGCTAAATGATGGTTGATACATATCCAAACTTTAAAACTGGCACTCCAATTTCCGTATTTTCCGGCCTATAAGTCGAGACTTTTTGACTTGAAAGTTCGGTCTTCGTCTTATACTCCGAATCGACTTTTATATGGATTTTGTCATTGAAATTGCATCGACTTATATATGGATTACAGTATCCGGTATTTTATTGATATTGCTCTATAATCGGCATAATCGAAAACAGGTCACATAGAAGTACAAATTCATGTTAAATTACTATGTCAATAAATTGTCATAAAATAATATGACTGCATTTATATTTGTAAGTTTTGTCATTATTTATTTTATCAAACATTAAAAAAAGAAAACAATTACCGGTAAAAACTTCACCGGGCCGCATAGCACGCTTACGGTCTATACTCTATAGTTTACTGTACTAATTCAAAGCATATTGTTTGTTCCTTAAAAAAAAAAGATATGAAATAACTGGTCCATTAATATTTGATTTTCCAGTATAATGTTGGACACACGTGAGCAATTACCGGCATAGCTTTTTTTATTGATCCAATTGATCCTACAAAGGGATGTAATCCATATTAACTCGATTGTTCTATGATTATTTATAAAATAATGTAGATCATGCATTCTACTGAATCCCCCAAATCATATGTTTCTAATTGTATTTGACAAAGTTTCTCAAATAAATTACCGTAGGTTTAAACTACACTAAAATCAGATATATGGATGGACTACCAGTACTCATAGATCATCAGTGATCCATGATTTTTAGTTTTGCAATTCAGTTTAAAGCAAACTGTAATGTCAACACTTCACCCATATTCATTTTTAACCAGCTGACGTTTCGGTGTCTCTCTTTGATTATATCGGTTGTTGATAAATTGGTATTTGGTTTCCAACAACAATCAAAGCCAGTTGCCTCAATTGTTTCGATCTTGATATTGGCTTTAGCTACCGATACTAGTTACCATATTGTCGGTACCCCATTGTTCTTTATCATTAATCCGCATCAATTACGCTACTCGTGTTTAATATCAATGGGATTAAGTACAACAGGAAATGATGCCCACTCCCTTCTCTCGATGTAAATAATGAATTTAGCCATGGGCATTGTTTTCATTGCTTTAGTACGGGCACATTTTAATGAGTTCGGTATATTTTGATCAATCTTTTCAGTCATAATCATTCATATAAATATCCCCTTACAAATCATACAACTTCTCTCACAATGCCTCCCGTAAAATCACGCAAGTCTTACACGGCGGGTTTTAAGCTGGAAGTTGTAAAGTTCGCTGAAGAGAATGGTGGGAATATGGCTGCTCACAGGAAATATGGTGTAAGTGAAAAATGTGTCCGGGATTGGCGTAAAGCTAAGGTTGCATTATGCGCTACAAAAAAAAAAGCAAATCGTGGCTGCAAAGCAAGATGGAGTAATATTGAGGATAAATAAGAAGACTATGTTTTGACACAACGTGCCGCGTATTAGAGTACATCAAAAGAACATGACGCAATAGCTGGGCGGCAAGTTCAAAGAACTTTGACTAGCAGCTTGTGTGGGAAAATGTGCTTTAGCTTCCATTATTTAATTTACGGACATGTACTATTTCATCATTCATTACGTACACCCGTTACGTAATTGTTGTTATTTTCTTTTCATTGAATTCAGTCACATAATGATCTGTGACAAAATTATTGAATATTTTACATCCGTGTGTGGATATTTTCGATGGAAATATTTGTATTATGGATTCAATGTATGTTACAAGATTCGCTGGTGAGTACACGGTGTTGATACTCTTTTCATGCAATAGATTATACATGTATATATAAATTAGACACGTGTATGTACCAATGAATGGTTCTCTGAATAAAGTACCGTAATTGTATTTGACAAAATTTCTCAAATAAATTACCGTAGGTTTAAACTTTCAACTGGAAGGAATGATCATAGCTCTTGTTGCAATGGATATTGCCGGTAATATGGAATATTATATGACGATACCATCAATATTCATGCAACCTATAGGCCAGAAAATACGGTTAGTTTTTTTCTTGTGGGAACCATCATTTCCAGCTGATGATAGATATCCTGACATTAGAATTAGGACTCCATGTTACTTCTTTTGGTAACCCAACCTTTTTATGACTATGGAGCCTAGGAAGCTAGAGTTAATTTGTTTTAGCGTTAGTTAATAGTTTCTTGCGAAAGTTAATAGTTTCTCTTTATCTCTCCCACATATAAAAAACACTTAAGGAACAATAAGAGATGATCATTTGGTTCAACAGTTCATTCCTAGAACAATTACAGTTTTACACAAGGTCGGGTCTTTTACACCAAGATTAGTAAACGTGACAATAATTATGTATCCCGATTTTCAAATAAACACTTTTGTCCTGAAAAGATATCAAAGCAAACATGATCTTTATAAATGATTATCTCAGAGTACAATCTACAGTCATCTGCAAAAAATAGGTATCAAATAATGCTTGACTCATCTTATGATTAACAATCATGGACAATAATAACCATGTCATGTTTGTATAAATCCCCCCTTTAGAATCCAAAACTGTATGGACAAAAGTTCAACACATTATACAGTTTTAAATAGATTCATATATTAGCAGCTTAAATGCCATTTCATTTATACTTTTAATACTCAAAACATCCATTTATAAAATATCCAACTCACAAAAATTGCATATAATTAATGATTAACTAGTACTTTTTATATTTGTTGTACAACAATTTCAACATTGTGTCTAAATAGCAATAAAATGTCCATTCCTGTACATATAATTTCATCCTCAGCTTGTAACTTTTCAAAGTCCATTGCATTTGGCCTGTCTAAATAAGAATATAGTTTGACAATGTGAAGAACAATTCCCAAAAGCTATTTGATGCATTGATATTTCTCTAACCAAACTCCCAATATGTATGTATGTATGTATGTATGTATGTATGTATGTATGTATGTATGTATGTATGTGTGCTTTATAAAAAAAAAAATATTCACAATTACTATTTAACTCATTGAACCCCAGTGATGCATTGTTTTTTTTATTTGTCTTAGTCTTTCCCAACTTATTTATACACTATTTACAAAATTAATATGATAGCTACAATCTACTAGATCTGCAAGAACTCTATCATCATCGCTATCAACATTGTCTTTTTTGATGATTCAATCTCAGAAACTTCTGTCTGAATCTAAATCTTGCAAAGCACATTGTATCTAATACATTCAAAGCGACAAAGGACGGGATCGGCCATTATATGCAGTCAACAAACTTCGACATCTGGCAGCATTTCTCACTGAATCCAGAAACCGGATCACACGTATTGATGGGATCAAGGTTGAATGAGTTAAAGCAAATCTTTGGAACTAAATCTGAAATGTCTAACATTTGACTGTTTGTTTACAAACATCTGAAACATGCATGGCCATATTTTTCAGTATATTATTATGCCTAAACAAACATTCTATCAAAAACTTCACATTTAAATGGTATCTCTTCAGTTTGAATTCTCATGTGCATCTTTAAATCATTATTCTGCTTAAAAATTTTCTCACAAACTTCCATGTGAATGCTTTATGTCTGGTATGTTTTCTCATGTGCACCTTTAACACATAAACCCCTGGTGCAACATTTATGGGGAAGGAGGTAGTAGCCTACTGCCTACTTCCAAGCTCTGTAATATCAAGGTCATGATACCAAATAAACTGGACACTTTAGTTGCACTAAAAAATACAGAGGGTATAATCTAATTTTCTGATCAATTTTTTTACCCAATATTTTTTTGTGGTCGGAATCCAATTTTGTGTCCAGATTTTAGACTTGTTGGCCTCAAATTTAAAGCAGACTAGTCGGAATCTTTGCAAGGATTCCATGGGCATTTTTAATTTTTGGGCATACTAATGGAAATTGCTTAGAAAACCACATATGCCCCTTAAAATCACCATTGTACATAAACATTTGTACAAAAACTTCAAATTTTAATGTTTTTTTCTCCAGTAAGTATTGTCAAGTGCACCTTTCAAACATTATTCGACGTGAACAATTGCTCATAAACTTCACAGTTTTTCTCCTTTATGTATTCTCATGTGCACCTTTAAATCACTGTCATGTGTAAACATTTTCTCACAAACTTCACATTTGAATGGTTTTTCTCCAGTATGTATTCTCATGTGCGTCTTTAAATTACTATTCTGAGTAAATATTTTCTCGCAAACTTCACATTTGAATGGTATTTCTCCAGTATGTATTCTCATGTGCAGCTTTAAACGACAATGGTCGTTAAACATTTTCTCACATACTTCACATTTGAATGGTTTTTCTCCAGTATGTATTCTCATGTGTTTCGCTAAACTACCAATCTGAGTAAACAGTTTCTCACATACTTCACATTTGAATGGTTTTTCTCCAGTATGTATTCTCATGTGCGTCTTTAAATTACAATTCACAGTAAATAGTTTCTCACAAACTTCACATTTAAATGGTGTTTCTCCTGTATGTTTTCTCATGTGTGTCTTTAAAGAACTGTTATCTGTAAACATTTTCATGCAAACTTCACATTTAAATGGTTTTTCTGCAGTATGCATTCTCATGTGTTTCGCTAAAACACCAATCTGAGTAAACATTTTCTCACATAGTTCACATTTGAACGGTTTTTCTCCAGTATGTATTCTCATGTGCCTCTCTAAATCACAATTCTGAGCAAACTTTTTCTCACAAACTTCACATTTGAATGGTTTTTCTCCAGTATGTTTTCTCATGTGAACCTTTAAATGACTATTTTGAGTAAACATTTTCTCACAAACTTCACATTTGAATGGTCTTTCTTCAGTATGTATACTCATGTGCATCTTTAAACTCCCATAGTATTTAAACTCTTTCTCACAAACTTCACATAGAAACAGTTTTTCACCAGTATCTTTTATCATATGTACCTTTAAATAACTGTTGTGTGTAAACAGTTTCTTACATACTTCACATTTGAATGGCTTCTCCCCAGTATGTCTTCTCATGTGTTGCTTTAAATTACTATTCTGACTAAACATTTTCTCACAAACTTCACATTTGAATGGTTTTTCTCCAGTATGTACCCTCATGTGCATCTTTAAATAGCCATTCAAAGTAAATATTTTCTCACAAACTTCACATTTGAATGGTTTTTCTCCAGTATGAATTCTCATGTGCTTCTTTAAATAACTGTTCTGTGTAAACATTGTCTCACATATTCCACATTTGAATGGTTTTTCTCCAGTATGCATTCTCATGTGTCTCTCTAAATGACTGTTTTGAGTAAACGTTTTTTCACAAACTTCACATTTGAATGGTGTCTCTCCAGTATGTATTCTCATGTGCCTCTTGAAACTACAATGGTAGTTAAACATTTTCTCACAAACTTCACATTGAAACAGTTTTTCTCCAGTATGTATTCTCGCGTGCATCTTTAAATCCCGATTCTGAGTAAACAAGTTCTCAAAAACTTTACATTAAAATAAGTTTATCTCCAGTATGTATTAAATTGTGCCTCTTTAGATGATTCTGCTCGTAAATATTTCGTCTAATTCACATTTAAATGGTTGTATCTCCAGTGCTCTGGAACGCTGAATAATGTATTATGACAGTACTAAATGTTCTTTTCGACACATATTAAAACTTTTTCGCTATTACTGCTTACTTATAATCTGTCAAGTTCCTATTATTTTTCGTCTTTCTATTGCTATATATAAAAAAAAATCTTTCTCAAAAGAAGATCGTAAATGAAAATAAACAGCATATAATTGCTGACCAAGATTGTCCTACCCAACAGTGTCTTGCAGTGCACATCCACAATAAGAACCGGAAGTCCACAGCTAGAACCACTGCCAAACATCCACGCTGGGAACCAATTCAAGAGTAATTTCCCTTTATTGACATTAGTACGAAGAAGAAGAACTAGAACAACGAAAGAGATAATAAATATGTTACCTCTGACTCTTCAAGTAAAGTAAAATAACAATATTTATTCTATCATGGGGGCACAAATCTATATTATCGAGGTGTTTGCCTAATGCACGTATGGTTGCATGCGTATATTATTAAAAAGAAAAAAAAACAAAACATATTGCAATTTAAAGTGAACTGGTAGAATATTTCCACAATAAACAAAAGCATTAAATGATCAAATATAATACACAAATGAAACTAAAGTGAAAATTCATGATTAACATAATTACAAACTAAATGCAATTATTATCTAACTTTATAAGAATGTTGAATACAATGTGGGAAAATATTTTAAATTTATAGAATTATTATTATTATTATTATTATTATTATTATTATTATTATTATTATTATTTTTATTATTACTTTTTGCAAGACACTTTAGCTGTTGTATTCATATTTACGTACTAGAAGCATAATCATACGAAACATTTTGAAAAGTTTAATCCATATTGGCAACCATGGATTTAAATTGCAGTCTTAACCCTGAAATGACATATATGTCGCCATCAGTACATGACCTATAATCATCAGACATCAGACAATACATTAGATATATTTCTTAACCAATGTCAATACATGTACACACTGCTAAATGACATTGGCGAAAAGCAGAGACTTTGGATTTCCACCAGACTCACTCTTCGTAAAGAAATCTATGAAGCCGCTAAGAAGAACGTCACAAACATAGTCATTTACCAAACTTATCCCACTACAGTACTAAGAACACAGAGAGTTCCAGCTGCAAAGAGCTCGTCGAGATAACTAACAAACTAATGTCAAGGAACAAATGTACACCACTTCCAACTACCTTCTCTTCAGTAAACCTTCCGGACCTATTTGCAAATTTCTTCCGTCACAAAGTACAAACAATTAGTAGTATATGGGAATACTCTAGCGTCAACGGGAAATTCAGTCAAAAAGGTCGTGGGAACATCTTGCGTTAAGGGGAATTTAAGTTGGGGAAATGTAACATGGAGTGAATGGGGAATTGAACATAGCGTCAAGGATTGGGTCACTTTAGCGACTATGGCAACTTAACGTTTAAAATGGGCATATCAAAATTGGTGTAAATAGGAATTTAACATTGGAATGTCACCTGGAGTTCTAAGCGAAGTGAACATTGGGACTTCATTGTGTTATAGGGTCAAAACTATTTATAGGGTAAAATGTACATTGGGGGAAAAGGGGCTGATAGGGACAAAGATAGACATACAGAAAGAAACAAATACACATGCAAACACATAGAAGAGAAAACAGAGATCTTCTCAAGAAAGACCCACACATAATAAAAGTCAACGATATGGGTTCAAAATATTTATTCAAGTATATACAAGGCCTCTCTGGCCTGTGCTCTAGTCTAGGCTCTATCCATTTCAAACATTCAAATCTGGACATGGAACAAATCTATTCACATGTTATCTATTCGTTTGATCCAGGAAGAAAGAAAAAATAAAAACGAAAGTTTATGCCTTCAAAAAGGACCTTACTTTGCATACAACGCATGAGCATTTCATATAAGAATGACACTTTTCATATAACAATTATTATCCATTTTTAAGAAAAAACCTAAACCAAAACAAGTACCAAACAATCAAATAGAGGAGATAGTTCATGATTCTCTCTATATCCGTCACACACATTGTTTAAAATCTGGTCAGCTACCACTTGTGTCCCAGCGTAGATTCTTTCCATTACGTACCGCATTTCATTCGTAAATCTGATGTTATGTCCATTGCGCAAGGTAAACCTATCGATAAGCAGATCAATGGCGGTTATTGTCTTCTTCCTACCTTGGAGGTGCAACTAGTGAAACGCTCTTTATTTTTGCCAAAGCCAAGAACGCAACACTGTTTTAAAATAGTTCACAGGCTAGTGGTGAAATCCTGTGGTCGGATCAACAGAATATTAAGTGCAGGTTGTAAAACCAACCTTGACAGACAGTTGGGAGGGGGTAGTGTATGAACATTATATGAATTAACGTCCACTCGGAATTGAGCAAAGAATGGCCAACATTAGAATCGCAAGCTTAAATATATTATTTTAAGAACTAACTGTCCTTAGTCGCTAAAACCATCTTGCAAGATTTATAAGAGAAGAGAAGCTTCTTGGATGTCATTATAAATTCGTGAGAAACTTTTTTATTCTGTAGGAGCTGCATTACATGTCAATTACTATTTGCTCGATTGTTGTAATATATTGCTGCATGCAAAGTAATTGTTCTTTCCGGGGGTTGTCCCGAATTCTTCCTCCACTAATAATACTGACCGCCATGTATAGCCTATCGTGTGCTGACGTTAAACCCGACAATAGCAGAATACACATACTCGTCGAAATAAATTCTTAATAATTTATGTGATCTCGCTGTATGATATTATTCCATCACCGTAATATAATGAAATTAACAATGATAATTTGGAGTATGCTAACATCACCGAGTACAGTTTTATTGTATACTCAGATATTTTGTTGTGGTGATATTAAGAATGCCTACATGTGTTGCTGCAGATGAAGCACACATTTTTACAACTACTTGCGATGTCATTGTATTTCTTGATAGCAATAGACCGGTCGCAGCGATAACAGAGGGCGCCGCATATGCAATTACGTCAATGATAATTACATGCGATATTTGTTTTACCATTACTTTAACTGTATACTCGTCAGCCATAATTTATTTGTCGGGTACGCGAGGAACACACCTGCTCGTATCTGGAATAATGAACATCGATTGAGAAATTCATTATATTTGTAGTAGTTGGTAGTTTTTTAACTAAAGCAAGACACCAATAGTAGCACACGGCGTTGCCAATTTGTTCGCGTTCCACCACAAATGTTTCTTTGTCGTTTTGCTCCAACATCAATAACATAGATCCAGAGGATAGAGTTAGTTGACAACGCCGTGAACTTGTTGTAGATATGGTAAATGTCGTAATGTCGATTATTGCAATATCTATATGCCGGTAACTTCTGCGTGATATTTGATGTATTTATTGAGTCATGACCATAATGTTGTTCCAGGATCTACCGTATATACTACTATATCAGTGATCTTTTTTCTTTCCGAGAGTTTAATGCCGTAAATGTTGGCTTTCTAAAGAAATCATCAACGTTTCCGGTTAATTTGTTGCGAAAATGTGTAAACTCGTTTATGTGGTTAGAATATATATATATATATATATATATATATATATATATATATATATATATATATATATATATATATATATATATATATATATATATATATATATATATGTAGTCATTCCATAAATGTTTGTCATTTACGAGTTTATCATTGGAATGTTGCCGTTGCATCTTCATCGTGTATTGAGCAATGATATTATTCACCATAAAGAGAAGGTCAGTTATTGCATCACTGACGTTAGCTTACTCTAAGACCCCTTTAAAACGTTCGATATATATATATACAGGTGCAAGACGTTATGAGACTTTGTCACTTGTTGCAAACCAATGTGTGCCTGGACCAGAACTTATGGTTTAGACTTTTCCCTTTTTAGGAATTACTTGTTTCGTGGTCTGATGTTTGCCTTAATACCACACAGTAAATACTTCAAACAGCACCAGGTGCAGCTGCTTTTGCCATAGCTGGGTTTGCAGCTGCAATTAACGCTGGTATAGCTGCATGAAGTGAAAATAGACCGCACGTCTCTATGCATCTTTAATAGCATCCGCAGAAAGGTTAATACACTATCAGAGTATCATGGCTGGTGATGAAGATATCTTCATTGCAAATGATCCCATTAATTGTTAATGATCCCATTAATTGTTAATGATCCCATTAATTATTAATGATACCATTAAAGGTTAATTAATTGTTAATGATAGTCTAGGCTATTGTTTACTTGAAATACTCTATAACATTAATGCAATGTGACCATGTATATTGTTTGGCTATTCTCTGATATTATCCTTTCTTCATGCATTGTTTGCTTAAGTCATTCTTCCCTTGGCTTAATAGGCTAAAACGTATTGGAGAAAACTTTCAAAATTATTTTTAAAAAACAGTTGCTCTGTAATACTGCTTCAGTTGCTCCAAGACAGGAATTTCTTTAAGGTTGGCTATTCAGTGTATAACAGTATCCCACATGCTCAAATTGTTAAGCAGCTATCTGAAATCACTACACGTTTAACCTCTTCACCCAATTTATTTTCAGTTTCCGTTTGAAAAAGCATTGATTATTTACACAGTTTGCTCATACAAAGTATCTATAAATATGTCTTTGACAAATGACAAATGATACCAATAAATTTTTGAGATGTATCCAGATACTGGCATTGACTGTAACTCAACTTTTTATTAGTTGGATATGAATTAAACCCCCATTATACTAAATTTAACATCAATATGGCTATTTAGGGATATTAAACTCAGTTGATAAAGTGCTTATTTCATAATTGGGTACCAGTCCAAATTGACTGCCTCACTGTGTCCTTGATACAGTACTCATTTCATAATGGTAACCAGTCTAAATTGACTGCCTCACTGTGTCCTTGATGAAGTGCTCATTTCATAATGGGGTATCAGTCCAAACTGACTGCCTCACTGTGTCCTTGATAAAGTATTCATTTCATAATGGGGTACCAGTCCAAATTGACAGCCTTACTGTGTCCTTGATGAAGTACTCATTTTATAATGGGGTACCAGTCCAAATTGACAGCCTTACTGTGTCCTTGATGAAATGCTCATTTCATAATGGGTACCAGTCCAAATTGACTGCCTCACTGTGTCCTTGATGAAGTGCTCATTTCATAATGGGGTACCAGTCCAAATTGACTGCCTCATTGTGTCCTTGATGAAGTGCTCATTTCATAATGGGTACCAGTCCAAATTGACTGCCTCATTGTGTCCTTGATGAAGTGTTCATTTGATAATTGGGTACCAGCCAAAATTGGCTGCCTTACTATGTCCTTGAGAAAGGCACCTGACACTAATTTTCTCAGAATCACATTAGTGTGTTGAAACTTCCATTTAAGCAAGCAACCAACTACGTTTTGATTATTCATGTTATCTCATATGTAAACTTAATTAAATCATACTTAGTAAATATGCAAAGCAAGCCATAAATTATCTTAAAATCATTAGTAAGAATATTAAGTTATTAAAATTAAGAAATCATGATCAGTGTTTTGGCTTCATGAGACAAGCACATCACAATGTTTTGCTGTCAATACTACAGGAACAGGAATGGACATCTATGCTTACTTTAAACAATTTACAAAAATAACAATTGGGTAGCAGACCAGAGCTCTATTTAAATTTAATCATACCCTCAGATTGATGACATCTATGTTTACTTTAAACAATTTACAAAAATAACAATCTGGGTAGTAGACCAGTGCTCCAATCAAACTGGATCATGTTGTGTTAAGAGTTTGAATGATTGCATTTATGAACAAATGGGCGAGAGTTATTGTCCTTTGGTTACTGATATAGACAAAATGATGATTTTTATCTTTTATATCTTTTAGCAGGGCTGGATTCAAGAGGCTTATATAACGAACATAATGTGATTGGGGGAAAATGAATAGTAAACAGATGATTGTCATTCCATATTAGCAAGAAAAGGAAATGGTTTCTGTAACAATAACTGCACCTTCAATGTACCTATGGGATATAAGTAAGAATTTACTTCCAGTCTTCCCATAGAGGATTGATATAACAAATCTATTTTTGTAAAATCAAAATGAATACATGGAAAATTGTGTACTCAACTTATTTTAATTGTAAAGGTTTCATTCAATGTAGTACATTTGAAATAACACAGAATTACTACATTACCTTGTATATTTGCCTCAAGTCACCTATAACTGCAAAAAACCCAGATTTGCCATTGTATAATACACCTCACTGGCAAATGTAGGTCAGTGATGCTTGTTAAGTGTATTCAGCATAAACTCTGATCTGCTGGCAATTATACATTGGCAATTATACATTATCAATTCTGTGTCTGTATATTGATTGTAGTTGGAGTTGTCGAATGAGTTTATTTGAGTCCTATACAAACTAATTAACTTTCATATTAACTTCTAAAATGCACAAGGTATTGAGCAATAAATTCTGAGCTCACAGGAAAAACAATTAATGGAAATACATGTAATATATACTATATTGTACATGACTGATCTAGTAAATTTGCATTTAAAAGTACATTACATCTACAGCGCATCAATGAGGTTAGTATTCTAAGCTTGAAGATTCTTAGATTCATCAAAAAGTCTTATATATGCACCATGCTTTTGATGCAACCCACTGCCTCTAATCTTTAAAGAAAATAAAAACAATTTAGGTACCGGTAAATGGACTTTTTCAGGCATGGTATATCAATCCCATTAACAACTTTATGTCCATCTGCACTTAAGTAAATCTTTACCCCATGTTAACCTCTGTGTCCAAGTTTTTATATGGTCAGTGTTCAAGTCCAGTTTCTTAAAGTCTTATGTGGTCAGTTTCTCTAGTATAATTAGTCTTAGAATCATGCTACTTGGTATGTGGATACATCTTGAACTTGGGGGTCCCATGTTGCCAAGCGGTCTAAAGGATTGTGGCCCCAGGTGACCAAGTTGTCTAAAGGCTTAGGGCCTTGGATGGCCAGGTGGTCAACATGTTTACGGCCCCACGGAACCAAATTGTCTAAAGGCTTGAGGCCTTGGGTGGCCATGTGATCCAAAGGCTTAGAGTCCCAGATGACCAAGTTATATAAAGGCTTGGGGCCTTGGTCAAAAGGTTTAGGGCCCCAGGAGACCAAGTTGTCTAAAGGCTTGGAGTCTTGGGTGGCCATGTGGTCCAAAGGCTTAGAGTCCCAGATGACCAAGTTATCTAAAGGCTTGGGGCCTTGGGTGGCCATGTGGTCTAAAAGCATGGGGCCCCAGGTGGCCAAGTTGTCTAAAGCTCTTGTCTTTACCAGCCGCTGCCATCAAACCTCTGTCCATGCTGCTTGAAGTCTCAGTCTCAGCCAGTACAAGTATGCAAGAAAGCTTGTCAGTAGCTTGACATTGGGTCAGTGGTTCTTACTGGTTTTCCAGTGTTCTTCCTCTACCAGTTATATTGTGTATCATGTGGTAAAACCCAAAACAACATCACCTTGAACTGTGCAACACCAAAGCAGGTTCAACATGAAGGCAGTGTCTAGTGTACAATCAACACTGATAATGCACATTGAATTAGTGTGATCCCCATATCATTGTCCCTTCAGTCTTGTCAGTGCTATGAACTCTTAGGGAAGCTGGATGTAACATAGCATCATAATAATTTCTGCCGTTATACTTAACAATAAAACGTTTGACACAATTTTAATAATTCTATAAAAACAATACGGACAAAATATAAAGACAATGATGACACCTCAGTGAATCTCTAGCAATATAGAAATAACTGATTTACAACCAATAACATGGCATCACCAGACATTTCTGGCATAATTATGAAGTGAACTCAAACGTATTATAATGAAAAACTGTTTCACTAACTTTTTTAAAATGTATATCTTGTATGGAATCAGTGACCTCCAAACATGCAAATATGGTCAAGTTATATATATATATATATATATATATATATATATATATATATATATATATATATATATATATATATATTCCTCTATTAGTTTTTTTTACATATTCCTCTATTAGTTTATTTACAATTGGTGACCATGTTATTCTATGTAACGTTTCACACATAATGATGTATATTTAGCAAAGTTTTGCACAAAAAATTCGTATCAACATATAATATTTTAGGTGTTTCTGAATTTCTTGGGCTCTGAGGATATGTAAAACTATAAAAATATCAAAAATATACATATTCCAAAATTTCACCAGTGATCTCTTTGTTGAAAACATTCAAACATGTACTATTAATTACTCCAACATAATTATAGAGAACCTACTGAAGTAAACATCTCCAGATACAGGACATCTGCTCACCAAGGACAACATTATGTAGTCCAATGTGTTAATCAATTACAAGTTTCATAATAAAAATCCATGCAAGTCATAAATGTAAGATAATCTCCATATAAACAGCATTGTATATAATGGACGAAACTAAAAGGTCCCTTAAGTGTCCAGTGTAGACTGAGTTTACAATGACACTCCAGGTAATAAAGTACTAAATATAATGTTTACCTGTGTAATAAGTCATACAGGTCATATATACATTCAAATCAATTATTTTCATATTGGATGTCAGTTTTTGAAATTTGATTCCAAAAGGAAAAAATTTAAATGTCAATTAATCCCTTTATTTGGATCCTCAAACATCCTTTAGATGGTCATTATTTATCACACACCCACACCCCAGAGTGATACTATCCAATGGCAATTGTCTTCAGATGTGTTCAAACAGTCCACTATCAGAGTGAAATGAACTATTGTTAATAAAGGTCAGCATGGTTTTTAGTACTAATCAAAACACTGTCAAAGTCAAAACTCTATGTACTGCAAAGGGTAATGGACTGTTCCAATAAGACATACATGGGACTCAGGGAAGATACTTTTAATTAGAATAGAAACCCATCCCTGTCAATTTAGAATTTTGTATTGTTTTCAAATGAACTCTGGGTAATCTGAGTACCCTGTTTTCAAATGAACACTATAGATTAGCATGAATTAGTGATTTTAAAATTAGCACACTATAGATTTACATGAATTAGTGATTTTAAAATTAGCACACTATAGATTTACATGAATTAGTGATTTTAAAATTCGCACACTATAGATTAGCATGAACTAGTGATGATTTAAACATTAGCACATCATAGATTAACATGAATTAGTGATATAAAAATTAGCACACTATATATTAGCATGAATAAGTGATTTAAAAATTAGCACACTATAGATTAGCATGATTTAGTGATTTTAAAATTAGCACACTATAGATTAGCATAACTTAGTGATGATTTAAAAATTAGCACACTATAGGTAGATACACATGACGTTATTCTCGGTTACATATCATTATACATTCGCTTTGTAAAACGATTCACACTTCTATTTAAAATGTGTCATCATAAACATAATGTGTCTGTAAATAAAAATGACTACTGCATACTTGCTGGCACAAGAGTGAAGTCCCAAATAGATTTAATTTCATCCAAAGGTTGCAATATCTGGAGAAACGTGTTGCTTATCTTCATTAAATTTGAGTGTATCTCATTGTCATCAATCACATGGTGTCCCTTTAAATGAATGTCGGAATAACGCACATAAAAACAGGTTTCAATGATGAAATAATTTTCTATGCTAATTGATTGACATAAAAACTGATTTCAATGATGAAATAATTTTCTATGCTAATTGATTGACATTCAATATTATAAGTTGCACTTTGTGAATATAATCGTGAAAGGAAAATTTTGGTTGTGTTTGAAAAGAACAGAAACCATACAATGGCATATCCAAACTAACCTGGCCCCTTTAGAAAATATCAAAATGCCATTGGACCAATATCAATGAATCTAAGATAAACCCTGTATATATAAAATAGGTACCTAACAGTTTAAGTAATCCAGTCCTCACAAACAAAACTGCAGTACAAGGAATTTGCAAACTTTTAGTCAAGTGTAATGAAAAATCATCATCACCAGAAAATAATATAATTGATAATTCTGATTGGAAATGAGTTACTAAAAGAAGTTTTGCACAGGATTTCAAGCACCCTTTTTGGAATAGGAGGAAACTTGTCAAGTTACTGTGAGATAGATTTAATGTGTGTGTGTGTGTGTGTGTGTGTGTGTGTGTGTGTGTGTGTGTGTGTGTGTGTTAAACATGCATTCTTTTCACGGCAAGTAATGTGTGTACTTGGGAAATGGAGAACAAGGGTTAAAAATAAGAAAATTATGTTAAGTCAGTTCAATGTGACAACTCCTAAAATATAAGCCATTTAGCTGAGTGTGAGTTTCACACAAACAATATATTGCACCATCCTTAATGAAGGCAATATGAAACAATATATAATGTCATCGTTAATGAAGGCAATATGAAACAATATATAATGTCATCGTTAATGAAGGCAATATGAAAAAATATATGTCATCATTAATGAAGGCAATATGAAACAATATATAACACCAACCTTAAGAATGCAACCCCGTTTTTGTCATGACATTCCATGAACATGCATTATTACACTCAATGATAAATGTGTAATTAAATGTAAATTAATGAAAGTCAAATTCAAGTGCACTTGATTGCATTACAAACTCTATCTCATAAACAAAACTATGGACTGTTACTTCCATAAAGCAATGACTCTTATCATAAAGCAATGTGATAATGCATACAATTATCAGTGTACAGTGAACAACCTATTTCCTAACGTTCTTTAAGAAGTGTGGCATTATTAATAAGCTTGAGGACATGTCAGCAGTTTGAATGAAGGCAGTGGACAGCAGAGACATGTTATGTATTATCTGCATGAATTGATTTCTTTTCAGAACTGCTAGATCTATTTTTAAAAGACCATTTTCCTTTAAAGATTTTAGAAATATAGTTTAGGATTAGCTCAAAATAAAACATTTATTATCATTGCTTACAGAGCCAATACTGAACTTGCATCTTGTTAATATTTACTATTTTTGCACAGAACAAAGAAATGTTTTGTACAAATGAAGAGTCTTTCAACCACCAAAAGAGCTTTCATCATTCAATTGTAGCTACCAAAAGAGCTTTCATGATTCAATTGTAGCTACCAAATGAGGCTTGCAGGAATCAACGTCTACTACTTAACACATTAACCCCTGGAGGTTTTTGCTGTTTTTTGCATGAAATGCGAGTAGAAAACATATGTTGGGGACTATTTCTTAATACATCCTAATATATCAATTTCCAAGCAATATTGCATTAGACATGTGGCTAGTTGTGCTAAAGAAAATGTTTTCATTGGTTAATTTGCTAGCATATGAGCAGAAGGTGAAAATTTGGACTTTTTTTTTTGTTTGGCTTAACAGATCTATAATTTTCATATGGAGAAGATTCTTTTTTCAAAATGTCCACCTTATCCTACTTTTTGCACAGGTTCAACTGTCTGTGTGCGCTTCAGACCGATCCACTGTAGATCTGAGGCCATAAAGTCTAAAATCTGGACACAAATTCAGATTCCCACCATGGGCAAATTTTGGGTGAAAGAAAAATGGGACTAAAAACTTCGTTTTGTTCCCCTCTGTATTTTCTAGTGCAAATGTCCAGATTATTTGGTATCATTGTAGAGCTAAAAATGTCTACCTTTCTATAATACCACCCACTTTAGTGTATCATGCATGACCTTGATGCTACAGACCTTGGCAGTAGGCTACTTTATGCCCCGTAAAGTCGTTACTAGGGGTTAATGTGTTACAAGGACTTCATATTTGTCTCCATTATTATTAATCCTTTTTTATAGCAATTTATGTCAGCTTTTTCCATTAAATGAACATATCATCATACTGTTAAACAGTACATCTGATTCTTGTTGTAAGGTGACTATCACGAAATTGTGTATGCAATGGAATTAGCACAATTTGAGTTCAGTGCCAAAAGTTGTTTACAGATCATTCAGACTGGATATGAGATTAACATGATTTGTGCAAATCAGGATGCTTTTTGTCAAGTTTGGTCATTTTGTCAAGTTTGGTGCTTGGTCATTTTGTCAAGTTTGGTCATTTTGTTCAGGAGTTTTTGAGACGTAGTAGTCAAAATGTTTTCCTATTTTTAGTATCAGAGGCCATATTTGATTGTACAAACCTCAAAGGTCTTCATCCAACAATGCTTTTTGTCAAACTTTGTAAACTTTTCTTCAGAGCATTTGGATAATTTAAAGGTTTTTCTATTTTAGTAACAGTAGTTATATTTTTTATGGTAGAGCAGATCTTCACGCAAGGATGTTTTCTTACAAGTTTGGTTAAAGTTTGTTCAGAGAATTTGGAGAATAGTTTTTGAAGGTTTTCTATTTTTAGTAATGGTGACCAAATATGTTCGTGTATAAGCATATCTTGTACAACTTTGAAAGGTCTACAGACCAGGATGCTCAAATTCTATTCAACAATTTGGACAAGTCATTTTAAAGCTTTTATATTTTTAGTAACAGTAGTCATGTTTGATGGTGAAAAATCATTTTTCTTGAAAGGCTTTTAATCCGAAGATTTTCTGTGCCATGCTTTGTTGAAACAGGTCTGGTGTTTTTTCACATGATGATAGCAACTGCTGACAAACACTGCAAGAAGGGACAAACCATAAACTCACTTTTGCCTATGACCATGTGAGATGAAAAGTGAACTTCTGCCACTGTCTTGGAATTTCACCAGGATTTAAATTCACTAAATGTTCTCACATGTAATAAACCCAACTGATATGCATCAGGAAATTGACATTTTCACATTAATTTATCAATGTAAGTACTTGCAATCATTTATCTCATAAAAATGAAAGTTGATGGAAATTGATTAAATCCTAAAGATTTGGTTTTCTGTCAGCAACAATTCAATTTCATCTGTGATTTTGTTCCGTTTTGGCCACTACTATCAAGTTGAATCCTGTCCTTGTCTTTTTCTTCATCATTCTTCAATGATCTGTCATTCTGTAAAACCTGTAATTGAATTACAACATTAGCATACATATATTATGTATCATGAATGGTTATCTAAGAGTTAAAAGTTCAATTCTTCAATGCTCTGTCATTCTGTAAAACCTGTAAATGAATTACAACATTAGCACAAATATATTATGTATCATGGATGTTTATCTGAGAGTTAAGAGTCAAAGTTTTTAAAGCATGTCATGAGTGTTCTGGAAAAGCATGCACACAATTTCTATTCTTATTGCCTGATAATAACAGACCATGAGTAAGACAAGTACCATAAGGTTAAATGTTAGACACAGAGTACGACAAGCAACATAAGGTCCAATGCTAGACCAGGAGTAAGACAAGTACCATAAGGTGCAATGCTAGACCAGGAGTAAGACAAGTACCATAAGGTGCAATGCTAGACCAGGAGTAAGACAAGTACCATAAGGTTAAATGTTAGACACAGAGTACGACAAGCAACATAAGGTCCAATGCTAGACCAGGAGTAAGACAAGTACCATAAGGTGCAATGCTAGACCAGGAGTAAGACAAGAACCATAAGGTGCAATGCTAGACCAGGAGTAAGACAAGTACCATAAGGCTAAATGTTAGACAAAGAGTAAGACAAGCACCATAAGGTTAAATATTAGACCAGGAGTAAGACAAGCAAAAAAAGGTTAAATGTTAGAGCCAGAGTAAGACAAGCACCATAATGTTACATGTTAGACCAATGGTAAGACAAGCACCATAAGGTTAAATGTTAGACCCATAGTAAGATAAGCACCATCAGGTTAAATGTTAGACCAGGAGTAAGACAAGCACCATAAGATTAAATGTTAGACTCATAAAAAGATAAGCACCATAAGGTTAAATGTTAGACCAGGAGTAAGACACGCACCATAAGATTAAATGTTAGACCAGGAGTAAGACAAGCACCATAAGGTTAAATGTTAGAGCCAGAATAAGACAAGAACTATCAGGTTAAATGTGAGACCCGGAGTAAGACAAGCACCATAAGATTAAATGTTAGACCAGGAGTAAGACAAGCACCAAAAGGTTAAATGTTAGAGCCAGAATAAGACAAGCACCATAATGTTAAATGTTATACCAATGGTAAGACAAACACCATAAGGTTAAATGTTAGACCAAGGGTCAGACAAGCACCATAATGTTAAATGCAAGACTAAGAGTAAGACAAGCACAATAAGGTTAAATGTTTGACCACGGGTCAGACAAGTACCATATGGTTAAATGTTAGACCCTAGTAAGACAAGCACCATAATGATAAATGCTAGACCAAGAGTAAGACAAGCACCATAAGGGTAAATGTTAGACCCATAGTAAGATAAGCACCATAAGGTTAAATGTTTAGACCAAGAGTAAGTCAAGCACCATAAGATTAAATGTTAGACCAGGAGTAAGACAAGCACTATAAGGTTAAATGTTAGACCAGGAGTAAGACAAGCACCATAAGATTAAATGTTAGACCAGGAGTAAGACAAGCACCATAAGGTTAAATATTAGAGCCAGAATAAGACAAGAACTATCAGGTTAAATGTGAGACCCGGAGTAAGACAAGCACCATAAGATTAAATGTTAGACCAGGAGTAAGACAAGCACCATAAGATTAAATGTTAGACCAGGAGTAAGACAAGTACCATAAAGTTAAATGTTAGACAGAGTACGACAAGTACCATAAGGTCCAATGCTAGACCAGGAGTAAGACAAGTACATAAGGTTAAATGTTAAACCAAGAGTAAGACAAGCACTATAAGGTTAAATGTTAGACCAGGCATAAGACAAGCACCATAAGATTAAATGTTAGACCCTAGTAAGACAAGCACCATAAGATTAAATGTTAGACCAGGAGTAAGACAAGCACCATAAGGTTAAATATTAGAGCCAGAATAAGACAAGAACTATCAGGTTAAATGTGAGACCCGGAGTAAGACAAGCACCATAAGATTAAATGTTAGACCAGGAGTAAGACAAGCACCATAAGATTAAATGTTAGACCAGGAGTAAGACAAGCACCATAAGGTTAAATGTTAGAGCCAGAATAAGACAAGAACTATCAGGTTAAATGTGAGACCCGGAGTAAGACAATTACCATAAGGTTAAATGTTAGACCAGAAGTAAGACAAGCACCATAAGATTAAATGTTAGACCAAGGGTCAGACAAGCACCATAATGTTAAATGCAAGACTAAGAGTAAGACAAGCACAATAAGGTTAAATGTTTGACCACGGGTCAGACAAGTACCATAAGGTTAAATGTTAGACCCTAGTAAGACAAGCACCATAATGGTAAATGCTAGACCAAGAGTAAGACAAGCACCATAAGGTTCAATGTTAGACCAGTAGTAAGGCAAGCACTATAATGTTTAATGTTAGAAAAGGGTAAGACAAGCACCATAAGGTTAAATGTTTTTTTTTAATTTTTTATATTTTTCTTATTGAACTCAAGGTGTCAGGATTTAATATATTCCCATACATCACCACCTGACCTGGTTATGGGGCATTATCTTAAAGGGTAAGACAAGCACCATAAGGTTAAATGTTGGAGCAAGGGTAAGACAAGCACCATAAAGTTAAATGTTAGACCAAGGATCAGACAATTACCATAAGGTTAAATGTTAGACCCATAGTAAGACAAGCACCATAGGGTAAAATGTTAGACCAAGAGTAAGACAAACACCATAAGGTTAAATGTTATACCAAGGGTCAGATGCGCAACCTTAGCTTAAATGTTTGACCAAGAGTCAGATAGGCACTGTAAGGTAAAATGTTTTACCCCCAAAAAAGACTGAGATAGGCTCCATAGGATTAATTGTCCACTACTCAGATAGGCAAAATTAGGTTAGACCATGAGTCATATAGATGCCATTAGCTTATATCAAGAGTCAGATAGGCACCATTAGGTTAGATCAAGAGTCAGATAGGCACCATTAGGTTAGATCAAGAGTCAGATAGGCACCATTAGGTTAGATCAAGAGTCAGATAGATACCATTAGTTTATACCAAGTCAGATAGGCACCATAAGGTTATACCAAGAGTCAGATAGGCACCGTTAGGTTAGATCAGAATCAGATAGGTACCATTATGTTTTACCAAGAGTCAGATAGACACCATTAGGTTAGACCAAGAGTCAGTCTACATTTAAAGGTCACGCATATTGTTTGCCGTTTGTGTTATTTTCATATACTACAGATCCTGTCATTTTTCAAATGAACGTTATGAGTGACACAATGACAAAATAAAGGAGTTTTTAACCTGGTGATAAATTTCTGTATCGTCCTGCACATACGTTAAAATCATATTTTGTCCAAAAATTATGTACTTCTACAGATTAAAAAACCCAATTGCGAATCAAATTATATTATTAACACTCTTGGAAGGTGACAACAACAAACAAGTTTGTAATATTACTCTGTTAAATGAATATTTTGATTGACATACAACTGATAATCATTTGAGTTGTTCCTGTCGCATACACGGAGATTTTTCCGAATTCAGAAAAATTTAATAATACGGACCAGAAACGTTCCTATTGACAGTCATAAGAAAAGAGTGAACTAAAACAAGTTATATGTGAATACGAGCATGTTTATAGATGCTCCAAAATGAAAAACAAAATCTACCATGATGTTGAAATTGTAGATTTTCTAAACCTGTGAAACAACTTACGTGATGCATCCCCTCAAACGGGAATGATCTTCAAACGGAAAGTCAATATTTGCTGAAATAAAATTTATTTGGGCCCATTGAATTTAACTGATTAACCGCGCATTCTTGTCTTTAGACCAGATAATCATTTCCGTATGTGTACTGATAATAGAAAAGTGAACGACTAAAAACAAAAACCCAGTAGAAATAGACTGGAAATTGGAAATGCAACAGATATACCGAAGTTCGCCCTTTTGAAAGGATTTTGGTAATTCCATTCCCAGAAAGATCAAAAGAGCAAACAAATTTACGGCATTGCGTCTCTATATTGGCTTTATCAAGATAAATTGATGTCATTCAATATCAAAAATTTTCCAACATATACAACCCTTTATTGACATGTGAACGTCTGGAATAGAGAGATATGGTGCTTGAAATCATTGACGTAATTATATGCATTCAAAATCATCACATGGAAACCGAGTGAATTTAAATTTAATTTAAAGTAGTTATTGCCGTCAATGTGGTGTATATTGTTGGACAGAGTCAAGACAGATATATTGACGTTAACGTTATGACTATCTCTATATCCCCAGTTCTTAGCAGTGAAAAGCAACTGATGCAATATTTGGGTACGGTTCGATATTTTCGAATATATGCTCAAATGGTTCTAGTTGTTTATTCTTGATCAATTTGATGATTAAAAAACCTAACTATTACTAGTCTAAAAAAATATGAGGACGTTTTAGAAAAGAATTATAGGCTACACCTAACAGTAGATAAGTTCTTTTAGTTCCAGATTTCAACCAATCATTTAAAATGTCTCTTAATACAAGTGTGATGTAGGAGTTTGTGGAGTATTAAGTGAAGAATAGAACAGAAATGGATCATCATGTGTGCTATTTCACTAAACATTCAACCACTGCATACATTATTCCACTATCCAGGAGTGCTTAGGTTTTATTTCGACTTTGCAACAAATTGAGATGTATAATTATTCAACACAATTATCTGATTGCTGTATTCAGTGATTATAACCCCCTTACTTTAGTTAATACATTAAAAAAAATGAGAGATTACCGATTTAAAGGTTGAGGTTGATAGAGTACTAAAATAGATCTACCAAAGAATTAATAATCTTATTGCATATGAGCTTTATCGTGCATATTAGTACTGCATTCCTTCAATATTATTTATCTGAAATTCAGGCTTCATTTATTCATACCCGATTATGATATTTCATTCAATTATTAATTAGACTAAATACTATTGATAACAGTGGAGCTTTTTTTTCTTCTTTTCTACAGCAAATATGTGCGGGGTTTTAATTTTTTTTTCTAAAGGACTTAATTGGGAGATTAGTGTCATCTTTACCGTATGAAGATTAAATCAATGCTCTACCAACTTAAATACAATGACTTCCTTTGCATCTTATACATTATGTATATACCATTTCAATGCTAAATGATGGTTGATAGATATCTAATACATTATGTATATACCATTTCAATGCTAAATGATAGTTGATAGATATCCAATACATTATATATATCCCATTTCAATGCTAAATGATGCTTGATAGATATCCAATACATTATGTATATACCATTTCAATGCTAAATGATGGTTGATAGATACCCAATACATTATGTATATCCCATCTCAATGCTAAATGATGCTTGATAGATACCCAATACATTATGTATATCCCATTTCAATGCTAAATAATGGTTGATAGATATCCAATACATTATGTATAATCCCATTTCAATGCTAAATTATGGTTGATAGATATCCAATACATTATGAATATACCATTTCAATGCTAAATGATGCTTGATAGATATCCAATACATTATGTATATACCCTTTCAAAGCTAAATGATGGTTGATAGATATCCAATACATTATGAATATACCATTTCAATGCTAAATGATGCTTGATAGATATCCAATACATTATGTATATACCCTTTCAAAGCTAAATGATGGTTGATAGATATCCAATACATTATGAATATACCATTTCAATGCTAAATGATGCTTGATAGATATCCAATACATTATGTATATGCCATTTCAAAGCTAAATGATGCTTGATAGATATCCAATACATTATGTATATACCCTTTTAAATGCTAAATGATGGTTGATAGATATCCAATACATTATGAATATACCATTTCAATGCTAAATGATGGTTGATAGATATCGAAACTTTAAAACTGGAACTCCAATTTAGTTTTTTTCTTGTGGGAACCATCATTTCCAACTGATGATAGATATCCTGTCTTTAGGATTGAGACTCCATGTTACTTCTTTTGGTAACCCAACGTTTCCATGACTATGGAGTCCTTCAGTCCACCTAGGAAGCTAGAGTTGATTTCTTTTAGTGTACTTGAAAGCATGTCTATTATGATTATTAGGTATCCCGATTTACAAAGGAACATTTTTGTCCTGAAAAGATATCAAAGTAAATATGATGTTTATAAATGATTATCTCAGAGTACAATCTACAGTCATCGGCAAACAAATAGGTATCAAATAATGCTTGAATCATCTTATAATTAACAATCATGGACGATAATAACCATGTCATGTTCGTATAAATCACCCCTTAGAATCCAAAACTGTATGGACAAAAGTTCAACACAATATACAGTTTTAAATAGATTCATATATTAGCAGCTTAAATGCCATTTCATTTATACTTTTTATACATAAAACTTCCATTTATAAAATATCCAACTCACAAAGTTTGCATATAATCAATGATTAACTAATACTTTTGATATTTATTGTACAACAATTTCAACATTGTGTCTAAATAGCAATAAAATGTCCATTCCTGTACACCTAATTTCATTCTCAGCTTGTAACTTTTCAAAGTCCATTGCGTTTGGCATGTCTAAATAAGAAATTAGTTTGACATTGTGAAGACAATTTCCCAAAAGCTATTTGATGCACTGATATTTCTCTAACCAAACTCCCAATATATATATATATATATATATATATATATATATATATATATGTGTGTGTGTGTGTGTGTGTGTGCTTTATAAACAAAAATCAATATTCACAATTACTATTTAACTCATTCAGCCCCAGTGATGCATTATTTTTTTATTTGTCTGAGTCTTTCACAACTTACATGTATTTATACACTATTTACAAAATTAATATGATGTCTACAATCTGCTAGATCTGCAAGAACTCTATCATCATCACTATCAGCATTGTCTTCTTCTGATGATTCAGTCTCAGAAACTTCTGTCTGAATCTAAATCTTGCAGAGCACATTGTATCTAATACATTCAAAGCGATACAAGACGGGATCGGCCATTATATGTAGTCAAAAAACTTCAACTTCTGGAAGCATTTGTCACTGCTTGCAGAAACCGGATCACGCGTATTGATGGGATCAAGGTTGAATGATTTAGAGCAAATCTTTGGAACTAAATCTGAAATGTTTAACCTTTGACTGTTTGTTTATAAACATCTGAAACATGCATGGCCATATTTTTCAGTATATTATTGAGCCTAAACAAACATTCTATCAAAAACTTCACATTTAAATGGTATCTCTTCAGTTTGAATTTTCATGTGCATCTTTAAATCATTATTCTGCTTAAAAATATTCTCACAAACTTAAATGTGAACGCTTTATGTCTGGTATGTTTTCTCATGTGCACCTTTAACACATAAACCCCTGGCGCAACATTTATGGGGAAGGAGGTAGTAGCCTACTGCCTACTTCCAAGCTCTGTAACATCAAGGTCATGTATGATAGTTTGATTCACTAAAGTGGGTGGTATTATAGAAAGATATACAGATTTAGCTCTACAATGATACCAAATAAACTGGACACTTTAGTTACACTAAAAAATACAGAGGGTATAATATAATTTTCGGACCATTCTTTTTACCCAAATTTTTTTTGTGGTCGGAATCCAATTTTGTGTCCAGATTTTAGACTTGTTGGCCTCAAATTTAAAGCAGACTAGTCGGAATCTTTGCAAGGATTCGCTGGGCATTTCTAATTTTTGGGCATACTAATGGAAATTGCTTAGAAAAACATGTATGTAACTCATATGCCCCTTAAAATCACCATTGTACATAAACATTTGCACAAAAACTTCAAATTTTAATGTTTTTTTCTCCAGTAAGTATTGTCAAGTCCACATTTAAAACACTATTCGACGTGAACAATTGCTCATAAACTTCACAGTTTTTCTACTTTATGTATTCTCATGTGCACCTATAAATGACTGTCATGTGTAAACATTTTCTCAGAAACTTCACATTTAAATGGTTTTTCTCCAGGATGTATTCTCATGTGCAGCTTTAAAACACTGCCATATGTAAACAGTTTCTCACATACCTTACATTTGAATGGTTTTTCTCCAGTATGTATTCTCATGTGCGTCTTTAAATTACCATTCACAGTAAATAGTTTCTCACAAACTTCACATTTAAATGGTCTTTCTCCTGTATGTTTTCTCATGTGTGTCTTTAAAACACTGTTATCTGTAAACATTTTCTCACAAACTTCACATTTAAATGGTTTTTCTACAGTATGCATTCTCATGTGTTTCGCTAAACTACCAATCTGAGTAAACTTTTTCTCACAAACTTCACATTTCAATGGTTTGTCTCCAGTATGTATTCTCATGTGCATCTTTAAACTACTGTCATGTGTAAAAAATTTCTCACAAACTTCACATCTGAATAGTTTTTCTCCAGTATGTTTTCTCATGTGAACCTTTAAATGAGTATTTTGAGTAAACAGTTTCTCGCAAACTTCACATTTGAATGGTTTTTCTCCAGTATGTTTTCTCATGTGAACCTTTAAATGACTATTTTGAGTAAACATTTTCTCACAAACTTCACATTTGAATGGTTTTTCTTCAGTATGTATTCTCATGTGCGTCTTTAAATAACTTTTCTGTTTAAACATTGTCTCACAAACTTCACATTTGAACGGTTTGTCTCCAGTATGTATTCTCATGTGCACCTTTAAATCACTGTCATGTGTGAACAGTTTCTTACATAATTCACATTTGAATGGTTTTTCCCCAGTATGTCTTCTCATGTGTTCCTTTAAATTACTATTGTGAGTAAACATTTTCTCACAAACTTCACATTTGAATGGTTTTTCTCCAGTATGTATTCTCATGTGCATCTTTAAATTACCATTCACAGTAAACATTTTCTCGCAAACTTCACATTTCAATGGTGTTTCTCCAGTATGAATTCTCAGGTGCTTCTTTAAACCACTGTTCTGTGTAAACATTGTCTCACATATTCCACATTTGAATGGTTTTTCTCCAGTATGTATTCTCACGTGTCTCTCTAAATGATTATTTTGAGTAAACGTTTTCTCACAAACTTCACATTTGAATGGTGTTTCTCCAGTATGTATTCTCATGTGCCTCTTTAAACTACAATGGTAGTTAAACATTTTCTCACAAACTTCACATTGAAACAGTTTTTCTCCAGTTTGCATTCTCGTGTGCACTTTTAAATCCCGATTCTAAGTAAACAAGTTCTGAGAAACTTTACATTAAAATCAGTTTATCTCCAGTATGTATTAAATTGTACCTCTTTAGATGATTCTGCGCGTAAATATTTCGTGTAATTCACATTTAAATGGTTTTATCTCCAGTGCTCTGGAACGCTGAATAATGTATTATGACAGTACTAAATGTTCTTTTCGGCACATATTAAAACTGTTTTGCTATTACTGCTTACTTAAAATCTGTAAAGTTTCTATTATTTTTCGTCTTTCTATTGCTATATATTAAAAAAATAAATTGACATTTATCATACCATTGCTTTCACGGGTACTGTATTCATTGTCATCATACACTTAGATGTTCACAATATATATTTTTTCATCATAATACTGACAAACTGAATACATGTAGATTATTTATTTTTTCATCATAATACTGAGAAACGGAATACATGTAGATTATTTATTGTTTCATCATAATACTGACAAACGGAATACATGTAGATTATGTAATTTTTCATCATAATACTGACAAACGGAATACATGTATATCTCAAAATAAGCTCGTAAATGAAAATAAACAGCATATAATTGCTGACCAATATTGTCCTACCATGGGGGACAACTCTATATTATCGAGGTGTTTGCCTAATGCACGTATGGTTGCATGCGTATATTATATAAAAGAAAAAACATATTGCAATTTGAAGTGAACTGGTAGAATATTTCCACAATAAACAAAAGCATTCAATGATTAAATAGAATACACAAATGAAATTCAAGTGGAAATTCATGATTAACATCATTACAAACTAAATGCAATTATTATTTAACTTCATATGAATGTTGAATACAATGTGGGAAAATATTTTAAATTTATATTATTATTATTATTATTATTATTATTATTATTATTATTATTATTATTATTATTATTTCCAAGACACTTTAGCTGTTGTATTCATAATTACGTACTAGAAGCATAATCATACGAAACATTTTGAAAATTTTAATCCATATTGGTAACCATGGATTTAAATTGCAGTCTTAACCCTGAAATGACATATATGTCGCCATCAGTACATGACCTATAATCATCAGACATCAGACAATACATTTAATATATTTCGTAACCAATGTCAATGCATGTATGTACTGCTAAATGACATCGCCGTAAAGCAGAGAGGCTTTGGATTTCCACCAGACTCACTCTTCGTAAAGAAATCTATGAAGCCTCTAAGAAGAACGTCACAAACATAGTCATTTAGCAAAATTATCCCACTACAGTACTAAGAACATGGACAGTTCCAGCTGCAAAGAGCTCTTCGAGATAACTAACAAACTAATGTCAAGGAACAAATGTATACCACTTCCAACTACCTTCTCTCCAGTAAATCTTCCGGACCTATTTGCAAATTTCTTCCGTCACAAAGTACAAACAATTATTAGTATATGGGAATACTCTAGCGTCAACGGGAAATTCAGTCAAAAAGTTCGTGGGAACATCTAGCGTCAAGGGGAATTTAACATGGGGAAATGTAACATGAAGTGAATGGGGAATTGAACATAGCGACAAGGATTGTGTCACTTTAGCGACTATGGCAACGTAACGTTTAAAATGGGCATATCAAAATTGGTGTAAATAGGAATTTAACATGGGAATGTCACCTGGAGTTCTAACGAATTGAACATTGGGACTTCATTGTGTTATAGGGTCAAAACTATGTATAGGATAAAATGTATAATGGGGGAAAAGGGACTGATAGGAACAAAGATAGACATACAGAAAGAAATAAACACACAGAAGAGAAAACAGAGATCTTCTCAAGAAAGATCCACAAATAATAAAAGTCAACGATATGGATTCAAAATAATTATTCAAGTATATACAAGGCCTCTCTGGCCTGTGCTCTAGTCTAGGCACTATCCATTTCAAACATTCAACTCTGGACATGGAACAAATCTATTCACATGTTATCTATTCGTTTGATCTAGGAAGAAAGAAAAAATTAAAACGAAAGTTTATGCCTTCAAAAAGGACCTTAATTTGCATACAACGCATAAGCATTTCATATAAGAATGACACTTTTCATACACAATTATTATCCATTTTTAAGAAAACATCTAAACCAACACATGTAACAAACAATCGAATAGAGGAGATAGTTCATGGTTCTCTCTATATCCGTCACACACATTATTTAAACTCTGGTCAGCTACCACTTGTGTCCCAGCGTAGATTCTTCCCATTACGTACCGCATTTCATTCGTAAATCGGCTGTTATGTCCATTGTGTAAGTAAAACTTATCGATAAGCAGATCAATGGCGGTTATTGTCTTCTTCCCGTGGAGGTGCAACGTACGCCATCTGAATTGTCACTGTTCCATCGGGGATGTCACATTTTTCTCTCATCGTCTGCACGTCTTCAATATACCTCACTAGTTTGGATGAAGTTAATTCTGCAGTTGTACTCAAACCGACACATACAGAAGATATCAGACTGTCGTGATACATAGATAGGCTCAAACGACCTCAATCTTTGACTTGAGACTGACTTTTCAGTTCCTCTAATAGTGAGTCAAATAAGTCCGTACTGAAACATGTTGATTCCTCATCTGGAATGTCAAACGTAAAGTCTTTAAATAAGTTGTATTACATTTTATCAAAGTCGCAGTCATTTGGATGCTAAAATAATCCTTTATTTCTGCTGCAATGTTTTCCTTCTTCGACGCGCTATGTTGTGACGGTATGGTGGTGAAAGAGGTTAATGCTTGTGTTCTTTCGCTTTTGGAAAACTGCGTAGAGTGACCCATCTTTCTTAGCGTTTCTATTCGCAATGAGGTGACGTTCTTCTAGGAAGTTGTCCCTTTTGTATACTGGGTGATATCAGCGTGTCTATAAGCTAAAGTCTTTTAGTCTGGAAGTCTCACTGGTTGCACATAGTTTTCCATGGCGTTAGTAAATAAACAACCAAGATGTGGTGCTGATTTGGTGTTGGGATCGTTCGGCACAGCATCGCACTCGAGTTTCTTGTTGGACTTGAGTCTTACACTCGATACTTGGTGTGGGAAAGGATTCATCTTTCTCGTTTGACAATGTTAGTCACAATGAACTATCGGTCTTAGACGGTGTCCCTTCTTATATGCTGACCAACATCGAACTGACTGTACGGTAAAGTGAAGTGATTGGGAAGCCGCACTCTCTTCTGGTACACGATTTGATAGACTTTTTTTATACAAAGACCTACAGACGATTTGTTGTGATGTTAAAACGTACGATCTTGGGCGGTTCGTTGGGTCATCACTTTCAAGGATTCATCCTGTCCAGACTTCAAGGCATATTTTAGCACGTCAAAGTTCACCACTCGACTGGTGCGATAATTGAGAGTCAATCCTCACACTTTACATTTTGTGTTCATTTCTCCTTGACGGTTTCGGTATTCTTAGCAGTAATGTTTAGGACCGCCACTTGAAAAACTTAAAATATTGTCGCCGGGATGTTCATCTGTCCAGGCTCTTAAACGGTCTCCTTCGATGTCAGGATGACGTTGACCGAGGCGATCGATGTAGATACAACTGTCCGTGTCAAAATAGAGGACGCGATCTCCACACATTTCTAAAACTTCGTACAATTTTAAGCGAGCATGGACTGTCACATAAGCCGCAATGACATTTCCAAATGTGTCAGCTTCTACAAAGTCTAGTTCTTCTTCGTAATTGACTAAGATCAAGTCCTCACGAGGGACGACCACGTGTTTCATGTATTTTCTTTTGTCGTGAATCATCTGGAAGAAGCGGGAAGGTTCGGACAAATACTCCCTCTTGAGTCAATACAGTCGTTGTGAAATTTTAACCCGCAAGCAATTTAACATCACTTTGGCAAACGATCGCCTTCCTTCGTTTTTCTCCAAGTGATCTAAAGTGATGCATTCCTGCACCCAGTATCTTTCTTTGAATTTTTTTTTTGGTCTTCTGGATTGTGGCACCAGGAAAGATAGCCGCTCGCTTCTTGTTTTAGTTTCAAAAAGGTATCCACGTAGTTTGCGGAAATACTTTTCTGTGTCTCGTCAACCTTTTGGTATTTGTGTGTCTTGGGAAAGTGGTAAATTTCGTACACTTCTAACAGTCGGTATCCCAGATCCAGAGGTTTAAACAATTCCACGCGAACCCACGTTCCTATCAAGGTACGTTTTTCCTTGGTTTGCTGACAAGGTTGATCTTGATTGCACGTTTCGGCACAAGTACGACACAAAGAAAACATCAGTTTCTCACTGCAAATGATGAGGTACAACGGGATGGTAAAAATCCGTGGGAGGCAAGACTTTGCACTTGATCAATCCTTCGTACAGTCGAATGTTGTCCAAATCAAGCTTTAATCCTTCACGAGTGGCTTAACTAAGTCCGGAGGAAGCTGCTTCTACGGACTGGAATTGGAATGACAGGACATTTTCTAGCGCCAAAAACAAAACAAGACGCTTATAACTGATGCAACTCATTAACTTCATTTTCTACCTTGCGACTGTACTTTCTCATGGGAAAGGCTAAAATAGTAAATCCTAACGGAAAATCCGGTGACGGAGTGATTAACACGACTTTATATTATATTTAGTGTCATCTCGGCATCTCCTGCCACTGTGGCTTTGATGTACCAAATTTTCCTTTCCCTTGGATACTTCAGCTGCGTGGAAGAGGAATCAACTGCACGAGACAACTGATTCTCCATCTCAATATTTTCTATGCTTGAGTCATGGATATAACGCTCCAGTATTGCTTCACTGAATCGACACAACATGGGACGCAAACTTTGACAGGTTTTAAGTCATTGCTCGATTGGGTCAGTCACCAGTGGTTGCATCCGAAGGTGGAGGAGACCAACATGTCTCATTGCACAGCTGCCGCCCGCCTCAAGCTGGTCAGCACCCAGACAATAAGGTGCGGTCTCGCCACATGTCGTCTGCCTTACTGGGTGAGTAGGACATAAGGTACGCGAGTACCTGACAAAGCGGACTACAACTATTGCACCAAGAAAAAACAAACTAAAAACAGCACTGAAACCTCCAATCCTCAAGCTAGGTACCTGTAATATCCAGACCATGCTGACTGAACACTTTGATGATCAGGACGCAAATGTTCGAAAGACTTTTGTCATCAATGAAGAAATGATAAGACTCCAGGTAGACATCGACACACTACAGGAGACGCCGCTACCAGAGTTGTGGCTCCTAACATCAGCGATCTATTCGTTCTTCTAGCACGGAAAGAGCACTGAAGAAGCCAGATAGTTTTGTGTTGGATTCGCAATCAATTAGAATCCTGCCAATAAAGTAACATAAGATTTATATCACTTTACCTCCACACTACCACCGATACATTCCACAGCTCCGACTGCGACACTAACCACTATTTGTCGGGCTGCAAAACGAAACTTCAACCACAACTACAACGACAATGCGAACTCTTCATAGCCATCATCTGGGACATCTCTAATGGGCGCACTTAAATCGTATCTCGAGACTAACGTATGCCAACAACCATCATTGTACTACAAGGATGTATTCACTATATTGCCAGGCTCAAAATTAGGTTTGAAGCCACGAGTGTCCGAGTGGTTTAAAGCACTCTCAGTTACGGATCACTGCCATCTCACCTCTTTCTGCGCGTGCTCGAGTCAAAGATTCGGCTAATGTAGTTATGTGAGAAGGCTTGACAGTAGCTTCGCGTGAGTCGGTGGTTCTTTCCAGAGGATTTCCCGGGTTATCACAAATTTCTCATTTTAGTCGGTAACACTAGTATAGATCGTAACGTGCTTGCTAAATACATAACTCTTGATACAAAGTTTATTACAAACGTTTGTGTGTTTATCTCTAGGATGAATCTGCCTCTTCCTCATGAGAACACAACCCTGCTTAGCATTATATCACACGTTACAGATTTAAATGGATTATCTGCGGCAGGATAATTCTCAGCGATACATACAGTGAAAGGTTTGAACGTGACATAATATTTTATACGCAAATCGCATTCCTGATGACATTCCTCTTTTGTAGGAATATCGGGCCTTAGGTACGCCTCGTCAGTGGAGTGAAATGCCTTAAAAGATCTAAAACATTTTTAAGTAATCATTTCTTCAAAGCCTTCACTTAAAGGTTATAAAACACGTCTTGCACCTAGTTACATCGCAGGTTGTTCACCAAATTCCCTTCCAAACAATGCCACGACCGAGCATGACAGATTTATACAATTAACAGGGCACTAATGATGTAGCTTATGCTTTAAAACAAAAAAATGAATACAGATGAGTTGGTTTTTGTTGTTTGGTGATTGCCACGATGATAATGAATATACATGTATGTTGATGTAATAAGACTACAATGATACAAGCTGAGATAAGATATGATACGATACAAAAAAAGGTTTTAAGTTGTTATGATTTTAAACAATTCAGCATAAACTCTAATGATCGTCTCACAATGAGTCTTTTACTGGCATAACATTAACAACAAAACAATAGAATCTGTAACAGAATTGTTACCGAGAGGATGGTGGATTAAATGAACAACACAAACACAATATGCGAAAGAAAATATAAATTTATGAAATAAATTATTAATGAAAAATAATGATGTATCAACACAATAACTCATGCGCTCAACCCACAATTACACTCACAACCATTCACAATACATGACTAAATTAAATATTAATACAAAATAAAACACAGATACAAAGGAATCTCTTGGACTATACACAGATCCAATGAACCTTTACGAAAGTTATATTAACGCAAGTATAAATTACGATAATAAACACAAACGACAAACTATACTATCGCACGTATGGATTGCGACAACTTGCACGAACATATACATGTATTCAATCAAGTTGCTAGCTTTTATTGATATTCATGCAATCCCTTGAAATACTAATGTGATTTGAAGTAACTATGTAAATACAACAATGTATTCAATTGTACTACAATTGCAATACACATATGTGTCTCGACCCTGTATAACCGTACGATTCACCAACAGTTGAATCGCCGCCCAGTTTCCCCGAAGACCTAGGGTTGACTCAATACTTTTATCGGTCACTTGCCCTTCACGGATCCACCACAGTTATACGTACAGACAGCATACAACATCTACTAGAACCAACGTTCCTCAATACCCTAGATGTCGCCCCGGATATTTACAACTTTAGACAGCTCCGACACTCGGATTTCTAGCTTTCCGGATATTTACACGTCACGACAGATGTAGACGAACAGACAGTTCGACAGACAGACAGTCAGATACTTCAATTCGATTGCACAATAAATCAGCAACATTTTCAGCTGCGATATCAGAGATGTTATCAGAGATTATCAGATGTTATCAGATGCGCTATCAGATGCGTTATCAGAGATTATCAGATGTTATCAGATGCGCTATCAGATGCGTTATCAGACGTTATCAGACATGCTATCAGATGCGTTATCAGAAGTTATCAGATGCGTTATCAGAGATTACCAGATGTTATCAGATGCGTTATCAGATGCGCTATCAGATATTGAAAGACGAGCTTATCTATCCTGTGATTAGATACTTTAGGTCCCGTAAAATTGATCATAAATATTCTGCCTTATATACCCTCAAATAGATGAGCAGAAATCACAGCAAGATTGCCGTGCACCACGTGAAACTAATGTTCCGGATTTCATGAAAATAAAAATCAGGCACATGCAAATCGTTACACGCCGCTTACCTTGGAGAAAACCACTTATTCACCCCAGGTAATGCATGTACGACGAAACAAAGAAAATGGTGAGATTAGTTTGTAAATCAAGAAAATAAATTTAATTTTCGCCTAATTCTATGACAGAATCATACAAAACAACACCGTGAAAGATATACAAAACCATAATGCGCAGAAAACAATCTGACAAAGCACCCAGTGCATTGCTGGATTCATGAGCCAAAACAATGTTCTAAAAACGCATTGATTCAGTACATGGACAAATTAAAATCGAATTGAAAGATACAACGATATTCTCTAAAACTGATCTGGTAAATCATTCATGACAATGTTCTCTTCATATCATGAGGATTGTGGGCCAAATGTTGCGGTTTTAATTCTTGGGATAAAACTGAATCAATAATGTCTTTAATGCGAGTAAAATCATACAATCATTTGGAAGCATGTTTATTCAGATATTTTGAAGTCCATATTCATAACTTTAAGTCTGAGCACCCTTCAGATGTTTGATTATTGACGTAAGTAAGTGTTCGACACGTTTGCATTATTTCCGATTTAGTAATTGTTATGATTTCTCGACTTGGAAGAAAATTAAATAACATAATTTTCAACCATTATTTAGGCTGTCACGTTGTAAGGATTAACTAGATTTTGTATATGTTATGTATATGATATACCCTGTGGCTTATAATTTCGAGACGTAAAGATACATGAATGTCGATACGGCGAACAATGAGATGTCAAGCCTGTTAATTGACATGGAAATACAACTATTGAAACACCCTTTATTTTTGCCAAAGCCAGGAACGCAACATTGTCATAAAATAGTTCACAGGCTAGGGGTGAAATCCTGTGGTCGGATCGAAAGAACATCAAGTGCAGGTTGTAAATCCACCCTTGAGAGACAGTTGGGAGGGGGTAGTGTGTGAACATTATATGAATCAACGTCCACTGGGAACTGAGCAAAGAATGTCCGTAGTCGCTAAAACCAGCTTGCAAGATTTATAAGAGAAGATAAGCTTCTTCGACGTCATTAGAAATTCGCGAGAAACTTTTGTATTCTGTAGGAGCTGCAGTACATGTCAATGACTATTTGCTCGATAGTTGTAATATATTACTGCAAAGTAATCGTTCTTGAATTACTGCATTATTTGTGCTTTAGGACGTTGAATGGCGTTGTGTAGGGTTTGTTTCATTCGTAGTGTTTGATATACACGCCTGTTTTGAGATATGAGGAATGTTTATGTATATAATTAATATTGTAAGACGCTATTTGGTTAGTTCGAAGTATCCTCGTGTATTTATTCATGTGATATAGATTTGAAAATGTTGAATTGATTTATACTTTGTATAGTGGTTGCAGTAAGCAACATTTAGTTAATAGGGAATTGCCTATTTGTGTATACTAGTAGCATGATGTGTTAGGATATCAGCGCATTCATATGTGTATATCTGTGAACACTTTGTACAAGTGCAATATACAGAATAGCGTCTGATTATGTGATATTGTTCTGTATAATAAGATTGAGAATCTGTATATACCGTATACGCATATCAGAGAGAACGGGTATTTCCATGGGCATGAACTCGTGACCAATGAAAGTAATGGCTTATATGATGATATTGTTGTTTAGTGTGAGTTAGATAATATGGGGAATATGTTATGCTAATGTCCTTAATAGCACATGTTTACATGTATATAAAAATAATATACATAAATTAATAGTCAGAATCACTGTTCAACAAAATCTTCCAAACCGAAACGGAAATTTATATTCTTTGAACGTGTTTTTCCAGGAAGTATTAATATGTGCCGTTTTAAAGTATTGTTGTGTGTAAATCGTTAATCACAAATTTTAAATTTTGGATTGAGATTTTACAGTATGTATCTCATGTGGACGTTCAACGAACCACGTTGCTTTAACTTTTTGTGACATATTTTACATTGAAATTGTTTATTTTCTGTATGTATACTATAGTGGCTCTACAAATCACCTTTCCCTTTACATACCTTAGGACAAAATTCACATTTGAATGGTTTGTCGGAACTTTGTATCATATCATGTATTCCTTAAAATAGAAATAATTTCAGGCCATTTCAAAACATTATCTCCTTGAACATTTTACTACCAACTTCACATTAGACTGGTTCATCTCGCTTGTGCCTCTTCAAATTATTATATGCGTAAATATTTCGTCACAGTCACATTGCAATGACTTATCTCCAGTAGCCTGGAAGGCTGCATAATCAAGGTACTTTTTATTAGTACATATTTAAAATATTTTTATTGCTGTTTAATGAGAATTTTAAAAGATTCAATGGCTTTCCCTCTCCCTATTCCTATATATAAGAAACGCGTAAATGTTACTAAACAGCATATAGTAAGGGAGCTAACGATAGTAACATTGATAAACCGTTTCTAAATGCGTATGCGTGCACTGTAGAATACCGGAAGAGTTCTTGTTCTTGACTTGCGAGTTTTTTTACAAATAAAAGGGTTAAACGTGTGATGTAGGAAGTTGTCATTTTCGATGAGACAAATACTTTTTTTTAAAAAAAAAACAATATGTTTCCAGTTTGCGGATTGTCCCTGTTCATAATTACCGACCCTCGACATTTTCCCCAACGTTATTAAAATTGTTTTAAAAGAAATCAGGTTCCTGAATTGAGTTGTATGTATGTATGTATGTATGTATGTATGTATGTATGTATGTATGTATGTATGTATGTGTATGTGTGTGTATATATATATATATATATATATATATATATATATATATATGAAGAAAAAAACACCTAATATAACTTAAAATCAGTGAAGTAATAAACGCACATCGCAATCATTTCAGTATAAACAATATTACTAATTCGTCTTTAAATTTGATTTCTTTACTAGTATCAAAAGTAGAATTAAAATATTCTTCGAGCAGAAAGCTGTTTGTTTTCTTGTAAGACTAACTGCAAGATCACAAGTTAATTTCTTGCTTACTTGCATTGTATACAGAGCAAGGAAAGGTTAATCTTACATCAGGGCTCTAATCTGCAACTGATTATCCTCACATAAAATCTGAATTCAACTAATAATGTTTTTAAGTACTGAAAATATAAATGGAGCAAATAATTTCTTTTCGGTCTGATCGACAGAACAAACCGTAATATACAAGAGGATGACTGTGATGTGGGTCGAAAGTTCATTTCGATAACGCTATGTTGTAAGCAGAGTCGGGTCTTTATCTTACATTGCAGCAAACAACATGACCAATATCAGTAAAATCCTGATTCCCATGAAACTATCAGTGTCTTGAATTTCAATCCAAGTAAATGTGATTATTTGTCTTCAATCATAATCTACAGTCATGGACAAAACTTAGTGATGTATTACGTTGTTTTGAAACGATCATTATGATCGACAAACATAGTCAAAATTCTACACTATATATATATATATATCTATCTATCTATCTATCTATCTATCTATCTATCTATCTATCTATCTATCTATCTATCTATCTATCTATCTATCTATCTATCTATCTATCTATCTATCTATGTGTGTGTGTGTGTGTGTGTGTGTGTGTGTGTGTAGAGAGAGAGAGAGAGAGAGGGGGGCGGCAAAGAGAGTGTTTCTTGTATTCCCCAAGATTATTTTAGCAGTGCTGATACTTACAGTCAGAAAATTTAGTGGCTTAAATTCCCCAAGATATACATGTTGTCATTGTAAGAGTACATCTGAAGAATATGACAAAAACGTTTGGAAAGAAAGTTTTAAAAAAAACTTGGCTAACTGCAGAGTGGCGAGAATATGTGCTGATATTTCCAATGACTGATTTCACTTGTAACACTATATGTAATGCCTAACTTAGTGCTTGCATTAAGACCTTTCCTTGGCCTGACATAATACACTCTCACTGTAATGGTCAAACAGGGGCTATATGTCAGTGATGAAAGAAGTTCAAAACTTAAAACTCAAAGGCAACCACTGTTTCTGCTCATCTGGAAATATAGCTGTTTCAGGAATGCTTAATTGTCTTCTCATAGGGGACTACAACGTTTGCTAGTGGGACGTATGTTTTACTCAAAGTAAGAGTTATGAAATCCTATTTTATATTAAATAGTATTTTCCAATACGGCATAGCATTCCTGCCATCCTAACAGATTATAAAATCAGACTCACGGGAAGGGTATAATGCATATTCAGGTTCACTGAATTTCCCATTCAGTCCATCGGTGATCTTTTTATTTTATTTTGATTGCATGGAAATTCAGCCTTTGGAATTCTTGAAAACACACCGAGATTATGTTCTTAAGTACTTAGTTTATAACTCAGAACATAACAAACATTTGCCTTTTCTAATTGATGAATCAAATTATTATATGTCGGTAGTAGATGTATTTTGGTACAACAAGAACTAATACATATTTTCATCCAGTTTTTGAGAGAAAAGAAAATGTTTGAAACAAACACTTTGGAATGGCTTAGAAGATATATATGTGGCTGTGAAATTAAATAAAACTAGTGTAAGGTTAATAAACGATGTAATCAAGAGGTGAGAAAATTAATCTAAACAAATACGGAAATCTAGAAGGTTGAATGAAAAAGGAAAAAAATCAAATACCAAAAACAATAACAACCAGTTTCAAAAAAGACGCAATTACAAATTTATAAAGAGACAGAAGAAAGAAGGAGAATATAAACAAATACAAACATAAATACAATGCAGAACGAACAGAAAGGCAAATGTAGATTTAAAGAAGAAAACAAAAACGGCAATTATACTGAAACATGTAAAAGCATGATCTCCCATCTACAGTTGTTTGTAATGCCAAATATATTAGGTTGTTGGGCGCTTTAAGAGAAAAAAATATATAGAAACACTTTCCTTTGAGAAACTTTCTGAATAGAAGTTACTCTTGCAGTTTACACTTCATTATTGGTACACGGAAGTGCTTATAATGAGGTGGGCAGTAGTAGGGTTCAGAAATAGAAAGACGAAAGAGAAATATAAGAGAGGCGAATGCAAATGAATGTGTAAATGCAGAAAGGAGAAGAGAAATGTAAATGCAGAGAAAAGAAAAAAGTAAAGACTTATCATTTTCAACACAATTCAGACTCTTTGCAAAACTTTGAACAACGGAAATTGAACCTTTAACTCACACGTCTTCCTCTGAATTTGTTTGTTTTAGTTCTCATTTTCATACATGTACTTCCAACTCTCAATCTTGCACATCATACGACGTATCAGAAACCTCATTTCTTTCAACGTGTACTAATTGATATAGAATAAGCATTGCTTTTATAATTGCAACAAGCTGAAAGAGGTAAATAATGAGGACAAATATTTTCCAAATGTTCATATATCTAAGAGGTCAAACTCACGAACGTATACTATAAACAATACATTATTGGCTCAATTAGGTCTCATTTTAGTATGGATAAGTATAAATGATTTATGCTAACAGATTTTATATCACTTATCTGAGATTATGTCAATCGAATACGTACTAAAATCTTAAGAGACAGGTGACAGTCTCGGAGTTTTAAATTATTTGATCACTCCGGTTCGATTTGAAAATATTTTATTTTCAATCATCCATAAGGACGTCAACAAAGATAGGGGATGTGTTTTTCTTCTTTAAATGCGCACAACGAGGAGGGGTAAGAAAGAGGTCCGCACAATCATATTTTTACAAAATATGATTTCTTTGTTGAACACCTTCTTTAGGTCTACTACTTGTATTCAAGTATGTTTAATGCACTTCTTTTATAGATTATCCATAAGTATAAATTATTTGTAAATTTCGATTTGTACGAATCGTGCCACATAATATATATGAATGTGTTGTCAACCTGATTAAGGTAGCAATGAGAAAAGGGTACAATCCCTTGGATGCTCATTTTACAGCACCTACAATCTGCTACTTGAAAGATCTATATGTCGTATGTTAGAATCCTGGTATTGTCTTGAGCCAAGACGACAATATACGTGTCCCACTATGGTTATCAGCAGCAAATAACCAGGATTCCATTCTGATATACATGGAGTATCATGTGAAGCTGGGCTTTTGATGAAAGCTACAAACTGATCTCATCAGTCCATCGGTCTGTGACGTTTTGGCGCCGCCGGTTTGGCGCGACCGTTTTGCCGCTGGGATGTTTTGGCGTGGGCAGTTTTGGCGACAGACGTTTTGGCGCCAGATGTTTTGGCACCGTGAAAAGGATTATTATCGAAAGATTACACATTATCCTTAAGATAATTAGAGGCTATGTCAGCATTTACAAAACAATTAAGAAATAACAATAGAAGCAGGACGCTGAAGGTTATTGACTCTATTGGTATATTGTCCCGTGAGTCACGGCCACTTATTGTACAACAATTTCAACATTGTGTCTAAATAGCAATAAAATGTCCATTCCTGTACACCTAATTTCATCCTCAGCTTGTAACTTTTCAAAGTCCATCGCGTTTGGCCTGTCCAACTAAGAAATTAGTTTGACATTGTGAAGACCATTTCCCAAAAGCTATTTGATGCATTGATATTTCTCTAACCAACCTCCCAATATATATATATATATATATATATATATATATATATATATATATATATATATATATATATATATATATATATATATATATGTGTGTGTGTGTGTGTGTGTGTGTGTGTGTGTGTGTGTGTGTGTGCTTTATAAACAAAGATCAATATTCACAATTACTATTTAACTCATTCAGCCCCAGTGATGCATTATTATTTTTTTATTTGTCTGAGTCTTTCAGAACTGACATGTATTTATAGACTATTTACAAAATTAATATGATGTCTACAATCAACTATATCTGCAAGAACTCTATCATCATCGCTGTCAGAATTGTCTTCTTCTCAGAAACTTATGTCTGAATCTAAATCTTGCAGAGCACATTGTATCTAATACATTCAAAGCGACAAAGGACGGGATCGGCCATTATATGTAGTCAAAAAACTTCGACTTCCGGCAGCATTTGTCACTGAATGCAGCGACTATATCACGTGTATTGACAGGATCAAGGTCGAATGAGTTAAAGCAAATCTTTGGAACTAAATCTGAAATGTCTAACCTTTGACTGTTTGTTTCCAAACATCTGAAACATGCATGGCCATATTTTTCAGTATATTATTATGCCTAAACAAACATACTATCAAAAACTTCACATTTAAATGGTATCTCTACAGTTTGAATTCTCATGTGCATCTTTAAATCATTATTATGCTTAAAATGTTTCTCACAAACTTACATATGAACGCTTTTTGTCTGGTATGTTTTCTCATGTGCACCTTTAACACATTAACCCCTGGTGCAACATTTATGGGGAAGAAAGTAGTAGCCTACTGCCTACTTCCAACCTCTGTAACATCAAGGTCATATAAGATAATTTCATTTACTAAAGTGGGTGGTATTATAGAAAGAGATACAGATTTAGCTTTACAATGATACCAAATAAACTGGACATTTTAGTTATACTAAAAAATACAGAGGGAATAATCTAATTTTTGGTCCAGTTTTTTCAGCTAAATTTTTTTTGTGTTCGGAATCCAATTTTGTGTCCAGATTTTAGACTTGTTGGCCTCAAATTTAAAGCAGACTAGTCGGAATCTTTGCAAGAATTCGCTGGGCATTTTTAATTTTTGGGCATGCTAATTGCTTAGAAAACGATGTATGTAACCTCATATGCCCCTTAAAGTCACCATTGTGCATAAACGTGCACAAAAACTTCAAATTTTAATGTTTTTTTCTCCAGTAAGTATTGTCAAGTGCACCTTTAAAACACTATTCTAACGTGAACAATTGCTCATAAACTTCACAGTTTTTATCCTTTATGTTTTCTCATGTGCACATTTAAATTATCAATTTGTAAAAACATTTTCTCACAAATTTCAGTATGTTTTCTCATATGTACCTTTAAATTACTGTTCTGTGTAAACATTGTCTCACATATTTCACATTTAAATGGTGTTTCTCCTGTACGTTTTCTCAAGTGTACCTTTAAAGTACAGTTATCTGTAAACATTTACTCACAAACTTCACATTTAAAGAGTTTTCCTCCATTATGTATGCTCATGTGCACCTTTAAATCACTGTCATGTGTAAACAGTTTCCCACATACCAAAACGGTCCGGATTAAAAAGGCCCGGTCCAGAAAGGCCAGTAACGGGTCAGAAGGACCTGGACGGAAAAGGCCCGGGTTAAAAAGGACCGTTAACAAGACTGATTAATAATAATAATAATAATAATAATAATAATAATAATAATAATAATAATAATAATAATAATGAAGAAGAAGAAAAAAAGTCAGTTTTTCTACAATATCTATTCAATTCTAATTCAATGATATTTTTACATATACTGCTCAAACACTGAGCTGCCAAAACCATATCTTTTCACTTCGAAGTCACTGATATGTTGATATATATATATATTGCTAAAACAATGAGCTGCCAAAACTGAAACACTGGTTAGTGAAGATTAACACCTAGACAAAAATAAATAACGGATAGCAAACAGCAGACCTTAACCGATTACGCAGCAACGACATGAACACGATTGTATTATTAGTCCCTATCTTACTTAAGAATCAGCGATCGCCTTGTACTTTTAACACACCCTTTACCTGTTTTCTGTCTCAGGTTTATTTAATATGTTAGGAAACTTTGATAATCACAATTTATTGTATACTCCGTAACCTCTCTAGTTATTGTCTGCCGACTTTCAATGTACATAGACATAATGTACATAACATATATTACAAGCCAGTTTGTCTTAATATATATCTTACAAGCGAGTTTTCCTAACATACCCGTATAGTGATTTCTTATTGAATAGTATATAACTGTAATGAATGAATTTATCCCAATATATTTTAGTATTCGTTTTACTTTCAGTATTATTTAATGCAAATAAACTTTAATAAACCATTTTAGAGACAAATTCCAATCATACAGCATTTACTGTAGATATATGTCATAACAGTATAATTACTAGTAGTTAATCTGTGTTGCTTTTAATTTTTTGGACAGCAATTATGGGCAATAGTGTTGTAGTATTTGATATTAGATATTAATATTCATGTATTATCGATAATGATTGTTATTATTGACATTAATAAATCTGAAATGGCATTAGCGTTTGTCTTTTATGTGCTCATACTAGTTAGACATGATATCTTTTCTTCATTTTCTCTTTCTAACCTATCATACAAATTTATGTTGTTAATTTTTTATTTATAAATAAGCTCTTAAATCATTTCCAATTGTATCTTGACTTTCATTGCAAGCACAACACAGTAACGGTGCCTACTAGGCACAGAATATAACAAATGTCTATTGAAAGCATACATTATAATCAACGCAGATAAATTACGCATACACATATTAACGATATTGAATGTATATGAAACAGGAAGAGTCAATAGTCTTCGCAAATTAAAATATTCATCCATCCATCATAAATGAAATCGCCATTCCTTAGTTAAGGCATTACCATAACAAAGTTGGCATGCACAAACAACACGTGGGTGACACTAAATCGTATTCATTCTTGATATGTTATAACAAAGATATTACTTATTTGCTTTACATACAATGTTTTCTTACACAATTATTATTTGCCTTTCTTGTTCATCTTACATAGAACATGTATTAGCGTGTCACAGTTATTCTCATGATAATTTGACGTATGATTGTGACATGCAGCACAATGAATCTCTACTGCACATTATTTATAGACATTTATGATTTACCAGAAAACAAGAATTTGATATTACATATTAGTTACTTTTATTAGACATGATACTAGTAATTGGTAATATAATACATAAATGGGCCTTTTTGGGTCGGGCCTTTTTGGACCGGGACTTTTAAGCACTGGTCCGTTTTGGTCGTGGGCCTTTTTGGAACCGGTCCGTTTTGACCCGTAACCCTCACCATATAACATAATGGTGAGTGTATACATTACTTTACCCAGAATCAAGTGCCTGTGGATAAGATCCTCACATTTTCTTATGAAATTTTGAGTTGTTTTTTTAATACAGATTTTAAAAATATTTCATTACTTTTGGACAACCTTTTTTTTAATTCTTTTTTTTTACAGAGTATAACTATCATGATTAAGATAAAATCCGGTATTTTCTATGCATGTGAATATGACTTTAATATATTTTCAAGTTAAATTTCAAAATTGCACAAGTGTACGTGTTTGGAAATGTACTAGTCTTGAATGAATACATAGTGTCCTTAATTTAGCAAAATATACAAGAGTAGACAAATTATCATTGGCATGCATATTTCTAGGTATACGGTGTCGGTATAATTTCAGGACATAATAACCTTTATATGTTTTTCATTATTAATTACTTCATTAAATCACTATGTAGACAAAGACAGCCTACATGATATATATACATACCATAAGGAGAGAGGATGAATGAGTTTATGAAATCATGTAAAATAATTAGAACCTTAAATTAACAGCCTTCCAGAAAGAAAATTAAATTGATAGCTTTGAATAAAATATGAAATATTAAACTGAAAACTGCAAGAAACGTGTGTATGTGTGTATGTTTGTATATGTGTGTACTTATATAACCAGTCCTTCCATTACTTCACAGTATATTCCCATAAATACATTTTATGACAGTATCTCTTCTTTCTGAGTAACAGAACAGACTTTTTAAAGGATTACTCCATTATGTTTAAGGCTGTCATAGAATCTCCTGATTGACTGGAACAGAAACACAAGCCTTGATGAAATTATGTCTAGGTTGACAGAGAATATTCCAGCTTCTAAGGATGTGTGCAATCCAGCAATGTTGTCTAACATAATAATGAAAATATTTCCAAATGTGAAGACGTCTGTTGTTAGAGTTAACAGCATAAAGATAAGGAGCATACATGGCATAACTTTAGATTCGTCAAATGGTAAAAGTCAGCTTATTCCATTTGAAGCACTGCATACCATGAAGCCATCAGAATGGTTTCTGCTTGATAAATCTGAAAGTGTTTGCAAGCTTGGTTGTACAGTATGTCAAAGGAGACTTTTAATGGTAACCCAATGATGATAGAAATCAGCATCAGTAATGATGGTATTGTACAATTGTCTATAGCTGGAAAATGATAGACCTTTCTCAGTTCTACATCAGTTCAAAACTGGTATTTAATGCAAACTCAATAAATGTTTTGTTTCATTGTCTCAAAAGTATTTCTGTATGTCATGGATACCATGACAAGAATAAAGATCATTTTTCAATGATAAATATATGGAAGAGGTATGCATAGTGCAGAAGGATACTGAACCAAAAGTTGTAATCAGGCATATCAATTGCTATAAAGTAGTTTCTATAGGCAGTGTTTCTCATAAATGTAAGAGGTGCATTGTGTGTAAAAGCACAAGTAATTAAAGAATGAAACAGAAGCAATTAGAAAAAAAGAAAATGACAATCCTTTGTCTGGATGCAATCAGTTTTAAGATATAATATTGGTTTTGAGAAACATTGCACCAAATCTGGCTGAAAATCAACTTACACTTTTGTGTTCCAAAATAATGGCCTCTAATCTACAAAATAGTAAAGGTATGAGATGGCCAAGGGAAGTAATCAGTATAGCAATAACTTTGTATAACAGAAATCCCTCAGCTTACAGAGATGTGACTAAAAATGGTTGGTTACATCTCCCATCTGAGCAATTACTATCCCTATATAAAAATGCAGTATGTCAGTTCCCTGGAATAATACCACAAATGATGGAATGGATGTTGAATGAGGCTCAAAGACAAAATTTGACACAAGAGGGCTATTTTGGAGGTTTAATCTTGGATGAAATGTCAATTCAAGAAGACATACAAATTGTTCATTATAAATCTGGTAGCTCATTGGTTGGTCTAACTGATTCTGGTCCAGAGATAAAGATGATGCATGCAGCCAGCACGGGTAAAGTTGAAAGTAAAATGGCCAATCACGTGTTGCAATACATCTTTCATGGTATAACAGGTTTCATATGGCCATTTGCCAATTATCCAAATACAGAGGCATCACCAAGTGACCTGTTTATTACAACTTGGAAATGTGTTGATGCCCTTTATGAATATGGTTTTAAGGCAATATACTGCTGCATAGATGGGTCAAGCAATAACCGTGCATTTTTAAAAATGCACTTTTTGCATGAAAATCCCATGGAGAGACAGATGGTTGCCAAACACTACAGAAATCTAATGACAGATATTATCTTCATGATGGACCCATGCCATTTACTCAAGAAGATTAGGAACAGTATACTAAGTAGTGGTTTTGAGGATTTTCATAAGGGATTTCTCACTGCTGATGGCTTCTTTATAATTTGGAAGATGTGGATAGATGCCTATAAGTGGGACCATAGCACAAATCCTTTCCCAGTTCATCAGAAGCTTTCTGATAAGCACATTTGTCCAAATGATGCTGAAAAGATGAGGAACAAACGGGATTTTGAAGCTCTAAACCAGGACATGCTGAATTTGATGACTATGTATCAAGAAAGTCTGCCTGAGCCAGCACAGAAGGAACTAACAGCAGCACTTAATCTTCTGCAGCATACGAGTTTTTTAGTTTCATTCTTAAATGACAGTAGACCTATAAAAAATTTAACGGATAAAAGGTTAAGAAGAGTCACTTCAGCATATGACTGGTTCAAGTCCTGGGAGAAACAAGTTGCCAAGTCAGACAGTGTCAGTAAGAGACACAAGAATTTAATGACAATGGAAACAAGAGAGGATCTTGATTTCATGTATCATGGTTTCATGTCATTAACAAAGTTGTGTGTTTCAAAAATCGGTCAAAGCAATGTTCCTTCCAGAATTAACAGTGACATTGTTGAAAATGTGTTCTGCCAACAGAGGTCGTTGTATCATGGTGCTGCTACTAGCCCAACATACAATTCCTATCGTACAGGAATAAATTCTATAGTGCTAGGACAAGCAACAACTTCACGGAAATTAAATTCTGGTGGAATGCATGCTGAACCTTATGCAGCTGCTAGGTCAGCTAAACTTTCCAAAAAATGTTGACTCATTGCAATAATTTCTGTAATTGGATCACTGAATAATGAGTGACTAAAGTGAGACAATGAATAAATACTGTCGAGTCAGAGATTCCAAATGTGGTCATTGAGGCACTGTGCTGCTGAACATCTGACCAGTTCCCTCTACTTTTGTCGACCATGTGCCAATGCCTGTGTCTATGCAAAACTACTCCTGCTCCATTCTGTGATGTTGTCAGTCCACTTTTTTCTCTGTCTACCTCTCCTTCTGCCACCTTGAACACTGCTGTGCAGTACTATTGTGGATAAACTGTTGGCTCTAGTGGCATGGCCATACCATTTTAGCTTTCTCTTTTTCACAGTGGTGAGGAAGTATTCATAATGGCCTACTTTGTGCCTGATGGTGTTACGCACTTCATCATTTGTGATGTGGTCCATGTAAGAGATGCCATGGTTGGTTCTGTAGTATCTCATTTCAAGTGCCCGGATTCTTTGTTGTAATTCTGCTGTCAGGGTCCAGGCTTTACATGAATACAAAAAGATTGAGATGACTAGTGCTCTCAATAGTCTGAGTTTAGTTTTCAGACAGATATTCTTGTCTCTCCAGATGGGTCTTTGCTTTGACATAGCTGCCATTGTTTGTGCTGCACTTGACAAAATTTCTGCTTTTGATCCCTCTTTTGTGATTATGGAACCAAGATATTTGAATTGGCCCACTGTTTCAAGTTCCTGTCCTCTGACTTTAATCTTGGTTGAGATTTGTTTTCCCCTATTTGTCATCAGTTTTGTCTTCTCTGCGTTTATCTCCATGTCAAATCTGGAAGATGTTTCATCCAAGTTCTTCACTAAGATGGCAAGTTCATCTTCACTGCCAGCCAGCCCATCAATGTTGTCTGCAAAGCGTAGGTTGGGGCTGTTACGCCCGCCAATGCTGGCTGTCCCACAGTGGTTTTCCAGGGCTTCACTCATAATGCAAATAATTAGAAATTGGCATGTTACTTGAAAAGAGAATATTAATCTAATTTGGTAAAGGGAAACACATTTTTAAGCTACGTTTAATTTTAATAAGCCAATCATGAATATGATACCTGGGAAACATGGAAAAAATACTTTTTCTGCTAAACGAGGCAAGAACTATCTATAAGACAGAATACTTTCTTTTTTTATTATAATATTGTTAATGCAAGCATGATAAAGGAGAGCTATGTTACATACGTTATTAGTTAGCATAGGAAAAGTTATCACAGAAACATTGTAATCTCGAGAATTCAATATTAACAATAAGGATTTCCATATTTACAATTTGTAGTCTTTCATAATACTATTGGTTTCAAGAATACAGATAGACTGTCCATCATACATTTTGATGTTCACAATTTGTAGTCTTGTACCATAATTCTGGCTAACTCAATATAACTCAATTGAACTCCATATTCACAATTTGTACTCATTCGTCATAATTCTGGCTAACTCAGTATATGTAGAGTGTCCTATGGAACTCGTTATTCACAATTTGAAGCCATTCATCATAATTCTGGCTAGCTCAATATAACTCAGTTGAACTCCATATTCACAATTTGTAGTCATTCATCATAATTCTGGCTAACTCAATATATGTTGAGTGTCCTACTGAACTCCATATTCACAATTTGTAGTTATTCATCATAATTCTGGCTAACTCAATATATGTTGAGTTACTATATGATGTGTTAGCCTACCTTACTGGGTAAGTAGGACATAAGGTACGCGAGTACCTGACAAGAAAAAACAAACTAAGAACAACACTGAACCTCCAATCCTCAAGCTAGGTACCTGTCCGGACCATGCTGACTGAACACTTAGATGATATGGACGCAATCATCAATGTTCGAAAGACTTTTGTCATTAGTGAAGAAATTATAAGGCTCCAGGTAGAGTTTGTTTGTTTTTATGGTTTAACGCCATTTTTCAGCACAATATAGGCTATACATGGCGGCCAGTATAAATGGTGGAGGAAGAAACCGGACAAAGCCCGGAAATAACCACCGACCCACGAGAAGCTACTGGCAAGCTTTCTCACATAACTACATTTTGCCGAACCTTAGACTCGAACACATGCAGACAGAGGTGAGATGGCAGTGGTCCGTAACGGACAGCGCTTTAGACCACTCGGCCACTCGGGGCCCCTGCTCCAGGTAGACATCGACGCACTACAGGAGATGCTGGTACCAGAGTTCTGGCTCCTAACATCAGCGATCTATACGGTCCTCTGGCACGGAAAGAGCACTGAAGAAGCTAGAGAGTTTTGAGTTTGATTCGCAATCATGAACACTTGGTTGAAGATAATATAATCCTGCCAATAATATTATCGAAGACTGATATCATTTCGCCTCCACACCACCACAGATACATTCCACAGCTCCGACTACGACACTAACCACTATTTGGCGGGCTACAAAATGAAACTTCAGCCACAGCTACAAAGCCAGTGCGGACTCTTCATAGCCATCATCTGGGACATCTCTAATGGGCGCACTTAAATCGTATCTCGAGACTAACGTATACCAACAACCATCATTGTACTACAAGGATGTATTCACTATATTGCCAGGCTCAAAATTAGGTTTGGGGCCACGAGTGTCCAAGGTGGTTTAAAGCACTCTCAGTTACGGATCACTGCCATCTCACCTCTTTCTGCGTGGGTTCGAGTCAAAGATTCGGCTAATGTAGTTATGTGAGAAAGCTTGACAGTTGGTGGTTCTTTCCGGAGATTTTACCGGGTTCTCGCTCCACCAGTAGTACTGGCCGCCATGTATAGAATATCGTGTGCTGAACAATTTTCTTAAACCCTACAAAAATTAACAAACGAAATTAGGTTTCTTTTTCCCAACAGTTCTAATGTTTTCACTGTAACATCTAAATAGAATATCACCGGTAAACATTCACGTGTGTGTGCCTTATTGCCGACATACAAATATTCGTATAATCTTGACATATGAACGATTTATCTTCAGAATGTACTCATTTGTTCCTGTCTATGGTACCTTTTTGACTAAAATGCCCATCATAACTTTCACATTTGAAAGGTTTATCTCTGGTAAGAAATCATCGCTATAATCTTCAAACTACTACGCTGGTGAAAAATGTTATCATACGCTTCTCATTTAGATGGATTATCTTCAATATTATCATCAACGATACACCCAGGGAAATTCAATGTGACATCATATTTAATACACAATCGCATTCCTTATAACATTCCTCTTTTGTAGGAATATCGGGCCTTAGGTACGCCTCGTCAATGGAATGAATTGAATAAAAAGCTCTAAAACATTTGTAAGTAATCAATTCTTCAAAGCCTAAAGGTTATAAAACATGTCTTTCACCTAGTTACATCGCAAGTTGTTCACCAAATTCCCTTTCAAACAATTCCACTACCGAGCATGACAGACATATGCACAGACCAGGGCACTACTTATGTAGCTTATGCTTTAAAACAAGAAATGAATACAGATGAGTTGGTTTTTGTTGTTTGGTGATTGCCACGATGATAGGATTTTAAGGATTAACTAGATTTGTATATGTTATGTATATTTTATTCCCTCTGGCTTATAATTTCGCGACGTAAATATACATGAATGTCGATTCGGAGAGCAATGAGATGTCAAGCCTGTTAATTGACATGGCCATACAACTAGTGAAACGCGCTTTATTTTTGCCAAAGCCAGGTACGCAACATTGTCATAGAATAGTTCACAGGCTAGTGGTGAAATCATGTGGTCGGATCAAAAGAACATCAAGTGCAGGTTGTAAATCCACCCTTGAGAGACAGTTGGGAGGGGGTAGTGTATGAACATTATATGAATCAACGTCCACTGCGAACTGAACAAAGAATGACCAACATTAGAATCGTAATCTCAAATATATTATTTTGATAAATAACTGTCCGTAGTCGATAAAAACAGCTTGCAAGATTTATAAGAGAAGATAAGTTTCTTTGACGTCATTAGAAATTCGCAAGAAACTTTTGTATTCAGTAGGAGCTGCAATACATATCAATGACTATTTGCTCGAATGTTATTATATATTACTGCAAAGTAATCGTTCTTTAATTACTGCATTATTTATGCTTTAGTACGTTGAATGGCGTTGCGTAGGGTTTGATTCATTCGTAGTGTTTGATATACACGCCTGTTTTGAGATATGAGGAATGTTTATGTATATAATTAATATTGTAAGACGCTATTTGGTTAGTTCGAAGTATCCTCGTGTATTTACTCATGTGATATAGATTTGAAAATGTTGAATTGATTTATACTTTGTATAGTGGTTGCAGTAAGCAACGTTAGTTAATAGGGATTTGCCTATTTGTGTATGAAAGTGTTTTTTTTCTGTATGTATACTATTGTGGCTCTACAAATCACCTTTCCCTTTACATACATTAGGACAAAATTTACATTTGAATGGCTTGTCAGCACTTTGTATCATATCATGTATTCCTTAAAACAGACATAATTTCAGGCCATTTCAAAACATTATCACCTTAAACATTTTACTACCAACTTCACATTAGACCGGTTCATTTCACTTATGTAAATACTGTACTTCTTCAAATTATTATATGCGTAAATATTTTGTCACAGTCACATTGCAATGACTTAACTCCAGTAGCCTGGAAGGCTGCATTATCGCGGTATTTAAAGCTTTTATTAGTACATATTTAAAATATTTTTTTTATTGCTGTTTGCTGAGAATTTTAAAATATTCAATGGCTTTCCCTCTTCTTATTCCTATATATATATATATATATATATATATATATATATATATATATATATATATATATATATATATATATATATATATATATATATATATATATATCTATATATATATATATATATATATATATATATATATATATATATATATATATATATATATATATATATATAAGAAACACGTGAATGTTACTAAACAGCATATACGGTAGCAATAAGGTAGCTAACGATAGTAACATTGATAAACAGTTTCTAAATGCGTATGCGAGCACTGTAGAATACCGCAAGAGTTGTTGTTCTTGACTTCGAGTTTTTTTTAAAAAATAAAAGCGTTAAATGTGTGATGTAGGATGTCAAGTCATTTTTGATGAGACAAATAATTTTTTTTAAAAAAAATATGTTTCCAGTTTGCGGAATGTCCCTGTTTATAATTAACGACCCTCGAGATTTTCCCCAACGGTGCAAAAATTGTTTTGAAACAAATCACGGTCCATGCATTGAGTTGTATGTATGTATGTATGTATGTATGTATGTATGTATGTATGTATGTATGTATGTATGCATGCATATATATATATATATATATATATATATATATATATATATATATATATATATATATATATATATATATATATATATATATAGAGTCCCAATTGTTCGTACAACAAACTGATTTCAATAATGAAAACGTTTAATGCGATAAAAGGTGCATTGAACTAAAAAAAAAACTGAGTCATTCATTTATAAGGTATAACGGTACCAATTGCGCAAGTCCAAATGGGTGGAGCTTAAAGTGTAGGGTCCATTGCATTCAGAAATAAACAACAACACAAGCTATGATTGGTGGATTATGTAAGAGTTGTACTTTCTGTTAGGCTTTAAAATAAAGTTTAGCCTCTTGGAAACATGTGAATTTATGCTAATTCCTATATAGATCATATTTCGTATTTTTATGATTTTTTGAAAATGTGATACTCATGACTGAAAATAGGTATGTTGTGACTAAATAACTCATACCCCTGTCTAGTTCCAGCAGAGTTATCTCTCTTAAATGCAATGGAATACCTGGTTCTATCATTGTCAAATTGATAATCTAACATTGTTCTCTATGACGGTGTGTGGCATGCATGCTGATGTAGGATAGAAAGTATATTTATTTCACAAAACATTAGCATTGAGGTCTATGGAAAAACAATTGGCACCGTGATACCATAATGTATAACCTGTGAACAGGATGGCACTAAAACTGGCATCTCATGCACCTTTCATGTTTAACGGACTTCCCAAACAAAACAAACAGGTTGGAATAGTCAAACTACAATTGAGCCGGGTTTTCCCAGTACTTTGAACTGCTTGATATATTATTTGACTTTTTGATAATATCAATAAAAATGAAGAAGAAAATACACCTAATATAACTTAAAATCAGTGAAGCAGGAAATGCACATCGCAAACATTTCAGTATAAACAATATTACTAATTCGTCTTTAAATTTGATTTCTTTTCTAGTAACAAATACAGAATTAAAATATTCTTGAAGCAGAAAGTTGTTTGTTTTCTTGTAAGTCTAACTGCAAGATCACTGGTTAAATTCTTGCTTACTTGCAACTGATTATCCTCATATAAAATCTGAATTCAACTGATAATTTTTTTAAGTACTGAAAATATAAATGGAGCAAATAATTTCTTTTCGGTCTGATCGACAGAACAAACCGTAATACACAAGACGATGACTGTGATGTGGGTAGAAAGTTCATTTCGATAATACTATGTTGTAAGCAGAGTCGGGTCTTTATCTTACATTGCAGCAAATAACATGACCAATGTCAGTAAAATCATGATTCCCATGAAATCACCAGTGTCCTGAATTTAAATCCAAGTAAATGTGATTATTTGTCTTCAAGCATAATCTGCAGTCATGGACAAAAATTAGCGATGTATTGCGTTGTTTAAAAACGATCATAATGATCGACAAATATAGGCAAAGTTCTACAATCTATCTATCTATCTATCTATCTATCTGTCTGTCTGTCTGTCTGTCTGTCTGTCTGTCTATCTATCTATCTATCTTTAAATATATATCTGTGTGTGTGTGTTTGTAGAGAGAGAGACAGACAGACAGAGAGACAGGGGGCGGCGAAGAGAGTGTTTCTTGTAAACCCCAAGATTATTTTAGTAGTGCTAATATTTGCAGTCAGAAAATTTAGGGGCTTTAAATCCCCAAGATATACATGTTGTCATTGTAAGAGTACATCTGAAGAATATGACTAAAACGTTTGGCGGCAAATTACAAAACTTGGCTAACTGCAGAGTGGCGAGAATATGTGCTGATATTTCGAATGACTGATTTCACTTGTAACACTATATGTAATGCCTAACTTACTGCTTGGATTAAGTCCTTTCCTTGGTATGAATTAATTCACTCTCACTCTAATGTACAAACAAGGACTATATGTCAGTGATGTAAAGAAGTTCAAAACTTAAAACTCAAAGGCAACCACTGTTTCTTCTCATCTGGAAATATCGCTGTTTCAGGAATGCTTAATTGTCTTCTCATAGGGAACTACAACGTTTGCGAGTGGGACTCATGTTTTACTCAAAATAAGAGTTATGGACTCCTAATTTATATTAAATAGTATTTTCCAATCCGGCATAGCATTCCTGCCATCTTAACAGATTATAAAATCAGACTCACGGGAAGGGTATAATGCATATTCAGGTTCACTGAATTTCCCATTCGGTCCATCGGTGAACTTTTTATTTTATTTTGATTGCATGGAAATTCAGCCTTTGGAATTGTAGAAGACACACTGAGATTATGTCATTCGAAAACGTTCTTAGGTTCTTACTTTATAACTTAGAACATAACAAACATTTGCCTTTTCTAATTGATGAGTCAAATTATTATATTTCGGAAGTAGATTTATTTTGGTAAAACAAGAACTAATAGATATTTTCATCCAGTTTTTGAGAGAAAAGAAAATGTTTGAAACAAACATTTTGGAATCGCTTAGAAAATATATAGGTGGCTCTGAAATTAAATAAAACTAGTGTAAGGTTAATAAACGATGTAATCAAGAGGAGAGAAAATTAATCTAAACAAGCACGGAAATCTAGAAGGTTGAGTGAAAAAGGAAAAAAAAATCAAAAACCAAGATACAAAATAACAACCAGTTTCAGAAAAGACGCCAATACTAATTTATAAAGAGACAGAAGAAAGAAGGAGAATATAAACAAATACAAACATAAGTACAATGCTGAACGAACAGAAAGGCAAATGTAGATTTGAAGAAGAAAATAAAACGGCAATTACACTGAAACATGCAAAAGCACGATCTCCCTTCTTCCGGTGTTTGTAATGCCAAATATATTTAGGTTGCTGAGCGCTTTTAAAGAAAAAATATATAGAAACACTTTCCATTGATAATCTTTCTGAATGGAAGTTACTCTTGCAGTTTACACTTCATTATTGGTACACGGAAGTGCTTATAATGAGGTGGGCAGTAGTAGGGTTCAGAAATAGAAAGACGAAAGAGAAATATAAGAGAGGCGAATGCAAATGAAAGTGTAGATGCAGAAAGGAGAAGATAAATGTAAATGCAGAGTAAAGAACAAAGTAAAGATTTATCATTTTCAACACAATTCAGACTCTTTGCTAAACTTTGATTGAACAACGGAAATTGAATCTTTAGCTTACACGACCTCCTCTGAATTTGTTTTGCTTTCGTTCTCATTTTCATACATGTCCTTCCAACTCTCAATCTTGCACATCATTAGGAATCAAACGTCTGATACGACGTATCAGAATCCTCATTTCTTTCAACGTGTACTAATTGATATAGAAGAAGCATTGCTTTTATAATTGCAACAAACTGAAAGAGATAAATAATGGGGACAAAGATTTTCCAAATGTTCATATATCTAAGAGGTCACGAACGGATACTGTAAACAATATATTATTGGGTCAATTAGGTCTCATTTTAGTATGGATAAATATAAATGATTTATGCTAACAGATTTTATATCGCTTATCTGAGATTATTTCAATCGAATACGTACTAAAATCTTAAGAGACAGGTGACTGTCTCGTAGTTTTAAATTATCTGATAACTCGGGTTCGATTTGAAAATATTTTATTTTCAATCATCCATAAGGACGTCTAAAAAGATAGGTGATGCGTTTTTCTTTTTCAAATGCGGACAATGAGGAGGGGTAAGAAAGAGGTCCGCAAAATAATATTTTTACAAAATATGATTTCTTTGTTGAACACCTGCTTTAGGTCTACTACTTGTATTCAAGTATGTTTTACGCACGTCTTTTATAGATTATCCATAAGTAGAAATTATTTGTAAATTTCAATTTGTACGAATCGTGCCACATAATATATATGAATGTGTTGTCAACCTGATTAAGGTAGCAATGAGAAAAGGGTACAATCCCTTGGAAGCTCATTTTACGGCAGCTACAATCTGCTACTTGAAAGATCTATATGTCGTATGGGAGAATCCTGGTATTGTCTTGAGCCAATACAATATACATGTCCCACTATGGTTATCGGCAGCAAATAACCAGGCTACCATTCTGATGTACATGGAGTATCATGTGCAGCTGGAATCACACCACAATTAATACTTCCTGTTCAGTACCGACGAATGTAGTTCCAGTCTATTTTTAGAACATTTTTTCCTCTCTCATTTTGGTGGTGATAGAAGAGTTATATTGATGCTTATTTGGTAGGGATTTAAAGGTAATTGTTTATTCTTGAGAATATGAACAGAGAGAGTGGTTGTCAGTGTGCAATTTGGCGACAGTGCACATGGAGTAATAGGGCCTTGGTGATGATCTGGAAGTGAAATATGTGTTCTGTTTACATGCTGCTCTGTTTACAGTGCAGCAGCTCAAAAAAATGCCTATCAACCCTTGACAAGAATTTCACCGTGAAGTCATCTTTGGATGTATTTTAGATTAACATATGATTTGTATTGATTGTCACACTGTGGAAAGGTCAGTACTGAGAAATATATGTAGAGAACATATAGTAAAATTAATTGTGGTCTATGTCCAGCTGGGCTATTGATGAAAGCTACAAACTGATCTCATTAGTCCATCGGTCCGTGACGTTTTGGCGCGACCGTTTTGGCGCTAGGATGTTTTGGCGTGGGACGTTTTGGCGCCGGACGTTTTGACGCTGCATGTTTTGGCACCGTGAAAAGGATTATTATCGAAAGATTACACAGTATCCTTAAGATAATTAGAGGCTATGTCAGCATTTACAAAAGAATTAAGAAATAAGAATATAAGCAGGACGCTGAAGATAATTGACACTATTATATATTGTCCCGAGAGTCACGACCACTTAAAGATTAACAATTTAATCTTTGGATCTCTAACCTGTTACTCATATTTGAGAACGAAAGCAATGATAAAGTAAAAGAATTCTACGCATACGATTAACGATTTAGTCATTCAGGCATAAACCCACATCTATATAGTTGTTTGTTTATATAAGTGTGCTGTCAAATGCATTAACGTAAATGTTTGGTTTTTTTTCGCAAATGAGCGTTATGAAATCGAAACGTGGTCAAGAAATGTCCACGCACGATGAATATCAATTTTTTTTTTATAAATACAGTGCCGATAAGAATAAAAGACTTAAGCGAAGTGAGTTGAAAAACAAATGCAAAGCCCGTTTTCACACAGTTGCAGATGACAGTCAATTCATTTTAGTGATGAATGAACATTACATAGTTTTAGTTATTTAATAACTCAGAGGCTGATCATTGGAATAATTTTACTTATTTTCACTTTATATTTCACTTACACACTACATCTCTTTGATCGCTGAGGTAATCAATGGTTATTCTTAAATGCTCCACTAAAGTAAGGTTACCTCTTAACAGGAATACAGGAATAATAATTGCTCGGCGCCAAAGTGGCCGGCCAGCATCAAAACGTCCTGCTTGGCAGTCTATGGAGTATGTTTTATAAAACAAAGGTTTGTATGGTATTCAGGGCCGACTGCATCTTCATTTGCAGTAGTAAGCACGACTAGCACATTTGCAGCAGTATACCATTTCAATGCTAAATAATGGTTGATAGATATCCAATACATTATGTATATACCATTTCAATGCTAAATGATGGTTGATACATATCCAAACTTTAAAACTGGCACTCCAATTTCCGTATTTTCCGGCCTATAAGTCGAGACTTTTTGACTTGAAAGTTCGGTCTTCGTCTTATACTCCGAATCGACTTTTATATGGATTTTGTCATTGAAATTGCATCGACTTATATATGGATTACAGTATCCGGTATTTTATTGATATTGCTCTATAATCGGCATAATCGAAAACAGGTCACATAGAAGTACAAATTCATGTTAAATTACTATGTCAATAAATTGTCATAAAATAATATGACTGCATTTATATTTGTAAGTTTTGTCATTATTTATTTTATCAAACATAAAAAAAAAGAAAACAATTACCGGTAAAAACTTCACCGGGCCGCATAGCACGCTTACGGTCTATACTCTATAGTTTACTGTACTAATTCAAAGCATATTGTTTGTTCCTTAAAAAAAAAAGATATGAAATAACTGGTCCATTAATATTTGATTTTCCAGTATAATGTTGGACACACGTGAGCAATTACCGGCATAGCTTTTTTTATTGATCCAATTGATCCTACAAAGGGATGTAATCCATATTAACTCAATTGTTCTATGATTATTTATAAAATAATGTAGATCATGCATTCTACTGAATCCCCCAAATCATATGTTTCTAATTGTATTTGACAAAGTTTCTCAAATAAATTACCGTAGGTTTAAACTACACTAAAATCAGATATATGGATGGACTACCAGTACTCATAGATCATCAGTGATCCATGATTTTTAGTTTTGCAATTCAGTTTAAAGCAAACTGTAATGTCAACACTTCACCCATATTCATTTTTAACCAGCTGACGTTTCGGTGTCTCTCTTTGATTATATCGGTTGTTGATAAATTGGTATTTGGTTTCCAACAACAATCAAAGCCAGTTGCCTCAATTGTTTCGATCTTGATATTGGCTTTAGCTACCGATACTAGTTACCATATTGTCGGTACCCCATTGTTCTTTATCATTAATCCGCATCAATTACGCTACTCGTGTTTAATATCAATGGGATTAAGTGCAACAGGAAATGATGCCCACTCCCTTCTCTCGATGTAAATAATGAATTTAGCCATGGGCATTGTTTTCATTGCTTTAGTACGGGCACATTTTAATGAGTTCGGTATATTTTGATCAATCTTTTCAGTCATAATCATTCATATAAATATCCCCTTACAAATCATACAACTTCTCTCACAATGCCTCCCGTAAAATCACGCAAGTCTTACACGGCGGGTTTTAAGCTGGAAGTTGTAAAGTTCGCTGAAGAGAATGGTGGGAATATGGCTGCTCACAGGAAATATGGTGTAAGTGAAAAATGTGTCCGGGATTGGCATAAAGCTAAGGTTGCATTATGCGCTACAAAAAAAAAAGCAAATCGTGGCTGCAAAGCAAGATGGAGTAATATTGAGGATAAATAAGAAGACTATGTTTTGACACAACGTGCCGCGTATTAGAGTACATCAAAAGAACATGACGCAATAGCTGGGCGGCAAGTTCAAAGAACTTTGACTAGCAGCTTGTGTGGGAAAATGTGCTTTAGCTTCCATTATTTAATTTACGGACATGTACTATTTCATCATTCATTACGTACACCCGTTACGTAATTGTTGTTATTTTCTTTTCATTGAATTCAGTCACATAATGATCTGTGACAAAATTATTGAATATTTTACATCCGTGTGTGGATATTTTCGATGGAAATATTTGTATTATGGATTCAATGTATGTTACAAGATTCGCTGGTGAGTACACGGTGTTGATACTCTTTTCATGCAATAGATTATACATGTATATATAAATTAGACACGTGTATGTACCAATGAATGGTTCTCTGAATAAAGTACCGTAATTGTATTTGACAAAATTTCTCAAATAAATTACCGTAGGTTTAAACTTTCAACTGGAAGGAATGATCATAGCTCTTGTTGCAATGGATATTGCCGGTAATATGGAATATTATATGACGATACCATCAATATTCATGCAACCTATAGGCCAGAAAATACGGTTAGTTTTTTTCTTGTGGGAACCATCATTTCCAGCTGATGATAGATATCCTGACATTAGAATTAGGACTCCATGTTACTTCTTTTGGTAACCCAACCTTTTTATGACTATGGAGCCTAGGAAGCTAGAGTTAATTTGTTTTAGCGTTAGTTAATAGTTTCTTGCGAAAGTTAATAGTTTCTCTTTATCTCTCCCACATATAAAAAACACTTAAGGAACAATAAGAGATGATCATTTGGTTCAACAGTTCATTCCTAGAACAATTACAGTTTTACACAAGGTCGGGTCTTTTACACCAAGATTAGTAAACGTGACAATAATTATGTATCCCGATTTTCAAATAAACACTTTTGTCCTGAAAAGATATCAAAGCAAACATGATCTTTATAAATGATTATCTCAGAGTACAATCTACAGTCATCTGCAAAAAATAGGTATCAAATAATGCTTGACTCATCTTATGATTAACAATCATGGACAATAATAACCATGTCATGTTTGTATAAATCCCCCCTTTAGAATCCAAAACTGTATGGACAAAAGTTCAACACATTATACAGTTTTAAATAGATTCATATATTAGCAGCTTAAATGCCATTTCATTTATACTTTTAATACTCAAAACATCCATTTATAAAATATCCAACTCACAAAAATTGCATATAATTAATGATTAACTAGTACTTTTTATATTTGTTGTACAACAATTTCAACATTGTGTCTAAATAGCAATAAAATGTCCATTCCTGTACATATAATTTCATCCTCAGCTTGTAACTTTTCAAAGTCCATTGCATTTGGCCTGTCTAAATAAGAATATAGTTTGACAATGTGAAGAACAATTCCCAAAAGCTATTTGATGCATTGATATTTCTCTAACCAAACTCCCAATATGTATGTATGTATGTATGTATGTATGTATGTATGTATGTATGTATGTATGTATGTATGTATGTATGTATGTGTGCTTTATAAAAAAAAAAAATATTCACAATTACTATTTAACTCATTGAACCCCAGTGATGCATTGTTTTTTTTATTTGTCTTAGTCTTTCCCAACTTATTTATACACTATTTACAAAATTAATATGATAGCTACAATCTACTAGATCTGCAAGAACTCTATCATCATCGCTATCAACATTGTCTTTTTTGATGATTCAATCTCAGAAACTTCTGTCTGAATCTAAATCTTGCAAAGCACATTGTATCTAATACATTCAAAGCGACAAAGGACGGGATCGGCCATTATATGCAGTCAACAAACTTCGACATCTGGCAGCATTTCTCACTGAATCCAGAAACCGGATCACACGTATTGATGGGATCAAGGTTGAATGAGTTAAAGCAAATCTTTGGAACTAAATCTGAAATGTCTAACATTTGACTGTTTGTTTACAAACATCTGAAACATGCATGGCCATATTTTTCAGTATATTATTATGCCTAAACAAACATTCTATCAAAAACTTCACATTTAAATGGTATCTCTTCAGTTTGAATTCTCATGTGCATCTTTAAATCATTATTCTGCTTAAAAATTTTCTCACAAACTTCCATGTGAATGCTTTATGTCTGGTATGTTTTCTCATGTGCACCTTTAACACATAAACCCCTGGTGCAACATTTATGGGGAAGGAGGTAGTAGCCTACTGCCTACTTCCAAGCTCTGTAATATCAAGGTCATGATACCAAATAAACTGGACACTTTAGTTGCACTAAAAAATACAGAGGGTATAATCTAATTTTCTGATCAATTTTTTTACCCAATTTTTTTTTGTGGTCGGAATCCAATTTTGTGTCCAGATTTTAGACTTGTTGGCCTCAAATTTAAAGCAGACTAGTCGGAATCTTTGCAAGGATTCCATGGGCATTTTTAATTTTTGGGCATACTAATGGAAATTGCTTAGAAAACCACATATGCCCCTTAAAATCACCATTGTACATAAACATTTGTACAAAAACTTCAAATTTGAATGTTTTTTTCTCCAGTAAGTATTGTCAAGTGCACCTTTCAAACATTATTCGACGTGAACAATTGCTCATAAACTTCACAGTTTTTCTCCTTTATGTATTCTCATGTGCACCTTTAAATCACTGTCATGTGTAAACATTTTCTCACAAACTTCACATTTGAATGGTTTTTCTCCAGTATGTATTCTCATGTGCGTCTTTAAATTACTATTCTGAGTAAATATTTTCTCGCAAACTTCACATTTGAATGGTATTTCTCCAGTATGTATTCTCATGTGCAGCTTTAAACGACAATGGTCGTTAAACATTTTCTCACATACTTCACATTTGAATGGTTTTTCTCCAGTATGTATTCTCATGTGTTTCGCTAAACTACCAATCTGAGTAAACAGTTTCTCACATACTTCACATTTGAATGGTTTTTCTCCAGTATGTATTCTCATGTGCGTCTTTAAATTACAATTCACAGTAAATAGTTTCTCACAAACTTCACATTTAAATGGTGTTTCTCCTGTATGTTTTCTCATGTGTGTCTTTAAAGAACTGTTATCTGTAAACATTTTCATGCAAACTTCACATTTAAATGGTTTTTCTGCAGTATGCATTCTCATGTGTTTCGCTAAAACACCAATCTGAGTAAACATTTTCTCACATAGTTCACATTTGAACGGTTTTTCTCCAGTATGTATTCTCATGTGCCTCTCTAAATCACAATTCTGAGCAAACTTTTTCTCACAAACTTCACATTTGAATGGTTTTTCTCCAGTATGTTTTCTCATGTGAACCTTTAAATGACTATTTTGAGTAAACATTTTCTCACAAACTTCACATTTGAATGGTCTTTCTTCAGTATGTATACTCATGTGCATCTTTAAACTCCCATAGTATTTAAACTCTTTCTCACAAACTTCACATAGAAACAGTTTTTCACCAGTATCTTTTATCATATGTACCTTTAAATAACTGTTGTGTGTAAACAGTTTCTTACATACTTCACATTTGAATGGTTTCTCCCCAGTATGTCTTCTCATGTGTTGCTTTAAATTACTATTCTGACTAAACATTTTCTCACAAACTTCACATTTGAATGGTTTTTCTCCAGTATGTACCCTCATGTGCATCTTTAAATAGCCATTCAAAGTAAATATTTTCTCACAAACTTCACATTTGAATGGTTTTTCTCCAGTATGAATTCTCATGTGCTTCTTTAAATAACTGTTCTGTGTAAACATTGTCTCACATATTCCACATTTGAATGGTTTTTCTCCAGTATGCATTCTCATGTGTCTCTCTAAATGACTGTTTTGAGTAAACGTTTTTTCACAAACTTCACATTTGAATGGTGTCTCTCCAGTATGTATTCTCATGTGCCTCTTTAAACTACAATGGTAGTTAAACATTTTCTCACAAACTTCACATTGAAACAGTTTTTCTCCAGTATGTATTCTCGCGTGCATCTTTAAATCCCGATTCTGAGTAAACAAGTTCTCAAAAACTTTACATTAAAATAAGTTTATCTCCAGTATGTATTAAATTGTGCCTCTTTAGATGATTCTGCTCGTAAATATTTCGTCTAATTCACATTTAAATGGTTGTATCTCCAGTGCTCTGGAACGCTGAATAATGTATTATGACAGTACTAAATGTTCTTTTCGACACATATTAAAACTTTTTCGCTATTACTGCTTACTTATAATCTGTCAAGTTCCTATTATTTTTCGTCTTTCTATTGCTATATATAAAAAAAAATCTTTCTCAAAAGAAGATCGTAAATGAAAATAAACAGCATATAATTGCTGACCAAGATTGTCCTACCCAACAGTGTCTTGCAGTGCACATCCACAATAAGAACCGGAAGTCCACAGCTAGAACCACTGCCAAACATCCACGCTGGGAACCAATTCAAGAGTAATTTCCCTTTATTGACATTAGTACGAAGAAGAAGAACTAGAACAACGAAAGAGATAATAAATATGTTACCTCTGACTCTTCAAGTAAAGTAAAATAACAATATTTATTCTATCATGGGGGCACAAATCTATATTATCGAGGTGTTTGCCTAATGCACGTATGGTTGCATGCGTATATTATTAAAAAGAAAAAAAAAAAAAACATATTGCAATTTAAAGTGAACTGGTAGAATATTTCCACAATAAACAAAAGCATTAAATGATCAAATATAATACACAAATGAAACTAAAGTGAAAATTCATGATTAACATAATTACAAACTAAATGCAATTATTATCTAACTTTATAAGAATGTTGAATACAATGTGGGAAAATATTTTAAATTTATAGAATTATTATTATTATTATTATTATTATTATTATTATTATTATTATTATTTTTATTATTACTTTTTGCAAGACACTTTAGCTGTTGTATTCATATTTACGTACTAGAAGCATAATCATACGAAACATTTTGAAAAGTTTAATCCATATTGGCAACCATGGATTTAAATTGCAGTCTTAACCCTGAAATGACATATATGTCGCCATCAGTACATGACCTATAATCATCAGACATCAGACAATACATTAGATATATTTCTTAACCAATGTCAATACATGTACACACTGCTAAATGACATTGGCGAAAAGCAGAGACTTTGGATTTCCACCAGACTCACTCTTCGTAAAGAAATCTATGAAGCCGCTAAGAAGAACGTCACAAACATAGTCATTTACCAAACTTATCCCACTACAGTACTAAGAACACAGAGAGTTCCAGCTGCAAAGAGCTCGTCGAGATAACTAACAAACTAATGTCAAGGAACAAATGTACACCACTTCCAACTACCTTCTCTTCAGTAAACCTTCCGGACCTATTTGCAAATTTCTTCCGTCACAAAGTACAAACAATTAGTAGTATATGGGAATACTCTAGCGTCAACGGGAAATTCAGTCAAAAAGGTCGTGGGAACATCTTGCGTTAAGGGGAATTTAAGTTGGGGAAATGTAACATGGAGTGAATGGGGAATTGAACATAGCGTCAAGGATTGGGTCACTTTAGCGACTATGGCAACTTAACGTTTAAAATGGGCATATCAAAATTGGTGTAAATAGGAATTTAACATTGGAATGTCACCTGGAGTTCTAAGCGAAGTGAACATTGGGACTTCATTGTGTTATAGGGTCAAAACTATTTATAGGGTAAAATGTACATTGGGGGAAAAGTGGCTGATAGGGACAAAGATAGACATACAGAAAGAAACAAATACACATGCAAACACATAGAAGAGAAAACAGAGATCTTCTCAAGAAAGACCCACACATAATAAAAGTCAACGATATGGGTTCAAAATATTTATTCAAGTATATACAAGGCCTCTCTGGCCTGTGCTCTAGTCTAGGCTCTATCCATTTCAAACATTCAAATCTGGACATGGAACAAATCTATTCACATGTTATCTATTCGTTTGATCCAGGAAGAAAGAAAAAATAAAAACGAAAGTTTATGCCTTCAAAAAGGACCTTACTTTGCATACAACGCATGAGCATTTCATATAAGAATGACACTTTTCATATAACAATTATTATCCATTTTTAAGAAAAAACCTAAACCAAAACAAGTACCAAACAATCAAATAGAGGAGATAGTTCATGATTCTCTCTATATCCGTCACACACATTGTTTAAAATCTGGTCAGCTACCACTTGTGTCCCAGCGTAGATTCTTTCCATTACGTACCGCATTTCATTCGTAAATCTGATGTTATGTCCATTGCGCAAGGTAAACCTATCGATAAGCAGATCAATGGCGGTTATTGTCTTCTTCCTACCTTGGAGGTGCAACTAGTGAAACGCTCTTTATTTTTGCCAAAGCCAAGAACGCAACACTGTTTTAAAATAGTTCACAGGCTAGTGGTGAAATCCTGTGGTCGGATCAACAGAATATTAAGTGCAGGTTGTAAAACCAACCTTGACAGACAGTTGGGAGGGGGTAGTGTATGAACATTATATGAATTAACGTCCACTCGGAATTGAGCAAAGAATGGCCAACATTAGAATCGCAAGCTTAAATATATTATTTTAAGAACTAACTGTCCTTAGTCGCTAAAACCATCTTGCAAGATTTATAAGAGAAGAGAAGCTTCTTGGATGTCATTATAAATTCGTGAGAAACTTTTTTATTCTGTAGGAGCTGCATTACATGTCAATTACTATTTGCTCGATTGTTGTAATATATTGCTGCATGCAAAGTAATTGTTCTTTCCGGGGGTTGTCCCGAATTCTTCCTCCACTAATAATACTGACCGCCATGTATAGCCTATCGTGTGCTGACGTTAAACCCGACAATAGCAGAATACACATACTCGTCGAAATAAATTCTTAATAATTTATGTGATCTTGCTGTATGATATTATTCCATCACCGTGATATAACGAAATTAACAATGATAATTTGGAGTATGCTAACATCACCGAGTACAGTTTTATTGTATACTCAGATATTTTGTTGTGGTGATATTAAGAATGCCTACATGTGTTGCTGCAGATGAAGCACACATTTTTACAACTACTTGCGATGTCATTGTATTTCTTGATAGCAATAGACCGGTCGCAGCGATAACAGAGGGCGCCGCATATGCAATTACGTCAATGATAATTACATGCGATATTTGTTTTACCATTACTTTAACTGTATACTCGTCAGCCATAATTTATTTGTCGGGTACGCGAGGAACACACTTGCTCGTATCTGGAATAATGAACATCGATTGGGAAATTCATTATATTTGTAGTAGGTGGTAGTTTATTAACTAAAGCAAGACACCAATAGTAGCACACGGCGTTGCCAATTTGTTCGCGTTCAACCACAAATGTTTCTTTGTCGTTTTGCTCCAACATCAATAACATAGATCCAGAGGATAGAGTTAGTTGACAACGCCGTGAACTTGTTGTAGATATGGTAAATGTCGTAATGTCGATTATTGCAATATCTATATGCCGGTAACTTCTGCGTGATATTTGATGTATTTATTGAGTCATGACCATAATGTTGTTCCAGGATCTACCGTATATACTACTATATCAGTGATCTTTTTTCTTTCCGAGAGTTTAATGCCGTAAATATTGGCTTTCTAAAGAAATCATCAACGTTTCCGGTTAATTTGTTGCGAAAATGTGTAAACTCGTTTATGTGGTTAGAATATATATATATATATATATATATATATATATATATATATATATATATATATATATATATATATATATATATATGTAGTCATTCCATAAATGTTTGTCATTTACGAGTTTATCATTGGAATGTTGCCGTTGCATCTTCATCGTGTATTGAGCAATGATATTATTCACCATAAAGAGAAGGTCAGTTATTGCATCACTGACGTTAGCTTACTCTAAGACCCCTTTAAAACGTTCGATATATATATATATACAGGTGCAAGACGTTATGAGACTTTGTCACTTGTTGCAAACCAATGTGTGCCTGGACCAGAACTTATGGTTTAGACTTTTCCCTTTTTAGGAATTACTTGTTTCGTGGTCTGATGTTTGCCTTAATACCACACAGTAAATACTTCAAACAGCACCAGGTGCAGCTGCTTTTGCCATAGCTGGGTTTGCAGCTGCAATTAACGCTGGTATAGCTGCATGAAGTGAAAATAGACCGCACGTCTCTATGCATCTTTAATAGCATCCGCAGAAAGGTTAATACACTATCAGAGTATCATGGCTGGTGATGAAGATATCTTCATTGCAAATGATCCCATTAATTGTTAATGATCCCATTAATTGTTGATGATCCCATTAATTATTAATGATACCATTAAAGGTTAATTAATTGTTAATGATAGTCTAGGCTATTGTTTACTTGAAATACTCTATAACATTAATGCAATGTGACCATGTATATTGTTTGGCTATTCTCTGATATTATCCTTTCTTCATGCATTGTTTGCTTAAGTCATTCTTCCCTTGGCTTAATAGGCTAAAACGTATTGGAGAAAACTTTCAAAATTATTTTTAAAAAACAGTTGCTCTGTAATACTGCTTCAGTTGCTCCAAGACAGGAATTTCTTTAAGGTTGGCTATTCAGTGTATAACAGTATCCCACATGCTCAAATTGTTAAGCAGCTATCTGAAATCACTACACGTTTAACCTCTTCACCCAATTTATTTTCAGTTTCCGTTTGAAAAAGCATTGATTATTTACACAGTTTGCTCATACAAAGTATCTATAAATATGTCTTTGACAAATGACAAATGATACCAATAAATTTTTGAGATGTATCCAGATACTGGCATTGACTGTAACTCAACTTTTTATTAGTTGGATATGAATTAAACCCCCATTATACTAAATTTAACATCAATATGGCTATTTAGGGATATTAAACTCAGTTGATAAAGTGCTTATTTCATAATTGGGTACCAGTCCAAATTGACTGCCTCACTGTGTCCTTGATACAGTACTCATTTCATAATGGTAACCAGTCTAAATTGACTGCCTCACTGTGTCCTTGATGAAGTGCTCATTTCATAATGGGGTATCAGTCCAAACTGACTGCCTCACTGTGTCCTTGATAAAGTACTCATTTCATAATGGGGTACCAGTCCAAATTGACAGCCTTACTGTGTCCTTGATGAAGTACTCATTTTATAATGGGGTACCAGTCCAAATTGACAGCCTTACTGTGTCCTTGATGAAATGCTCATTTCATAATGGGTACCAGTCCAAATTGACTGCCTCACTGTGTCCTTGATGAAGTGCTCATTTCATAATGGGGTACCAGTCCAAATTGACTGCCTCATTGTGTCCTTGATGAAGTGCTCATTTCATAATGGGTACCAGTCCAAATTGACTGCCTCATTGTGTCCTTGATGAAGTGTTCATTTGATAATTGGGTACCAGCCAAAATTGGCTGCCTTACTATGTCCTTGAGAAAGGCACCTGACACTAATTTTCTCAGAATCACATTAGTGTGTTGAAACTTCCATTTAAGCAAGCAACCAACTACGTTTTGATTATTCATGTTATCTCATATGTAAACTTAATTAAATCATACTTAGTAAATATGCAAAGCAAGCCATAAATTATCTTAAAATCATTAGTAAGAATATTAAGTTATTAAAATTAAGAAATCATGATCAGTGTTTTGGCTTCATGAGACAAGCACATCACAATGTTTTGCTGTCAATACTACAGGAACAGGAATGGACATCTATGCTTACTTTAAACAATTTACAAAAATAACAATTGGGTAGCAGACCAGAGCTCTATTTAAATTTAATCATACCCTCAGATTGATGACATCTATGTTTACTTTAAACAATTTACAAAAATAACAATCTGGGTAGTAGACCAGTGCTCCAATCAAACTGGATCATGTTGTGTTAAGAGTTTGAATGATTGCATTTATGAACAAATGGGCGAGAGTTATTGTCCTTTGGTTACTGATATAGACAAAATGATGATTTTTATCTTTTATATCTTTTAGCAGGGCTGGATTCAAGAGGCTTATATAACGAACATAATGTGATTGGGGGAAAATGAATAGTAAACAGATGATTGTCATGCCATATTAGCAAGAAAAGGAAATGGTTTCTGTAACAATAACTGCACCTTCAATGTACCTATGGGATATAAGTAAGAATTTACTTCCAGTCTTCCCATAGAGGATTGATATAACAAATCTATTTTTGTAAAATCAAAATGAATACATGGAAAATTGTGTACTCAACTTATTTTAATTGTAAAGGTTTCATTCAATGTAGTACATTTGAAATAACACAGAATTACTACATTACCTTGTATATTTGCCTCAAGTCACCTATAACTGCAAAAAACCCAGATTTGCCATTGTATAATACACCTCACTGGCAAATGTAGGTCAGTGATGCTTGTTAAGTGTATTCAGCATAAACTCTGATCTGCTGGCAATTATACATTGGCAATTATACATTATCAATTCTGTGTCTGTATATTGATTGTAGTTGGAGTTGTCGAATGAGTTTATTTGAGTCCTATACAAACTAATTAACTTTCATATTAACTTCTAAAATGCACAAGGTATTGAGCAATAAATTCTGAGCTCACAGGAAAAACAATTAATGGAAATACATGTAATATATACTATATTGTACATGACTGATCTAGTAAATTTGCATTTAAAAGTACATTACATCTACAGCGCATCAATGAGGTTAGTATTCTAAGCTTGAAGATTCTTAGATTCATCAAAAAGTCTTATATATGCACCATGCTTTTGATGCAACCCACTGCCTCTAATCTTTAAAGAAAATAAAAACAATTTAGGTACCGGTAAATGGACTTTTTCAGGCATGGTATATCAATCCCATTAACAACTTTATGTCCATCTGCACTTAAGTAAATCTTTACCCCATGTTAACCTCTGTGTCCAAGTTTTTATATGGTCAGTGTTCAAGTCCAGTTTCTTAAAGTCTTATGTGGTCAGTTTCTCTAGTATAATTAGTCTTAGAATCATGCTACTTGGTATGTGGATACATCTTGAACTTGGGGGTCCCATGTTGCCAAGCGGTCTAAAGGATTGTGGCCCCAGGTGACCAAGTTGTCTAAAGGCTTAGGGCCTTGGATGGCCAGGTGGTCAACATGTTTACGGCCCCACGGAACCAAATTGTCTAAAGGCTTGAGGCCTTGGGTGGCCATGTGATCCAAAGGCTTAGAGTCCCAGATGACCAAGTTATCTAAAGGCTTGGGGCCTTGGTCAAAAGGTTTAGGGCCCCAGGAGACCAAGTTGTCTAAAGGCTTGGAGTCTTGGGTGACCATGTGGTCCAAAGGCTTAGAGTCCCAGATGACCAAGTTATCTAAAGGCTTGGGGCCTTGGGTGGCCATGTGGTCTAAAAGCATGGGGCCCCAGGTGGCCAAGTTGTCTAAAGCTCTTGTCTTTACCAGCCGCTGCCATCAAACCTCTGTCCATGCTGCTTGAAGTCTCAGTCTCAGCCAGTACAAGTATGCAAGAAAGCTTGTCAGTACCTTGACATTGGGTCAGTGGTTCTTACTGGTTTTCCAGTGCTCTTCCTCTACCAGTTATATTGTGTATCATGTGGTAAAACCCAAAACAACATCACCTTGAACTGTGCAACACCAAAGCAGGTTCAACATGAAGGCAGTGTCTAGTGTACAATCAACACTGATAATGCACATTGAATTAGTGTGATCCCCATATCATTGTCCCTTCAGTCTTGTCAGTGCTATGAACTCTTAGGGAAGCTGGATGTAACATAGCATCATAATAATTTCTGCCGTTATACTTAACAATAAAACGTTTGACACAATTTTAATAATTCTATAAAAACAATACGGACAAAATATAAAGACAATGATGACACCTCAGTGAATCTCTAGCAATATAGAAATAACTGATTTACAACCAATAACATGGCATCACCAGACATTTCTGGCATAATTATGAAGTGAACTCAAACGTATTATAATGAAAAACTGTTTCACTAACTTTTTTAAAATGTATATCTTGTATGGAATCAGTGACCTCCAAACATGCAAATATGGTCAAGTTATATATATATATATATATATATATATATATATATATATATATATATATATATATATATATATATATATATATATATATATATTCCTCTATTAGTTTTTTTTACATATTCCTCTATTAGTTTATTTACAATTGGTGACCATGTTATTCTATGTAACGTTTCACACATAATGATGTATATTTAGCAAAGTTTTGCACAAAAAATTCGTATCAACATATAATATTTTAGGTGTTTCTGAATTTCTTGGGCTCTGAGGATATGTAAAACTATAAAAATATCAAAAATATACATATTCCAAAATTTCACCAGTGATCTCTTTGTTGAAAACATTCAAACATGTACTATTAATTACTCCAACATAATTATAGAGAACCTACTGAAGTAAACATCTCCAGATACAGGACATCTGCTCACCAAGGACAACATTATGTAGTCCAATGTGTTAATCAATTACAAGTTTCATAATAAAAATCCATGCAAGTCATAAATGTAAGATAATCTCCATATAAACAGCATTGTATATAATGGACGAAACTGAAAGGTCCCTTAAGTGTCCAGTGTAGACTGAGTTTACAATGACACTCCATGTAATAAAGTACTAAATATAATGTTTACCTGTGTAATAAGTCATACAGGTCATATATACATTCAAATCAATTATTTTCATATTGGATGTCAGTTTTTGAAGTTTGATTCCAAAAGGAAAAAATTTAAATGTCAATTAATCCCTTTATTTGGATCCTCAAACATCCTTTAGATGGTCATTATTTATCACACACCCACACCCCAGAGTGATGCTATCCAATGGCAATTGTCTTCAGATGTGTTCAAACAGTCCACTATCAGAGTGAAATGAACTATTGTTAATAAAGGTCAGCATGGTTTTTAGTACTAATCAAAACACTGTCAAAGTCAAAACTCTATGTACTGCAAAGGGTAATGGACTGTTCCAATAAGACATACATGGGACTCAGGGAAGATACTTTTAATTAGAATAGAAACCCATCCCTGTCAATTTAGAATTTTGTATTGTTTTCAAATGAACTCTGGGTAATCTGAGTACCCTGTTTTCAAATGAACACTATAGATTAGCATGAATTAGTGATTTTAAAATTAGCACACTATAGATTTACATGAATTAGTGATTTTAAAATTAGCACACTATAGATTTACATGAATTAGTGATTTTAAAATTCGCACACTATAGATTAGCATGAACTAGTGATGATTTAAACATTAGCACATCATAGATTAACATGAATTAGTGATATAAAAATTAGCACACTATAGATTAGCATGAATAAGTGATTTAAAAATTAGCACACTATAGATTAGCATGATTTAGTGATTTTAAAATTAGCACACTATAGATTAGCATAACTTAGTGATGATTTAAAAATTAGCACACTATAGGTAGATACACATGACGTTATTCTCGGTTACATATCATTATACATTCGCTTTGTAAAACGATTCACACTTCTATTTAAAATGTGTCATCATAAACATAATGTGTCTGTAAATAAAAATGACTACTGCATACTTGCTGGCACAAGAGTGAAGTCCCAAATAGATTTAATTTCATCCAAAGGTTGCAATATCTGGAGAAACGTGTTGCTTATCTTCATTAAATTTGAGTGTATCTCATTGTCATCAATCACATGGTGTCCCTTTAAATGAATGTCGGAATAACGCACATAAAAACAGGTTTCAATGATGAAATAATTTTCTATGCTAATTGATTGACATAAAAACTGATTTCAATGATGAAATAATTTTCTATGCTAATTGATTGACATTCAATATTATAAGTTGCACTTTGTGAATATAATCGTGAAAGGAAAATTTTGGTTGTGTTTGAAAAGAACAGAAACCATACAATGGCATATCCAAACTAACCTGGCCCCTTTAGAAAATATCAAAATGCCATTGGACCAATATCAATGAATCTGAGATAAACCCTGTATATATAAAATAGGTACCTAACAGTTTAAGTAATCCAGTCCTCACAAACAAAACTGCAGTACAAGGAATTTGCAAACTTTTAGTCAAGTGTAATGAAAAATCATCATCACCAGAAAATAATATAATTGATAATTCTGATTGGAAATGAGTTACTAAAAGAAGTTTTGCACAGGATTTCAAGCACCCTTTTTGGAATAGGAGGAAACTTGTCAAGTTACTGTGAGATAGATTTAATGTGTGTGTGTGTGTGTGTGTGTGTGTGTGTGTGTGTGTGTGTGTGTGTTAAACATGCATTCTTTTCACGGCAAGTAATGTGTGTACTTGGGAAATGGAGAACAAGGGTTAAAAATAAGAAAATTATGTTAAGTCAGTTCAATGTGACAACTCCTAAAATATAAGCCATTTAGCTGAGTGTGAGTTTCACACAAACAATATATTGCACCATCGTTAATGAAGGCAATATGAAACAATATATAATGTCATCGTTAATGAAGGCAATATGAAACAATATATAATGTCATCGTTAATGAAGGCAATATGAAAAAATATATGTCATCATTAATGAAGGCAATATGAAACAATATATAACACCAACCTTAAGAATGCAACCCCGTTTTTGTCATGACATTCCATGAACATGCATTATTACACTCAATGATAAATGTGTAATTAAATGTAAATTAATGAAAGTCAAATTCAAGTGCACTTGATTGCATTACAAACTCTATCTCATAAACAAAACTATGGACTGTTACTTCCATAAAGCAATGACTCTTATCATAAAGCAATGTGATAATGCATACAATTATCAGTGTACAGTGAACAACCTATTTGCTAACGTTCTTTAAGAAGTGTGGCATTATTAATAAGCTTGAGGACATGTCAGCAGTTTAAATGAAGGCAGTGGACAGCAGAGACATGTTATGTATTATCTGCATGAATTGATTTCTTTTCAGAACTGCTAGATCTATTTTTAAAAGACCATTTTCCTTTAAAGATTTTAGAAATATAGTTTAGGATTAGCTCAAAATAAAACATTTATTATCATTGCTTACAGAGCCAATACTGAACTTGCATCTTGTTAATATTTACTATTTTTGCACAGAACAAAGAAATGTTTTGTACAAATGAAGAGTCTTTCAACCACCAAAAGAGCTTTCATCATTCAATTGTAGCTACCAAAAGAGCTTTCATGATTCAATTGTAGCTACCAAATGAGGCCTTCATGATTCAATTGTAGCTACCAAATGAGGCTTCCAGGAATCAACGTCTACTACTTAACACATTAACCCCTGGAGGTTTTTGCTGTTTTTTGCATGAAATGCGAGTAGAAAACATATGTTGGGGACTATTTCTTAATACATCCTAATATATCAATTTCCAAGCAATATTGCATTAGACATGTGGCTAGTTGTGCTAAAGAAAATGTTTTCATTGGTTAATTTGCTAGCATATGAGCAGAAGGTGAAAATTTGGACTTTTTTTTTGTTTGGCTTAACAGATCTATAATTTTCATATGGAGAAGATTCTTTTTTCAAAATGTCCACCTTATCCTACTTTTTGCACAGGTTCAACTGTCTGTGTGCGCTTCAGACCGATCCACTGTAGATCTGAGGCCATAAAGTCTAAAATCTGGACACAAATTCAGATTCCCACCATGGTCAAATTTTGGGTGAAAGAAAAATGGGACTAAAAACTTCGTTTTGTTCCCCTCTGTATTTTCTAGTGCAAATGTCCAGATTATTTGGTATCATTGTAGAGCTAAAAATGTCTACCTTTCTATAATACCACCCACTTTAGTGTATCATGCATGACCTTGATGCTACAGACCTTGGCAGTAGGCTACTTTATGCCCCGTAAAGTCGTTACTAGGGGTTAATGTGTTACAAGGACTTCATATTTGTCTCCATTATTATTAATCCTTTTTTATAGCAATTTATGTCAGCTTTTTCCATTAAATGAACATATCATCATACTGTTAAACAGTACATCTGATTCTTGTTGTAAGGTGACTATCACGAAATTGTGTATGCAATGGAATTAGCACAATTTGAGTTCAGTGCCAAAAGTTGTTTACAGATCATTCAGACTGGATATGAGATTAACATGATTTGTGCAAATCAGGATGCTTTTTGTCAAGTTTGGTCATTTTGTCAAGTTTGGTGTTTGGTCATTTTGTCAAGTTTGGTCATTTTGTTCAGCAGTTTTTGAGACGTAGTAGTCAAAATGTTTTCCTATTTTTAGTATCAGAGGCCATATTTGATTGTACAAACCTCAAAGGTCTTCATCCAACAATGCTTTTTGTCAAACTTTGTAAACTTTTATTCAGAGCATTTGGATAATTTAAACGTTTTTCTATTTTAGTAACAGTAGTTATATTTTTTATGGTAGAGCAGATCTTCACGCAAGGATGTTTTCTTACAAGTTTGGTTAAAGTTTGTTCAGAGAATTTGGAGAATAGTTTTTGAAGGTTTTCTATTTTTAGTAATGGTGACCAAATATGTTCGTGTATAAGCATATCTTGTACAACTTTGAAAGGTCTACAGACCAGGATGCTCAAATTCTATTCAACAATTTGGACAAGTCATTTTAAAGCTTTTATATTTTTAGTAACAGTAGTCATGTTTGATGGTGAAAAATCATTTTTCTTGAAAGGCTTTTAATCCGAAGATTTTCTGTGCCATGCTTTGTTGAAACAGGTCTGGTGTTTTTTCACATGATGATAGCAACTGCTGACAAACACTGCAAGAAGGGACAAACCATAAACTCACTTTTGCCTATGACCATGTGAGATGAAAAGTGAACTTCTGCCACTGTCTTGGAATTTCACCGGGATTTAAATTCACTAAATGTTCTCACATGTAATAAACCCAACTGATATGCATCAGGAAGTTGAGATTTTCACATTAATTTATCAATGTAAGTACTTGCAATCATTTATCTCATAAAAATGAAAGTTGATGGAAATTGATTAAATCCTAAAGATTTGGTTTTCTGTCAGCAACAATTCAATTTCATTTGTGATTTTGTTCCGTTTTGGCCACTACTATCAAGTTGAATCCTGTCCTTGTCTTTTTCTTCATCATTCTTCAATGATCTGTCATTCTGTAAAACCTGTAATTGAATTACAACATTAGCATACATATATTATGTATCATGAATGGTTATCTAAGAGTTAAAAGTTCAATTCTTCAATGCTCTGTCATTCTGTAAAACCTGTAAATGAATTACAACATTAGCACAAATATATTATGTATCATGGATGTTTATCTGAGAGTTAAGAGTCAAAGTTTTTAAAGCATGTCATGAGTGTTCTGGAAAAGCATGCACACAATTTCTATTCTTATTGCCTGATAATAACAGACCATGAGTAAGACAAGTACCATAAGGTTAAATGTTAGACACAGAGTACGACAAGCAACATAAGGTCCAATGCTAGACCAGGAGTAAGACAAGTACCATAAGGTGCAATGCTAGACCATGAGTAAGACAAGTACCATAAGGCTAAATGTTAGACAAAGAGTAAGACAAGCACCATAAGGTTTAATGTTAGAGCCAGAATAAGACAAGAACTATCAGGTTAAATGTGAGACCCAGAGTAAGACAAGCAGCATAAGATTAAATGTTAGACCAGGAGTAAGACAAGCAAAAAAAGGTTAAATGTTAGAGCCAGAGTAAGACAAGCACCATAATGTTACATGTCAGACCAATGGTAAGACAAGCACCATAAGGTTAAATGTTAGACCCATAGTAAGATAAGCACCATCAGGTTAAATGTTAGACCAGGAGTAAGACAAGCACCATAAGATTAAATGTTAGACTCATAGAAAGATAAGCACCATAAGGTTAAATGTTAGACCAGGAGTAAGACACGCACCATAAGATTAAATGTTAGACCAGGAGTAAGACAAGCACCATAAGGTTAAATGTTAGAGCCAGAATAAGACAAGAACTATCAGGTTAAATGTGAGACCCGGAGTAAGACAAGCACCATAAGATTAAATGTTAGACCAGGAGTAAGACAAGCACCAAAAGGTTAAATGTCAGAGCCAGAATAAGACAAGCACCATAATGTTAAATGTTATACCAATGGTAAGACAAACACCATAAGGTTAAATGTTAGACCAAGGGTCAGACAAGCACCATAATGTTAAATGCAAGACTAAGAGTAAGACAAGCACAATAAGGTTAAATGTTTGACCACGGGTCAGACAAGTACCATATGGTTAAATGTTAGACCCTAGTAAGACAAGCACCATAATGATAAATGCTAGACCAAGAGTAAGACAAGCACCATAAGGTTAAATGTTAGACCCATAGTAAGATAAGCACCATAAGGTTAAATGTTTAGACCAAGAGTAAGTCAAGCACCATAAGATTAAATGTTAGACCAGGAGTAAGACAAGCACTATAAGGTTAAATGTTACAGCCGGAATAAGACAAGCACTATAAGGTTAAATGTTAGACCAAGAGTAAGACAAGCACCATAAGGTTCAATGTTAGACCAGTAGTAAGGCAGGCACCATAATGTTTAATGTTAGACCAAGGGTAAGACAAGCACCATAAAGTTAAATGTTTTTTTTTAATTTTTTTTTTTTTCTTATTGAACACAAGGTGTCAGGATTTTACATATTCCCATACATCACCACCTGACCTGGTTATGGGGCATTATCTTAAAGGGTAAGACAAGCACCATAAGGTTAAATGTTGGAGCAAGGGTAAGACAAGCACCATAAAGTTAAATGTTAGACCAAGGATCAGACAAGTACCATAAGGTTAAATGTTAGACCCATAGTAAGACAAGCACCATAGGGTTAAATGTTAGACCAAGAGTAAGACAAACACCATAAGGTTAAATGTTATACCAAGGGTCAGATACGCAACCTTAGCTTAAATGTTTGACCACGAGTCAGATAGGCACTGTAAGGTAAAATGTTTTACCCCCAAAAAAGACTGAGATAGGCTCCATAGGATTAATTGTCCACTACTCAGATAGGCAACATTAGGTTAGACCATGAGTCATAGAGATACCATTAGCTTATATCAAGAGTCAGATAGGCACCATTAGGTTAGGTCAGAATCAGATAGATACCATTAGTTTATACCAAGTCAGATAGGCACCATAAGGTTAAATGTTAGACCAATGGTAAGACAAACACCATAAGGTTAAATGTTAGACCAATGGTCAGACAAGCACCATAATGTTAAATGCAAGACTAATGTTAGACCATGAGTCATATAGATACCATTAGCTTATACAGTCAAAGTCAGTTAAAGTGCGCCAATTACAAATATCGGGGTCACAGACGTGTTTTTGATGACCAACATTATATTTTTGATGGGAATTTGACTTTTAAGTTAACCCCTAGGCAATAACGAGTTGAAAAAATAACAATAACATTCTGTTTGACTCATTTATTGGTCAACACGGACTCATTTTGAAGCCTACACAGTAAAAACCATTGTGTCACAAATTTGGAGTACTAAATTTATTTATATGGCAAGAAAGTTTGTAGCAAAATAAATAAGTGAAATAAGTCTTCTATGATAGAGAATTGTCTGAATTTTGATAAAAACACTCTGTTTTTATGTCAGTATATTTGGAATTAAAAAAAAAAACAAATTATTTGTGTCCCATAAAATGCTGTGAATTACGTTACAATTTTATGATAGCCGTATTGGAAACATATTTGATTAATACAGTAATGGTACCAGAACAAATATGTACATTAATGCTTCGAAATATTTATAAATCATGATTTAAAGGTGTAGGAATAATTTTGTCCTAAAAACCAGTCTTTGATTTCCATTTTTAATTTTTTGCATTTAATTGTGAATTACGTTACGGTACCTACCTCATAATAAGTATATGGTATATGCGTCAAACACTGTGAGTTATAAAGACACTTATGTTAACCATAATTGCCATATAAACATTGCTTTTAGCTGTTGTCACATTTCTCATATATTTGAAAATGCTTATGTCCGTGAATTACGTTGCGGTGAATTACGTTAAGGTATATTCAGTAAACATGGTTTAAAACTATTTCCTAGGAACAAATTACCTCGAAACATTATTTTCTGACACCGCCTAACATACGGGCGTTTATTGAAAAACGGAAGTTGCCAAGCGGGAGACATTTAAAACATTTTCAGGTGTAAACATTACCATCACTCGTAAGTACACATTTATTTAACAAGAAGAACACTTAGTATATAACATCAATTGTCAGCGAAAATCATTATAAAACGACAAAATATATAATATACCGAAGAACTGTGAACATGGAATATTGATTCCATTTGTATTTACGTCACGTGAAGGCACACAGTTTAGTGTAACGTAATTCACTATTGTGTAACGTAATTCACCAACATCTAATGATTTGCATATTTCGTTAACTGCTTTCAGGAGATGACTAGAATGAGCAATGCTGAACGGCAAAAAAGATACAGAGAGAGGAAAAAGGAAAAAGAAGGCGAAGAATACCTAAAAAGGGAGGTACAAAGAGTGAAACGATATTATGTACCAACAAAAGAACTTTCTGATCGATCATTGTCTAAAAGACGGAAGAAGATACGACAATGCATGCGAAAACATCGTCAAGGGAAAAAAAGCACACAGCACCGCCAGCAAGATCAGAACGAAACAGAAATGAGATCTAACGAAGAACCTGGACCATGTGACTCAACAACAGATAGGGAAGTACCAAGCACATCAACCCCTGGACAGCTTTTTTTTATCAAAATGAATTTCAACGAAAAGAAGCGTAAAAGGAGAACAAATAAATCTCTATCAAGATCAAACAAGACGATAAAGACTTTAGACATGAAAGTTAAGATACTAAACACAAGAAATGCTACACTTAGAAAGAAAGTACAACGATTGAATAGAAACTCAATAAATCTTCATCACGTGTAGATACAATTAGAACTCCACAACCAAGTACTGACACTGAAACGTGTTCCTAGTACTACCACACCGAAAAGTCGAGCTATTACGGAAGTAAATCAATTCAATATGACTTCAAAATCAAGAAAGAAAGTACGACAAAAACTCCTTTTTCAAAATTGTTTTAGTTGGAGACACTGAAGAGGCAGCACAGAGATTGAAAGGAAAAGCTAAAATAAGAACAACATTGGGAGTTATATGTGGTAAACTTATTCACCGATACAGAATGGGCAGGCATATTAGCCGAAGTCTTGGAGTACATAGAAAACAGTTGCTTAAAGCAAGGGTAGGAAAGAGCATTAAAAAACAGCGACTTAATGCTGAACGACAATCAATGAGGACAAGAGTTAGGCTGTTTATGGAGAGGGATGATAACAGCACATGTCTGCCAGGGAAGAAAGATGCCAATAGAGGAGACGAACACCAACAGAAAAGAACATTGAATGATTATATTTATAACTTGCACAGAAAGTTTTTAGCGGAAAACAGCGACACAAAGATAAGCTTGACAACATTTAGAAGAATGAGACCTAAACATATTAGCGTTGTCAAATTTAGCAACAGAAAGACATGTTTATGTCAACGACACCAAAACATGGTTTTGAAAGTTAAAGGCACTTAAAAGTTTGGGCATTCCGACCTCCGAAAATCCAGATGTTTACGTTGAGCAAAGGTCAGACGAAGAAATCGTCGAAGGAATAGAAAGTATCAGCGAAGAAAAGATCAAGTTTTCAGAATGGAAGAGGGTAGACGTTGAGAAAGTTCTTTAAAAGAATGCAGATAGTATCAGTGGAGAAAAGTAAGACTTTGTTGCACTTTTGAGATCAGAACTGACAGAATTTAGGAAACATATTCACAGAGTCAAAGAACAATACGGTCAGTCAAGACGTTTGAAAGACATACTGCCGACAACACATGCCATATGTCACATGGATTCCGCAGAAAATTATACTTGCGGGTTTGCGGAAGAAATCCAGTCAGCATATTTTGATAAGAATGCTGTCACGTTGCATCCAGTTGTAATTTATACCAAGGATAAAGAAGATGAGGTAAAGGTAAAGCATAAATCACTAGTAGTAGTATCTGATGAGTTGTCTCACACTTCATCGACAGTCTTTGCAATCATGAAGCATGTTGTAAAAGAAGTGCAAGCTGTATTACAGAATGTTGAAATGGTTCACTATATGACGGACTCGCCTACGTCACAGTATAGAAACAAGCAGATTTTTTCTATAGTAGCACATCATGATACGATCTTTCCCGGTATTAAAGCTTCCTGGTTATACTTTGAAGCTGGACACGCGAAAGGCCCCTGTGACGGGGTCGGGGGTACTGCCAAACGACTAGTTGATATGGCCGTCAAAAGACACTCGGCAATAATTCAGTCAGCAGATGATTTTTTCCAATGGGGGAAAACACAGGAAAATAGCGCACTTAAGTACATATTTGTCCCAAAGTCTCAATGTACAGAAGCCCATGAAGAACTCTCGAATCTTGTCGGAAAGCAAGTGAAGGGTACTATACAGGTACATGCAGTTATTCCACTTGGAGAAGGCAGCATTGCTGTGAGGAATACGTCATGCTTTTGTGATAAGTGTTTCGTCGACGGTCAACCCGTACCAGCATGTGATGGATGGACAGTACATCAGATGAGCGAAACCAACATAGTCCAAAATTCAGAAGCTGAACAAACAACAGGACATGATGAAAGTGAACAGCAGGCTACAGAACTAATGGAATGCAATAAAATAAACACAGATGAACTTTATCAAGTCAACACATACGTAGCAGCGATTTATGAAAGCAGGTGGTACATTGGACAAGTTTTAGAATACGACGAAGACGACCAGGAATATAATATTAATTTCATGGTGGCTGGAAAAAACTCTTTAAAATGGCCTGTGAAACCAGATCAGATTTGGATACCAGGTTCCGACGTATTGTGCTCATTGGATGAGCCGATAAAGCAAGGAAAAACCCGCAATATGTTTAAATTCTCAGGACGAGACCTTGAGAAGGTCAGAAATCTATATGACAGACTTTGACTGTACATCATGAACATGCAACAGGATATATACTGAAGCGACCATGTGCAGTAAAACGTTAGTGAATTACGTTACAGCATCATTTGTGTTTTATACAAGCAATATAACAGTATTGAGTACACAATCATTTGTTCCAAAACATTTAATGGTGTAAAATGATCATAGCCCATTGTTTATCTTTGTTCAAACCGTTGTGAACAGCACAATTTCATTTGTGAAACTTGGGATTTTTGAATATTTCTTAGCGTTGGGAATTTAATGTAACATTTTAAAAGATTTTATGTTTTATGTGTTAATATAGTTGCAAAGATATTGCAAATCATTGTAACAAAAAATAATCATAACCCAAAAGTTCTTTTTTTCTACAATGGTTCCAGTTTAAACATAAATAACAAGGATATATATATTTTAATGGACTTTTGTGAACTATGTTACAAATAGTACTACTTCTGTAAAGTCTAATAAATATCTGTTTTGTAAAGTTTCAAGTCATATTAATTATTAAGTATTATCTTAAATGGTTAACAAATGCACAGATTTAATTAAATGGTCTTTAGACTTTAAAATAAAAGGGTATCAACATTGAAACATAGCCACTTTTTCTTAAAAGCGTTTATTTTCCTTTTGATTGTTTAAGTATAAATGAGTTGACCGATATGTTTTAGAGTTGGTTAGTGTATTGTTTCTTAAATGTTTTATTTGGTAAATCAATCATATATCTATCATATAAATGTGTTTTATATGCAATTGTGGTTCTTTTTACGATAAAATAGATTTGATATGATTACAGAAGTAAGAAGTAACGTAATTCACCATCCAAAATACATGTATAGTCATGTTTTCTTAGTGTGAATTTGTTATTCAAGAGCTACCTTTTGTGTTTTCTAATTGTTCAAATATTGTTCTTTAAAAATAAATACATTTGTCTTGTTTTCAAAGCCGAAAATCTTCAGCCGTTTTTCGTGTGCAAATGGCGCACTTTAACTGACTTTGAATGTATATCAAGAGTCAGATAGGCACCATTAGGTTAGATCAAGAGTCAGATAGATACCATTAGTTTATACCAAGAGTCAGATTGGCACCATTAGGTTAGATCAGAATCAGATAGGTACCATTATGTTTTACCAAGAGTCAGATAGACACCAATAGGTTATACCAAGAGTCAGATAGACACCATTAGGTTAGACCAAGAGTCAGTCTACATTTAAAGGTCACGCATATTGTTTGCCGGTTGTTATTTCCATATACTACAGATCCTGTCAATTTTCAAATGAACGTTATGAGTGACACAATGACAAAATAAAGGAGTTTTTAACCTGGTGATAAATTTCTTTATCGTCCTGCGCATAGGTTAAAATCATATTTTGTCCAAAAATTATGTACTTCTACAGATAAAAAACCCAATTGCGAATCAAATTATATTATTAACACTCCTGGAAGGTGACAAGAACAAACAAGTTTGTAATATTACTCTGTTAAATGAATATTTTGATTGACATACACCTGATAATCATTTGAGTTGTTCCTGTCGCATACACGGAGATTTTTCCGAATTCAGAAAAATTTAATAATACGGACCAGAAACGTTACTATTGACAGTTATAAGAAAAATGTGAACTAAAACAAGTTATATGTGAATACGAGCATGTTTATAGATGCTCCAAAATGAAAAACAAAATCTACCATGATGTTGAAATTGTAGATTTTCTAAACCTGTGAAACAACTTACGTGATGCATCCCCTCAAGCGGGAATGATCTTCAAATGGAAAGTCAATATTTGCTGAAATAACATTTATTTGGGCCCATTGAATTTAACTGATTAACCGCGCATTCTTGTCTTGAGACCAGATAATCCTTCCGTATGTGTACTGATTATAGAAAAGTGAATGACTAAAAACAAAAACCGAGTAGAAATAGACTGGAAATTGGAAATGCAACAGATATACCGAAGTTCGCCCTTTTGAAAGGATTTTGGTAATTCCATTCCCAGAAAGATCAAAAGAGCAAACAAATTTACGACTTTATCAAGATAAATTGATGTCATTCGATATCAAAAAAATTCCATCACATACAACCCTTTATTGACATGTGAACGTCTGGAATAGAGAGATATGGTGCTTAAAATCATTGACGTCAATATACGCATAAATCATCATATGGAAACCGAGTGAATTTAAATTTAATTTAAAGTAGTTATTGCCGTCCTTGTGGTGCATATTCTTGGACAGAGTCAAGACAGATATATTGACGTTAACGTTATGACTCTATATCCCCAGTTCTTAGCAGTAAAAAGCAACTGATGCGATATTTGGGTACGGTTCGATATTTTCGAATATATGCTCAAATGGTTCTAATTGTTTATTCTTGATCAATTTGATGATTAAAAAACCTAACTATTACTAGTCTAAAAAATATGAGGACGTTTTAGAAAAGAATTATAGGCTACACCTAACAGTACACAAGTTCTTTTAGTTACAGATTTCAACCAATCATTTCAAATGTCTCTTAATACAAGTGTGATGTAGGAGTTTGTGGAGTATTAAGTGAAGAATAGAAAAGAAATGGATCATCATGTGTGCTATTTCACTAAACATTCAACCACTACATACATTATTGCACTATCCAGGAGTGCTTAGGTTTTATTTAGACTTTGCAACAAATTGAGATGTATAATTATTCAACACAATTATCTGATTGCTGTATTCAGTGATTATAACCCCCATACTTTAGTTAATACATTAAAAAAAAAATGGGAGATTACTGATTTGAAGTTTGAAGTTGAAAGAGTACTAAAATAGATCTACCAAAGAATTAATAATCTTATTACATATGAACTTTATCGTGCATATTAGTGCCGCATTACTTCAATATTTTTATCTGAAATTCAGGCTTCATTTATTCATACCCGATTATGATATTTCATTCAATTATTAATTAGACTAAATACTATTGATAACAGTGGAGGTTTTCTTTCTTCTTTTCTACAGCAAATATGTGCGGGGTTTTAATTCTTTTATAGGCTGTTATGAGCACTTTTAAGTTTTATCTGCAATAACGTGCCACCAAAATTGCATGTAAATGCTTATCTAAAGGACTTAATTGGGAGATTAGTGTCATCTTTACGTATGAAGATTAAATCAATGCTCTACCAACTTAAATACAATGACTTCCTTTGCACCTTATACATTATGTATATACCATTTCAATGATAAATGATGCTTGATAGATATCCAATACATTATGTATATCCTATTTCATTGCTAAATGATGCTTGACAGATATCCAATACATTATGTATATCCCATTTCAATGCTAAATGATGGTTGATAAATATCCAATACATTATGTATATACCATTTCAATGCTAAATGATGGTTAATAGATATCCAATACATTATGTATATCCCATTTCAATGCTAAATGATGGTTAATAGATATCCAATACATTATGTATATCCCATTTCAATGCTAAATGATGGTTAATAGATATCCAATACATTATGTATATCCCATTTCATTGCTAAATGATGGTTGATAGATATCCAATACATTATGTATATACCATTTCAATGCTAAATGATGGTTGATAGATATCCAATACATTATGTATATACCATTTCAATGCCAAAAGATGCTTGATAGATATCCAATACATTATATATATACCATTTCAATGCCAAATGATGCTTGATAGATATCCAATACATTATGTATATACCATTTCAATGCTAAATAATGGTTGATAGATATAGAAACTTTAAAACTGGAACTCCAATTTAGTTTTTTTTCTTGTGGGAGCCATCATTTCCAATGATAGATATCCTGTCTTTAGAATTGAGACTCCATGTTATTTCTTTTGGTAACCCAACGTTTCCATGACTATGGAGTCCTTCAGTCCACCTAGGAAGCTAGAGTTAATTTATTTTAGCGTACTTGAAAGCATGTCTATTATGATTATTAGGTATCCCGATTTACAAAGGAACACTTTTGTCCTGAAAAGATATCAAAGTAAACATGATGTTTATAAATGATTATATCAGAGTACAATCTACAGTCATCGGCAAACAAATAGGTATCAAATAATGCTTGAATCATCTTATAATTAACAATCATGGACGATAATAACCATGTCATGTTTGTATAAATCCCCCTTTAGAATCCAAAAATGTACGGACAAAAGTTCAACACAATATACAGTTTTAAATAGATTCATATATTAGCAGCTTAAATGCCATTTCATTTATACTTTTTATACTCAAAAACATCCATTTCTAAAATATCCAACTCCCAAAGTTTGCATATAATTAATGATTAACTAATACTGTTGATACTTATTGTACAACTATTTCAACACTGTGTCTAAATAGCAATAAAATGCCCATTTCTGTACACATAATTTCATCTTCAGCTTGTAACTTTTCAAAGTCCATTGCGATCGGCCTGTCTAAATAAGAAATTAGTTTGAGATTAAGAAGACCATTTCCCAAAAGCTATTTGATGCATTGATATTTCTCTAACCAAACTCCCAATATATATATATATATATATATATATATATATATATATATATATATATATATATATATATGTATGTATATATATATATATATATATATATATATATATATATATATATATATATATATATATATATATATATGTATATATATATATATATATATATATATATATATATATATATATATATATATTTGTGTGTGTGTGTGTGTGTGCTTTATAAACAAAAATCAATATTCACAATTACTATTTAACTCATTCAGCCCCAGTGATGCATTATTTTTTTTATTTGTCTGAGTCTTTCCCAACTTACATGTATTTATGGTATAACGGTACCAATTGCGCAAGTGCAGGTGGGAGGAGCTTATGGTGTAGGGTCCATACCATTCAGACCTTAAGAACAAGACAAGCTTTGATTGGTGGATTATGTAAGAGTTGTACTTTCTGTTAGGCTTAAAAAATAGTTTAGCCTCTTGGCAACATGTGAATTTATGTTAATTCCTATATAGATCATATTTTGTATTTTTTATGATTTTTTGAAAATGTCATAGACATGACTGAAAATAAGTATGTTGTGACTAGATAACTCATACCCCTGTCTACTTCCAGCAGAGTTATCTCTCTTAAATGCAATGGAGTACCTGGTTTTGTCATCGTCAAATTGACAATCTAACATTGTTCTCTATAACAGTGTGTGAGATGCATGCTAAATTAGGATAGAAAATATAGTTATCTCTCCAAATATTAGCATTGAGGTCTATGGAAAAACAATTGGTACCGTGATACCTAAAGGTAATACCAGCTTCACAGTGTATCCATAGTAACGAGTATATATAGCCACCATTTCTATAATATCATAGTGTCATTTGGTTAAACAATGAATATTGAGAAGTTTTGGTCTAATATTGACAGACTTTTACATAGAAAATGTATAAAATCTTCAGATGAAGACACATGCTGGCTTTGGAGGGGGGCATTTGATAAAGACGGCTATGGCAGACAGAAAGTTGTATGGCCAGATGGTGGAGTCTGCTGATAGGATGTCATACATGCGGCAAAATAATTTATTTAAACACAATATATCACGTATGGATGAATGTGGTCACCTATTAGATATTTCACATATATGTCATAATAAATCATGTATAAATAGTAAACATTTAGTTCTAGAGCAGCATGCCATAAACCAGGATAGAGAACATTGTAAGGCACAAGGAAGGTGTTCCGGTTGTCATAGACCGGTTTGTGTCATATAAGAAATGCTGGATTAAGTGATCTTTGGTAATTTATTATATATATGGTCTTCTTTTCCCCTTTTCTTTCATGATTTCTTTACAAATTTTGTTTGAAAGCTTTTGCATCCCCTTCGTGGAAGGGGCAGGGATGCTGGCAGACAAGAGTAATTTCCTTAGGCCAGCATTTCCCATTGACACTTGTGTCAACCCAACTTGTAGCCCTCTGTTTATATTGGCTGCTTTGCGTCCAGAACTTTTATTTTCAATTTCTTCAAATAGATTAAACATCTTTGATTTGTAACTACATTTGTTACAAATTGCCCGTTCCCTCCAACCAAGGCCCCATTGCTCTTCAGAGTGCTGGTCCCATTTAAAAAAAAACAAACACATTGGGGATACTTGTGTATGTTCTCGGAATACAGAATTCCACATCAATTCATTCTGGTGGACATTTATTATCTGATTTGTAGATGACTCCTCATCTCTGCCAAATAATAAAATAACTACTGTCAGGCACTCTACAATACTTTTATATATATAGATCTCTGATTATGTAAGCACTCACATTCTGATATTGTTTTTTTTTCTTTGATGTAATCCATATAATTTAAATCACATTTAAGTTAACTGAGTTTTATTATATGGAGAATTAAGACATGGAAAGAAAATTATTACACATGTGTAGGTATCTCACTAAGTTATCTCCCTTCATGGAACAAATCTTTCCAAGAAATAAAAAGTGACATTTTCAGTACTTTTTCTGTCAATAATGAGAAGATTAATAATACAATATTAACTAAATCATTGGATGATTATGCAAATTACAGTAGAATTGCTTTCATAATTTGTCAGAGCAAAGCTTACTGTTTGTGTGTTGTCTTTTTATAAACAATTATTCTTTCACTGGTTTAATCAAAGCCAATTAATATTAACTTATTGTGTGGAACCAGTACAAATTGCATGTGTCTGTATGCATTAAGTTATTTACCCTTTTATTTCAGATGGATATGCACACTGTTCCACCTGCAGTTTTGATGAAACTAAGGGCCGCAGCAGTACTGGTGCCAATGCATTGTCACTCTTATTCGTCGGCATAGCCTCCACATACTGATCCCATGTGAGTCTAATAAACTTTCTATTCTCTGATTTTTGTACATTGTTGTTTTCAAATCTGATTCCTTTATTGAAAGGTACACATCCCTTTTGGAAACAGACTCTCCTCCTGTTTTTTACTCCCTTGGAAGTGCTAGACTTATTACTTTTTCTTGGCATTTTTCTGTTCTTTATTCCCCAAAGTATTCAAAATTCTAAACCAAAAGTGCTTATATGTTGTATTATACAAGGTGTGATCACAAAATGGTTCATTACATGAATATTAGTTGCTATTTAAGGGAGGAAAGTTTGTTGTTTATGTTACAGATGGGATTTGGGAGGCTGAACTGTGTGAAAGGACTGGGGTTAGTGACCTCACTCATTTAGAGGCAGTGAAAGTTGTTGATAGCCTAGACTGTTTCTAAAGATTAGGTCATGTCCACCTGTCCCTGCTGTTACTTTCTGTGTTTGTGAAACAAATATAAGTCCATTACTTTATATCAAAATGTCTCTTTAAGTGTAGAACTGGTACATGCTAACTAGTGCATTGACCTTTGACCTTACTATTACATAATATGACATAATGTGATTTATCCCATATCACCAAAGTGAAGTATGATAAGTGCTAATATGAATAACACACAACTCATAGTTAAAAGAATTCATTTTATTTCAAAAGATGAGTTTGATAGTGAAGGAAAGGCATGTAAACAAGAGTTAGAACAGCTCAATAACATTTCTATACACAGTCATATAAAACATAGCTTAGTACCTCATAAAATTGTTTTTGACAAGCGAGACTAGGTACATTTGTTACTTATATAGTCCCAAGCTATTTCACAGATTATTGGAAAAATCAAGGTTTGCTATAGGTATAACGGTACCAATTGCGCAAGTGCAGGTGGGAGGAGCTTATGGTGTAGGGTCCATACCATTCAGACCTTAAGAACAAGACAAGCTTTGATTGGTGGATTATGTAAGAGTTGTACTTTCTGTTAGGCTTAAAAAATAGTTTAGCCTCTTGGCAATATGTGAATTTATGTTAATTCCTATATAGATCATATTTTGTATTTTTTATGATTTTTTGAAAATGTCATAGACATGACTGAAAATAAGTATGTTGTGACTAGATAACTCATACCCCTGTCTACTTCCAGCAGAGTTATCTCTCTTAAATGCAATGGAGTACCTGGTTTTGTCATCGTCAAATTGACAATCTAACATTGTTCTCTATAACAGTGTGTGAGATGCATGCTAAATTAGGATAGAAAATATAGTTATCTCTCCAAATATTAGCATTGAGGTCTATGGAAAAACAATTGGTACCGTGATACCTTATACACTATTTACAAAATTAATATGATGTCTACAATCTACTAGATTTGCAAGAACTATATCATCATCGCTATCAGCATTGTCTTCTTCTGATGATTCAATCTCAGAAACTTCTGTCTGAATCTAAATCTTGCAGAGCACATTGTATCTAATACATTCAAAGCGACAAAGGACGGGATCGGCTATTATATGCAGTCAACAAACTTCGACTTCTGGAAGCATTTGTCACTGAATGCAGAAACCGGATCACGCGTATTGACGGGATCAAGGTTGAATGATTTAAAGCAAATCTTTGGAACTAAATCTGAAATGTCTAACCTTTGACTGTTTGTTTACAAACATCTGAAACATACATGGCCATATTTTTCAGTATATTATTATGCCTAAACAAACATTCTATCAAAAACTTCACATTTAAATGGTATCTCTTCAATTTGAATTCTCATGTGCATCTTTAAATCATTATTCTGCTTAAAAATTTTCTCACAAACTTACATATGTAAGCTTTATGAAAACTTTCTCATGTGCACCTTTAACGCATAAACCCCTGGTGCAACATTTATAGGGAAGGAGATAGTAGTAGCCTACTGCCTACTTCCAAGCTCTGTAACATCAAGGTCATGTATGATAGTTTGATTCACTAAAGTGAGTGGTATTATAGAAAGATATACAGATTTAGCTCTACAATGATACCAAATAAACTGGACATTTTAGTTGCACTAAAAAATACAGAGGGTATAATCTAATTTTCGGATCATTTTTTTTTACCCAAATTTTTTTTGTGGTCGGAATCCAATTTTGTGCCCAGATTTTAGACTTGTTGGCCTCAAGTTTAAAGCAGACTAGTAGGAATCTTTGCAAGGATTCCATGGGCATTTTTAATTTTTGGGCAAGCTAATGGAAATTGCTTAGAAAACCATGTATGTAACCTCATATGCCCCTTAAAATCACCATTGTACATAAACATTTGCACAAAAACTTCAAATTTGAATGTTTTTTTCTCCAGTACCGGTAAGTATTGTCAAGTGCACCTTTAAAACACTATTCGACGTGAACAATTGCTCATAAACTTCACAGTTTTTCTCCTTTATGTATTCTCATATGCACCTTTAAATCACTGTTATGTGTAAACATTTTCTCACAAACTTCACATTTGAATGGTTTTTCTCCAGTATGTATTCTCATGTGCGTCTTTAAATTACCATTCTGAGTAAACATTTTCTCGCAAACTTCACATTTAAATGGTGTTTCTCCAGTATGTATTCTCATGTGCAGTTTTAAACGACAATGGTAGTTAAACATTTTCTCACAAACTTCACATTTAAATGGTGTTTCTCCTTTATGATTTCTCATGTGTGTCTTTAAAACACTGTTATTTGTAAACATTTTCTCACAAACTTCACATTTAAATGGTTTTTCTACAGTATGCATTCTCATGTGTTTCGCTAAACTACCAATCTGAGTAAACATTTTCTCACATATTTCACAATTGAACAGTTTTTCTCCAGTATGTATTTTGATGTGCCTCTCTAAATTACAATTTTGAGCAAACTTTTTCTCACAAACTTCACATTTAAATGGTTTTTCTCCAGTATGTTTTCTCATGTGAACCTTTAAATCGATATTTCGAGTAAACAGTTTCTCGCAAACTTCACATTTGAATGGTTTTTCTCCAGTATGTTTTCTCATGTGAACCTTTAAATGACTATTTTGAGTAAACATTTTCTCACAAACTTCACATTTGAATGGTTTTTCTTCAGTATGTATACTCATGTGCATCTTTAAACTCCAATGGTATTTAAACACTTTCTCACAAACTTCACATGGAAACAGTTTTTCCCCTGTATGTTTTATCATATGTACCTTTAAATAACTGTTGTGTGTAAACAGTTTCTTACATACTTCACATTTGAATGGTTTTTCCCCAGTATGTCTTCTCATGTGTTGCTTTAAATTACTATTCTGAGTAAACATTTTCTCACAAACTTCACATTTGAATGGCTTTTCTCCAGTATGTATCCTCATGTGCATCTTTAAATAACCATTCAAAGTAAATATTTTCTCACAAACTTCACATTTGAATGGTGTTTCTCCAGTATGAATTCTCATGTGCTTCTTTAAATCACTGTTCTGTGTAAACATTGTCTCACATATTCCACATTTGAAAGGTTTTTCTCCAGTATGCATTCTCACGTGTCTCTCTAAATGATTATTTTGAGTAAACGTTTTTTCACAAACTTCACATTTGAATGGTGTTTCTCCAGTATGTATTCTCATGTGCCTCTTTAAACTACAATGGTAGTTAAACATTTTCTCACAAACTTCACATTGAAACAGTTTTTCTCCAGTATGTATTCTCGCATGCATCTTTAAATCCCGATTCTGAGTAAACAAGTTCTCATAAACTTTACATTGAAATCAGTTTATCTCCAGTATGTATTAAATTGTGCCTCATTGGATGATTCTGCGCGTAAATATTTCGTGTAATTCACATTTAAATGGTTGTATCTCCAGTGGTCTGGAACGCTGAATAATGTATTATGACGGTACTAAGTGTTCTTTTCGGCACATATTAAAACTTTTTCGCTATTACTGCTTACTTAAAATCTGTAAAGTTTCTATTATTTTTCGTCTTTCTATTGCTATATATAAAAAAATCTTTCTCAAAATAAGCTCGTAAATGAAAATAAACAGCATATAATTGCTGACCAAGATTGTCCTACCCAACAGTGTCTTGCAGTGCACATCCACAATAAGAACCGGAAGTCCACAGCTAGAACCACTGCCAAACATCCACGCTGGGAACCAATTCAAGAGTAATTTCCCTTTATTGACATTAGTACGAAGAAGAAGAACTAGAACAACGAAAGAGATAATAAATATGTTACCTCTGTCTCTTCAAGTAAAGTAAAATAACAATATTTCTTTGTGCACGGAGTCCTGTAATATAAAGTGATGTTAAGTTTATCTGAAGAATTTCAATTTCAACCAGTAAAGAAGTAACGGGTATTTTCTTAAATGTTAAATATGATGATAACTTTAAATATGATTAAAGGGTTACGGGTCAAAACGGACCGGTACCAAAAAGGCCCACGACCAAAACGGACCAGTGCTTAAAAGGCCCGGTCCAAAAAGGCCCAACCCAAAAAGGCCCATTTATGTATTATATTACCAATTACTAGTATCATGTCTAATAAAAGTAACTAATATGTAATATCAAATTCTTGTTTTCTGGTAAATCCTAAATGTCTATAAATAATGTGCAGTAGAGATTCATTGTGCTGCATGTCACAATCATACGTCAAATTATCATGAGAATAACTGTGACACGCTAATACATGTTCTATGTAAGATGAACAAGAAAGGCAAATAATAATTGTGTAAGAAAACATTGTATGTAAAGCAAATAAGTAATATGTTTGTTATAACATATCAAGAATGAATACGATTTAGTGTCACCCACGTGTTGTTTGTGCATGCCAACTTTGTTATGGTAATGCCTTAACTAAGGAATGGCGATTTCATTTATGATGGATGGATGAATATTTTAATTTGCGAAGACTATTGACTCTTCCTGTTTCATATACATTCAATATCATTAATATGTGTCTGCGTAATTTATCTGCGTTGATTATAACGTATGCTTTCAATAGACATTTGTTATATTCTGTGCCTAGTATGCACCGTTATTGTGTTGTGCTTGCAATGAAAGTCAAGATACAATTGGAAATGATTTAAGAGCTTATTTATAAATTAAAAAAATTAACAACATAAATTTGTATGATAGGTTAGAAAGAGAAAATGAAGAAAAGATATCATGTCTAACTAGTATGAGCACATAAAAGACAAACGCTAATGCCATTTCAGATATATTAATGTCAATAATAACAATCATTATCGATAATACATGAATATTAATATCTAATATCAAATACTACAACACTATTGCCCATAACTGCTGTCCAAAATATTTAAAAGCAACACAGATTAACTAATTATACTGTTATGACATATATTTACAGTAAATGCTATATGATTGGAATTTGTCTCTAAAATGGTTTATTAAAGTTTATTTGCATTAAATAATACTGAAAGTAAAACGAATACTAAAATATATTGGGATAAATTCATTCAATACAGTTATATACTATTCAATAAGAAATCACTATACGGGTATGTTAGGAAAACTCGCTTGTAAGATATATATTAAGACAAACTGGCTTGTAATATATGTTATGTACATTATGCTTATGTACATTGAAAGTCGGCAGACAATAACTAGAGTTACAGAGTATACAATACAATGTGATTATCAAAGTTTCCTAACATATTAAATAAACCTGAGACAGAAAACAGGTAAAGGATGTGTTAAAAGTACAAGGCGATCGCTGATTCTTAAGTAAGATCGGGACTAATAATACAATCGTGTTCATGTCGTTGCTGCGTAATCTTTTAAGGTCTGCTGTTTGCTATCCGTTATTTATTTTTGTCTAGGTGTTAATCTTCACTAACCAGTGTTTCAGTTTTGGCAACTCATTGTTTTAGCAATATATATATATATATATATATATATATATATATATATATATATCAACATATCAGTGATTTCGAAGTGAAAAGATATGGTTTTGGCAGCTCAGTGTTTGAGCAGTATATGTAAAAATATCATTGAATTAGAATTCAATAATTGACTTTTTTCTTCTTCTTCATTATTATTATTATTATTATTATTATTATTATTATTATTATTATTATTATTATTATTAATCAGTCTTGTTAACGGTCCTTTTAACCCGGGCCTTTTCCGTCCAGGTCCTTTCTGACCCGTTACTGGCCTTTCTGGACCGGGCCTTTTTAACCCGGGCCGTTTTGGTATTGGGCCTTTCTGACTCGTTACCGATTAAAGGGGCCTACAATCTGCCAATAGTTATGCTATATCAATAGTTGTGCAATGATTATACTTTAATGTGGTAATCAACAACAACAACAACAACAACAACAACAATAATAATAATAATAATAATAATAATAATAATAATAATAATAATAATAATAATAATCAGGAAAAATGTAGTAAGTATCGGACTCAATATTGCTTCGATGCGCGTTTTATTTATGGCTATTGGTTCCCAGCCCAGATGTTGAGTGGTTCTGAGCAGAGATATTTTGGTTCCTATCGAGGAGGTGAGCTACATAACCCTACTCATCCTACCATGGGGGGACAACTCTACATCGAGGTGTTTGCCTAATGCACGTATGGTTGCATGCGTATATTATATAAAAGAAAGAACATATTGCAATTTAAAGTGAACTGGTAGAATATTTCCACAATAAACAAAAGCATTAAATGATCAAATAGAATACACAAATGAAATTGAAGTTGAAATTCATGATTAACATCACTACAAACTAAATGCAGTTATTATTTAACTTCATATGAATGTTGAATACAATGTGGGCAAATATTTTAAATTTATAGAATTATTATTATTATTATTATTATTATTATTATTATTATTATTATTATTATTGAAATTATTACTTTTTCCAAGACACTTTAGCTGTTGTATTCATAATTACGTACTAGAAGCATAATCATAAGAAAAATTGTGAAAATTGTAATCCATATTGGCAACCATGGATTTAAATTGCAGCCTTAACCTTGAAATGACATTTATGTCGCCATCAGTACATGACCTATAATCATCAGACATCAGACAATACATTAGATATATTTCGTAACCAATGTCAATGCATGTATGTACTGCTAAATGATATCACTGAAAAGCAAAGAGGCTATGGATTTCCACCAGACTCACTCTTTGTAAAGAAATCTACGAAGCCGCTAAGAAGAACGTCACAAACATAGTCATTTACCAAAATTATCCCACTACAGTACAAAGAACACAGAAAGTTCCAGCTGCAAAGAGCTCGTCGAGATAACTTACAAACTAATGTCAAGGAACAAATGTACACCACTTCCAACTACCTTCTCTCCAGTAAATCTTCCGGACGTATTTGCAAATTTCTTCCGTCACAAAGTACAAACAATTAGTAGTATATGGGAATACTCTAGTGTCAACGGGAAATTCAGTCAAAAAGGTCTTGGGAACATCTTGCGTCAAGGGGAATTTAACATGGGGAAATGTAATATGGAGTGAATGGGGAATTGAACATAGCGTTAAGGATTGGGTCACTCTAGCGACTATGGCAACTTAACGTTTAAAATGGGCATATCAAAATTGGTGTAAATAGGATTTTAACATGGGAATGTCACCTGGAGTTCTAAGCGAAGTGAACATTGGGACTTCATTGTGTCATAGGGTCAAAACTATTTATAGGGTAAAATGTACAATGGGGGGAAAGAGGCTGATAGGGACAAAGATAGACATACAGAAAGAAACAAATACACATGCAAACACATAGAAGAGAAAACAGAGATCTTCTCAAGAAGGACCCACACATAATAAAAGTCAACGATATGGGTTCAAAATATTTATTCAAGTATATACAAGGCCTCTCTGGCCTGTGCTCTAGTCTAGGCACTATCCATTTCAAACATTCAAATCTGGATATGGAACAAATCTATTCACATGTTATCTATTCGTTTGATCTAGGAAGAAAGAAAAAATAAAAACGAAAGTTTATGCCTTCAAAAAGGACCTTACTTTGCATACAACGCATAATCATTTCATATAAGAATGACACTTTTCATACAACAATTCTTATCCATTTTTGAGAAAAAACCTAAACCAAAACAAGTAACAAACAATAAAATAGAGGAGATAGTTCATGATTCTCTCTATATCCGTCACACACATTGTTTAAAATCTGGTCAGCTACCACTTGTGTCCCAGCGTAGATTCTTTCCATTACGTACCGCATTTCATTCGTAAATCTGATGTTATGTCCATTGCGCAAGATAAACCTATCGATAAGCAGATCAATGGCGGTTATTGTCTTCTTCCTACCTTGGAGGTGCAACTAGTGAAACGCTCTTTATTTTTGCCAAAGGCAGGAACGCAACATTGTCATAAAATAGTTCACAGGTTAGTGGTGAAATCCTGTGGTCGGATCAACAGAACATTAAGTGCAGGTTGTAAAACCAACCTTGACAGACAGTTGGGAGAGGGTAGTGTATGAACATTATATGAATTAACGTCCACTCGGAATTGAGCAAAGAATGGCCAACATTAGAATCGCAAGCTTAAATATATTATTTTAAGAACTAACTGTCCGTAGTCGCTAAAACCATCTTGCAAGATTTATAAGAAAAGAGAAGCTTCTTGGATGTCATTATAAATTCGTGAGAAACTTTTGTATTCTGTAGGAGCTGCATTACATGTCAATGACTATTTGCTCGATTGTTGTAATATAATATATAATGCAAAGTAATTGTTCTTTCCGGGGGTTATCCCGAATTCTTCCTCCACTAATAATACTGACCGCCATGTATAGCCTATCGTGTGCTGACGTTAAACCCGACAATAGCAGAATATACATACTCGTCGAAATAAATTCTTAATAATTTATGTGATCTTGCTGTATGATATTATTCCATTACCGTGATATAACGAAATTAACAATGATAATTTGGAGTATGCTAACATCACCGAGTACAGTTTTATTGTATACTCAGATATTCTACATGTGCTGCTGCAGATGAAGCACACATTTTTACAACTACTTGCGATGTCATTGTATTTTTTTTATAGCAATAGACCGGTCGCAGCGATAACAGAGGGAGCAGCATATGCAATTATGTCAATGATAATTACATGCGATATTTGTTTTACCATTACTTTAACTGTATACTCGTCAGTCATAATTTATTTGTCGGGTACGCGAGGAACACACCTGCTCGTATCTGGAATAATGAACATCGATTGAGAAATTCATTATATTTGTAGTAGGTGGTAGTTTTTTAACTAAAGCAAGACACCAATAGTAGCACACGGCGTTGCCAATTTGTTCGCGTTCCACCACAAATGTTTCTTTGTCGTTTTGCTCCAACATCATTAACATAGATCCAGAGGATAGAGTTAGTTGACAACGCCGTGAATTTGTTGTAGATATGGTAAATGTCGCAATGTCGATTATTGCAATATCTATATGCCGGTAACTTCTGCGTGATATTTGATGTATTTATTGAGTCGTAACCATAATGTTGTTCCAGGATCTACCATATATACTACTATATCGGTGATCTTTTTTCTTTCCGAGAGTTTAATGCCATAAATGTTGGCTTTCTAAAGAAATCATCAACGATTCCGGTTAATTTGTTGCAAAAATGTGTAAACTCGTTTATGTGGTTAGAATATATATATATATATATATATATATATATATATATATATATATATATATATATATATATATATATATATATATATATATATATATATATATATATATATATATATATTCTAACCACATAAACGAGTTTACACATTTCATACATATATATATATATGTAGTCATTCCATAAATGTTTGTCATTAACGAGTTTATCATTGTAATGTTGCCGTTGTATCCTCATCGTGTATTAGTGGATCTCTCAAATGAGCAATGATATTATTCACCATAAAGAGGAGGTCAGTTATTGCATCACTGACGTTAGCAACGCATTTACTGATGCCATTACTGATGTCGTCATTGCTGTCTCCACCAATAATGCTGGCCGCCATGTATAGCCTATCGTGTACTGAAAATGGCGTTAAACCCTAAAATAACAGTAACAACTGATGCCAAATCTGATAGTGTCGTCATTGCTGCCTGTGTACCTTTTTGTTGGCACATCATAGTCTGATTTTGGTTCTCTCCCATTAATAATTGTATTTCTGCTCATATTGAGATCGCCAAACAAAATATCACAAATTCTTCTGAAGCGTCCATTAATCTCTCCGACGAGAGTTAAAATTGATTTCTCCGAGATTTTAATTTTACCGTTTTTAGCAAACAAGATAAAGTCATCTTCTGTCGAATCTGGAACTTTCAGAATAATATCTGTGTGCGGGATATTGCTAAAATTAAATATCGTCATTGTTGATGCCAAAAATAATAACTACATTTTGGTGCACATTTGCAAGACTCAAAAGAGTAGCGATTTCATTATTGACCTCGTCAAGGGTTGTATATTTGGATAAGTCGCCTTGAGGATTTTGTTAAGCCGAGTAGATCTTCCGTAAATATCTACCCTTACTCTAAGACCCTTTTAAAACGTTCGATATATATACAGGTGCAAGACGTTATGAGACTTTGTCACTTGTTGCAAACCAATGTGTGCCTGGACCAGAACTTATGGTTTAGACCTTTCCCTTTTGGAATTACTTGTTTCGTGGTCTGATGCTTGCCTTAATACCACACAGTAAATACTTCGAACAGCACCAGGTGCAGCTGCTTTTGCCATAGCTGGGTTTGCAGCTGCAATTAACGCTGGTATAGCTGCATGAAGTGAAAATAGACCGCACGTCTCTATGCATCTTTAATAGCATCCGCAGAAAGGTTAATACAATGCCAGTTTTAGCCATTTCTTTCATTGAAGATCTTTAGTTGATGTTTTGTCAATGATACTTTATAAGGACCAGTGCGATCTGTTCCAATTTCAGTAATATTTGTATGTACAATTCCTTTCTTATACTGATTGTAGCTTTTAATTTTACCAGTAGTCAGAATAAAATTAGCGTGATGATATGACATATTATGAGCGATTTAATTGCATGTTACATTTTTGTCCATCAATCACTCTCATTCGACTACCAACACCTCCAAGCAGCAATGTTTTGTCTGATAGTATGACAGTGATTATTCTGTAATTAGCTACAGCCCCTCTTGTCACATGAGCTCGAAGCTAAAGGTAATAAATCGGATACAGCATTGTAAAATCTAGTTGCGATATTTGCACGGCATAATAATAATAATAATAATAATAATAATAATAATAACAACAATAATAATAAAAATAATAATAATAATAATAATGAGGACTTTGAATAGCGCCTAATTTTTCGAAGCTCTAAGCGCTTTACACCATCAATAATGATATGACTACACTACAGAACAACAAATGACAAAAAACAATGAAATTGGAAAACATAAAAACATGCTGAAAACATATAAGATACAAAACATGATTAGGTCGCTAAGTTTGTCCCTGCAGTTGAAATAGGTGAGTCTTAAGAGAACTCTTAAAAGGGACCACTGTGTCTAATTTCAATGGGCAATTCGTTCAACGTCGCCGAGCATTGGTGTGCAAACGAACGTTGTCCATATGACTTTGTTTTCACCTTGATAATGATAATGATAATTCTGAAAAAGTTAAATATCCAAAAGGATAAAGCAGCATGAAGTGGTGAGATCAAAATTAGAAGAAGAAAATAACAAGAAAATGATCAATTTGTGTCATGAAATGTTAGGATTCTGTGATTTGGAAATCAAACATTTTCAGTTTTATTGCAACATCATGTCCCACCAAGTCACATCATCTTGGCACCAGACCAACTAGTCCAGTCACTCAATGCTGAACGCCTAGCGAGACAGCTGTTAGATTAGTTCCATTTTTATAAGTCTTTTAGTATGACATGGCCATGTTTTGAACCTGTGACCTCCTGCAATCAAGTCGGACACTAACTACTAGGTCACCAGAATGGTCTGTGTCATACAATAAATATTGTTTACAAATATATAACAATACAAGATTTTCAAAATATCCTTTTATTGTGCTTTTGGTATTGATGTTAAATAGGTACATGTACTTCACATATTTTATTCTGCAAGTCTTGTATAATGAAATATACCTATAAAAATTGTAAACGAAGCTCAATTTATACAATTACCAATTAATTAATGGAATGTTGATTTATAAATGTTTACAACATGCTGAATAAATTTTACATATCAATGAGAGAAAAAACGTTTCAAAATGGTGTGTAATATCACATATTGTATTACAGCAGTACTGCATGACTGGATAATCTTTGTGTAAATACATAATTAATTGCATTTCTTTTCACAAGCAATTTTATCAACTTTCACAATAAACACACATGCAAATTTATAATCGATAAAACTAAAAATGCATAATATATATCTAATGGTATATGTTAAGACTTAAATCCAAAATCAAAATGCATTAAAGGACTTAGCGTATCCCACTATCAGAGTATCATGGCTGGTGATGAAGATATCTTAATTGCAAATGATCCCATTAATTGTTAATGATCCCATTAATTGTTAATGATCCATTAATCAATAATGATCTCAATAATTGTCAATGATCCCATTAATTATTAATGATACCATTAAAGGTTAATTAATTGTTAATGATAGTCTAGGCTATCGTTTACTTGAAATACTCTATAACATTAATGCAATGTGACCATGTATATTGTTTGGCTATTCTCTGATATTATCCTTTCTTCATGCATTGTTTGCTTAAGTCATTCTTCCCTTGGCTTAATAGGTTAAAACGTTTTGGAGAAAACTTTCAAAATTATTTAAAAAAAACAGTTGCTTTGTAATACTGCTTCAGTTGCTCCAAGACAGGAATTTCTTTAAGGTTGGCTATTCAGTGTATAACAGTATCCCACATGCTCAAATTGTTAAGCAGCTATCTGAAATCACTACACGTTTAACCTCTTCACCCAATTTATTTTCAGTTTCCGTTTGAAAAAGCATTGATTATTTACACAGTTTGCTCATACAAAGTATCTATAAATATGTCTTTGACAAATGACAAATGATACCAATAAATTTTTGAGATGTATCCAGATACTGGCATTGACTGTAACTCAACTTTTTATTAGTTGGATATGAAATTAAACCCCCATTATACTAAATTTAACATCAATATGGCTATTTAGGGATATTAAACTCAGTTGATAAAGTGCTTATTTCATAATTGGGTACCAGTCCCAACTGACTGCCTCACTGTGTCCTTGATACAGTACTCATTTCATAATGGTAACCAGTCCAAATTGACTGCCTCACTGTGTCCTTGATGAAGTGCTCATTTCATAATGGGGTATCAGTCCAAACTGACTGCCTCACTGTGTCCTTGATAAAGTACTCATTTCATAATGGGGTACCAGTCCAAATTGACAGCCTTACTGTGTCCTTGATGAAGTACTCATTTCATAATGGGGTACCAGTCTAAATTGACAGCCTTACTGTGTCCTTGATGAAATGCTCATTTCATAATGGGTACCAGTCCAAATTGACAGCCTTACTGTGTCCTTGATGAAGTACTCATTTCATAATGGGGTACCAGTCTAAATTGACAGCCTTACTGTGTCCTTGATGAAATGCTCATTTCATAATGGGTACCAGTCCAAATTGACTGCCTTACTGTGTCCTTGATGAAGTGCTCATTTCATAATGGGTACCAGTCCAAATTGACTGCCTCACTGTGTCCTTGATGAAGTGCACATTTCATAATGGGGTGCCAGTCCAAATTGACTGCCTCATTGTGTCCTTGATGAAGTGCTCATTTCATAATGGGTACCAGTCCAAATTGACTGCCTCATTGTGTCCTTGATGAAGTGCTCATTTGATAATTGGGTACCAGCCAAAATTGGCTGCCTTACTATGTCCTTGAGAAAGGCACCTGACTCTAATTTTCTCAGAATCACATTAGTGTGCTGAAACTTCCATTTAAGCAAGCAACCAACTACGTTTTGATTATTCATGTTATCTCATATGTAAACTTAATTAAATCATACTTAGTAAATATGCAAAGCAAGCCATAAATTATCTTAAAATCATTAGTAAGAATATTAAGTTATTAAAATTAAGAAATCATGATCAGTGTTTTGGCTTCATGAGACAAGCACATCACAATGTTTTGCTGTCAATACTACAGGAACAGGAATGGACATCTATGCTTACTTTAAACAATTTACAAAAATAACAATTGGGTAGCAGACCAGAGCTCCATTTAAATTTAATCATACCCTCAGATTGATGACATCTATGTTTACTTTAAACAATTTACAAAAATAACAATCTGGGTAGTAGACCAGTGCTCCAATCAAACTGGATCATGTTGTGTTAAGAGTGTGAATGATTGCATTTATGAACAAATGGGCGAGAGTTATTGTCCTTTGGTTACTGATATAGACAAAATGATGATTTTTATCTTTTATATCTTTTAGCAGGGCTGGATTCAAGAGGCTTATATAACGAACATAATGTGATTGGGGGAAAATGAATAGTAAACAGATGATTGTTATGCCATATTAGCAAGAAAAGGAAATGGTTTCTGTAACAATAACTGCACCTTCAATGTACCTATGGGATATAAGTAAGAATTTACTTCCAGTCTTCCCATAGAGGATTGATATAACAAATCTATTTTTGTAAAATCAAAATGAATACATGGAAAATTGTGTACTCAACTTTTTTTAATTGTAAAGGTTTCATTCAATGTAGTACATTTGAAATAACACAGAATTACTACATTACCTTGTATATTTGCCTCAAGTCATTTATAACTGCAAAAAACCCAGATTTGCCATTGTATAATACACCTCACTGGCAAATGTAGGTCAGTGATGCTTGTTAAGTGTATTCAGCATAAACTCTGATCAGCTGGCAATTATACATTGGCAATTCTGTGTCTGTATATTGATTGTAGTTGGAGTTGTCGAATGAGTTTATTTGAGTCCTATACAAACTAATTAACTTTCATATTAACTTCTAAAATGCACATGGTATTGAGACAATAAATTCTGAGCTCACTGGAAAAACAATTAATGGAAATAAATGTAATATATACTTTATTGTACATGACTGATCTAGTAAATTTGCATTTAAAAGTACATTACATCTATAGCACATCAATGAGGTTAGTATTCTAAGCTTGAAGATTCTTAGATTCAGCAAAAAGTCATATATGCACCATGCTTTTGATGCAACCCACTGCCTCTAATCTTTAAAGAAAATAAAAACAATTTAGGTACCGGTAAATGCACTTTTTCAGGCATGGTATATCAATCCCATTAACAACTTTATGTCCATCTGCACTTAAGTAAATCTTTACCCCATGTTAACCTCTGTGTCCAAGTTTTTATATGGTCAGTGTTCAAGTCCAGTTTCTTAAAGTCTTATGTGGTCAGTTTCTCTAGTATAATTAGTCTTAGAGTCATGTTACTTGGTATGTGGATACATCTTGAACTTGGGGGTCCCATGTTGCCAAGCGGTCTACAGGATTGTGGCCCCAGGTGACCAAGTTGTCTAAAGGCTTAGGGCCTTGGATGGCCAGGTGGTCAACATCTTTATGGCCCCAGGTAACCAAATTGTCTAAAGGCTTGAGGCCTTGGGTGGCCATGTGATCCAAAGGCTTAGAGTCCCAGATGACCAAGTTATCTAAAGGCTTGGGGCCTTGGTCAAAAGGTTTAGGGCCCCAGGAGACCAAGTTGTCTAAAGGCTTGGAGTCTTGGGTGGCCATGTGGTCCAAAGGCTTAGAGTCCCAGATGACCAAGTTATCTAAAGGCTTGGGGCCTTGGTCAAAAGGTTTAGGGCCCCAGGAGACCAAGTTGTCTAAAGGCTTGGAGTCTTGGGTGGCCATGTGGTCCAAAGGCTTAGGGCCTTGGGTGGCCATAAGGTCTAAAGATTTAAGGCCTTGGGTGGCCATGTGGTCTAAAAGCATGGGGCCCCAGGTGGCCAAGTTGTCTAAAGCTCTTGTCTTTACCAGTCGCTGCCATCTCACCTCTGTCCATGCTGCTTCAAGTCTCAGGCTCAGCCAGTACAAGTATGCAAGAAAGTCTTGTAAGTGCTATGAACTCTTAGGGAAGCTGGATGTAACATAGCGTCATAATGATTTCTGCCGTTATACTGAACAATAAAACGTTTGACACAATTTTAATAATTGTATAAAAACAATACTGCCAAATTATAAAGACAATGATGACACTTCAGTGAATCTCTAGCAATATACAAATAACTGATTTACAACCAATAACATGGCATCAACAGACTGTTTCACTAACTTTTTTAAAATGTATATCTTGTATGGAATCATTGACCTCCAAACATGCAAATTTGGTCTCGTTATATATATATATATATATATATATATATATATATATATATATATATATATATATATATATATATATATATATATGTTTTTTTTTACATATTTCCTCTATTAGTTTATTTACAATTGGTGACCATGTTATTCTATGTAACGATTCACACATAATGATGTATATTTAGCAAAGTTTTGCACAAAAAATTCGTATCAACATATAATATTTTAGGTGTTTCTGAATTTCTTGGGCTCTGAGGATATGTAAAACTATAAAAATATCAAAAATATACATATTCCAAAATTTCACCAGTGATCTCTTTGTTAAAAACATTCAAACATGTACTATTAATTACTCCAACATAATTAAAGAGAATCTACTGAAGTAAACATCTCCAGATACAGGACATCTGCTCACAAAGGACAACATTATGTAGTCAAATGTGTTAATCAATTACATGTTTCATAATAAAAATCCACGTAAGTCATAAATGTAAGATAATCTCCAGATAAACAGCATTGTATATAATGGACAAAACTAAAAGGTCCCATAAGTGTCCACTGTAGACTGAGTTTACAATGACACTCCAGGTAAGAAAGTACTAAATATAATGTTTACCTCTGTAATAAGTCATACAGGTCATATACGCATTCAAATCAATTATTTTCATACTGTATGTCAGATTTTAAAATTTGATTCCACAAGGAAAAAATTTAAATGTCAATTAATCCCTTTATTTGGATCCTCAAGCATCCTTTAGATGGTCATTATTTATCACACACCCACACCCCAGAGTGATACTATCCAATGGCGATTGTCTTCAGATGTGTTAAAACAGTCCACTATCAAAGTGAAATGAGCTATTGTTAATAAAGGTCAACATGGTTTTTAGTACTGATCAAAACACTGTCAAAGTCAAAACTCTATGTACTGCAAAGGGTAATGGACTGTTCCAATAAGACATACATGGGACTCAGGGAAGATACTTTTAATTAGAATAGAAACCCATCCCTGTCAATTCAGAATTTTGTATTGTTTTCAAATGAACTCTGGGTAATCTGAGTACCCTGTTTTCAAATGAACACTATAGATTAGCATGAATTAGTGATTTTAAAATTAGCACACTATAGATTTACATGAATTAGTGATTTTAAAATTAGCACACTATAGATAAGCATGAACTAGTGATGATTTAAAAATTAGCACATCATAGATTAACATGAATTAGTGATATAAAAATTAGCACACAATAGATTAGCATAAATTAGTGAGGATTTAAAAATTAGCACAATATAGGTAGATACACATAAGTTATTCTCGGTTATATATCATTATACATTTGCTTTGTAAAACGATTCACACTTCTATTTAAAATGTGTCATGATAAACATAATGTGTCTGTAAGTAAAAATGACTACTGCATACTTGCTGGCACAAGAGTGAAGTCCCAAATAGATTTAATTTCATGCAAAGGTTGCAATATTTGGAGAAACTTGTTGCTTATCTTCATTAAATTTGAGTATGTCTCATTGTCATCAATCACATGCTGTCCCTTTAAATGAATGTCGGAATAATGCACATAAAAACAGGTTTCAATGATGAAATAATTTTCTATGCTAATTGATTGACATAAAAACTGATTTCAATGATGAAATAATTTTCTATGCTAATTGATTGACATTCAATATTATAAGTTGCACTTTGTGAATATAATCGTGAAAGGAAAATTTTGGTTGTGTTTGAAAAGAACAGAAACCATACAATGGCATATCCAAACTAACCTGGCCCCTTTAGAAAATATCAAAATGCCATTGGACCAATATCAATGAATCTGAGATAAACCCTGTATATATAAAATAGGTACCTAACAGTTTAAGTAATCCAGTCCTCACAAACAAAACTGCAGTACAAGGAATTTGCAAACCTTTATAGTCAAGTGTAATGAAAAATCATCTTCATAAGAAATTAATATAATTGATAATTCTGATTGGAAATGAGTTACTAAAAGAAGTTTTGCACAGGCTTTCAAGCACCCTTTTTGGAATAGGAGGAAACTTGTCAAGTTACTGTGAGATAGATTTAATGTGTGTGTGTGTGTGTGTGTGTGTGTGTGTGTTAAACATGCATTCTTTTCACGGCAAGTAATGTGTGTACTTGGGAAATGGAGAACAAGGGTTAAAAATAAGAAAATTATGTTAAGTCAGTTCAATGTGACAACTCCTAAAATATAAGCCATTTAGCTGAGTGTGAGTTTCACACAAACAATATATTGCACCATCGTTAATGAAGGCAATATGAAACATTATATAATGTCACCGTTAATGAAGGCAATATGAAAAAATATATAATGTCATCGTTAATGAAGGCAATATGAAACAATATATAACACCAACCTTAAGAATGCAGCCCCGTTTTTGTCATGACATTCCATGAACATGCATTATTACACTCAATGATAAATGTGTAATTAAATGTAAATTAATGAAAGTCAAATTCATATGCACTTGATTGCATTACAAACTCCATCTCATAAACAAAACTATGGACTGTTACTTCCATAAAGCAATGACTCTTATCATAAAGCAATGCGATAATGCATACATTTATCAGTGTACAGTGAACAGCCTATTTACTAGCAGAAGGTGAAAATTTGGACTTTTTTTTGTTTGGCTTAACAGATCTTTAATTTCATATGGAGAAGATTCTTTATTCAAAATGTCCACCTTATCCTACTTTTTGCAGTGGACAGCTGAGACATGTTATGTATTATCTGCATGAATTGATTTCTTTTCAGAACTGCTAGGTCTATTTTTAAAAGACCATTTGTCTCTAAAGATTTTAGAAATATAGTTTAGGATTAGCTCAAAATAAAACATTTCTTATCATTGCTTACAGAGCCAATACTGAACTTGCATCTTGTTAATATTTACTATTTTTGCACAGAACAAAGAAATGTTTTGTACAAATGAAGAGTCTTTCAACCACCAAAAGAGCTTTCATCATTCAATTGTAGCTACCAAAAGAGGCTTTTATGATTCTATTGTAGCTACCAAATGAGGCTTTCATGATTCAATTGTAGCTACCAAATGAGGCTTTCATGATTCAATTGTAGCTACCAAATGAGGCTTTCATGATTCAATTGTAGCTACCAAATGAGGCTTTCATGATTCAATTGTAGCTACCAAATGAGCTTTCATGATTCAATTGTAGCTACCAAAAGAGGCTTTCAGGAATCTAAGTCTACTACTTAACATATTAACCCCTGGAGGTTTTTGCTGTTTTTTGCATGAAATGCGAGTAGAAAACATATGTTGGGGACTATTTCTGAATACATTCTAATATCAATTTCCAAGCAATATTCCATTAGACATGTGACTAGTTCTGCTAAAGAAAATGTTTCATTGGTTAATTTGCTAGCATATGAGCGGAAGGTGAAAATTTGGACTTTTTTTTTTGTTTGGCTTAACAGATCTTTAATTTCATATGGAGAAGATTCTTTATTCAAAATGTCCACCTTATCCTACTTTTTGCACAGGTTCAACTGTCTGTGTGCGCTTCAGACCGATCTACTGTAGATCTGGGGCCATAAAGTCTAAAATCTAGACACAAATTCAGATTCCGACCATGGGCAAATTTTAGATGAAAAAAAGGGTATAAAAACTTCGTCTTTTTTCCCTCTGTATTTTGTAGTGCAAATGTCCAAATTATTTGCTATCATTGTAGAGCTACATCTGTCTACCTTTCTATAATACCACCCACTTTAGTGTATCATGCATGACCTTGATGCTACAGACCTTGGAAGTATTCTACTACCTCATGTCCCGTAAAGTCGTCACTAGGGGTTAATGTGTTAATTAAAAGGACTTCATGTTTGTCTTCATTATTTATTTTATTTTTAATCCTTTTTTATAGCAATTTATGTCAGTTTTTTTCCAATAAAAGAGCATATCATCATAATGTTAAACAGTACTTCTGATTCTTGTTGTAAGGTGACTAACACGAAATTGTGTATGCAATGGAAATAGCACAATTTAAGTTCAGTGCCTAAAGTTGTTTACAGTTATTCAGATTGGATGGGAGATCAGCAAGATTTGTGCAAATCAAGATGCTTTTTGTCAAGTTTGGTCGTTTTGTTCAGCAGTTTTTGAGAAGTAGTAGTCAAAATGTTTAACTATTTTTGGTATCAGAGGCCATATTTGAAACCTCAAAGGTCTTCATCCAACGATGCTTTTTGTAAACTTCTATTCAGAGCATTTGGATAATTAATTTAAAGGTTTTTCTATTTTTAGTAACAGTACCGTAGTCATATTTTTGATGGTAGAGCAGATCTTCATGCAAGGATGTTTTCTGACAAGTTTGGTTAAAGTTTGTTCAGAGAATTTGTTGAATAGTTTTTGAAGGTTTTCTATTTTTAGTAATGGTGACCAAATATGTTCGTGTATAAGCATATCTTGTACAACTTTGAAAGGTCTACAGACCAGGATGCTCAAATTCTATTCAACAATTTGGACAAGTCATTTTAAAGCTTTTCTATTTTTAGTAACAGTAGTCATGTTTGGTGGTGAAAAAGCATCATTTTTCTTGAAAGACTTTTAATCCGAAGATTTTCTGTGCCATGTTTTGTTGAAACAGGTCTGATGTTTTTTCACATGTTGATAGCAACTGCTGACAAACACTGCAAGAAGGGACAAACCATAAACTCACTTTTGCCTATGACCATGTGAGATGAAAAGTGAACTTCTGCCACTGTCTTGGAATTTCACCGGGATTTAAATTCACTAAATGTTCTCACATGTAATAAACCCAACTGATATGCATCAGAAAATTGACATTTTCACATTAATTTATCAATGTAAGTACTTGCAATCATTTATCACATAAAAATGACAGTTGATGGAAATTGATTAAATCCTAAAGATTTGGTTTCCTGTCAGCAACAATTAAATTTCTTTTGTGATTTTGTTCCATTTTGGCCACTACCATCAAGCTGAATCCTGTCCTTGTCTTTTTCTTCATCATTCTTCAATGCTCTGTCATTCTGTAAAACCTGAAATTGAATTACAACATTAGTATAAATATATTATGTATCATGGATGGTTATCTGAGAGTTAAGAGTCAAAGTATTTAACGCATGACATGAGTGTTCTGGAAAAGCATGCACACAATTTCTATTCTTATTGCCTTTGCATGATAATAACAGACCAAGAGTAAGACAAGCACCATAAGGTCCAATGCTAGACCAAGAGTAAGACAAGCACCATAGGTTAAATGTTAGACCAAGGATCAGACAAGCACCATAATGGTAAATGCTAGACTAAGACAAGCACCATAAGGTAAAATGATAGACCCATAGTAAGATAAGCACCATAAGGTTAAATGTTAGACCAAGAATAAGACAAGTACCATAAGATTAAATGTTAGACCCTAGTAAGACAAGCACCATAAGATTAAATGTTAGACCAGGAGTAAGACAAGCACCATAAGGTTAAATGTTACAGCCAGAATAAGACAAGCACTATAAGATTAAATGTTAGACTTAAGAGAAAGACAAGCACTATAAGGTTAAATGTTATACCAAGGGTCAGATAAGCACCATAAGGTCAAGTGTGTTACACCAAGGGTTAGACAAGCACCATAAGGTTAAATGTTATACCAAGGGTCAGACAAGCACCATAAGGTCAAGTGTGTTACACCAAGGGCAGACAAGCACCATAAGGTAAAATGTTTGACCAAGGGTCAGATACGCAACCTTAGCTTAAATGTTTGACCACGAGTCAGATAGGCACTGTAAGGTAAAATGTTTAACCCCAAAAAAAGACTGAGATAGGCTCCATAGGATTAAATGTTTGTCCACTACTCAGATAGGCAACATTAGGTTAGACCAAGAGTCAGATACATACCATTAGATACCATTAGGTTATACCAAGAGTCAGATTGACACCATTAGGTTAGACCAAGAGTCAGATAGACACCATTAGGTTAGACTAAGAATCAGATAGATACCATTAGGTTATATCACGAGTCAGATAGGCACCATTAGGTTAGATCAAGAGTCAGATAGACACCATTAGGTTATACTAAGAGTCAGGCACCATTAGGTTAGACCAACAGTCAGATAAGCACCAGACTCTGACATGCTATGTGATGACAAGATGTATTCTTAAATGTATGTACCTGTAATAAAACAAGAGCTCTACAAGCGGACGTCTCTGCAAGACAAGGCTCATCAATACATTTCACTCTAGACACATGCAATTAACAGTGTTAATAAGAGTCCTCTGACCGAGGAAAAAGTTATTCCCTGTAGCAAACAATATTATATGACCAATGAAAGAGTGTGATACACAAGAAAGTAATAACAAATGACCAATGAAAGAGTGTGATACACAAGAAAATAATATCATCTGACCAATGAAAGAGTGTGATAGACAAAAAGTGATATCAACTGACCAATGAAACAGTGTGATAAATAACCAGGCAGAATAATCTGACCAATGAAATAGTGTAATACACAAGCAAGCAATATCAATCACTGAAGAGTTACTCTATGTAGCAAATAATATCACTAAACCAATGAAAGAATGTGACACATAAACGAGCAATAACAGCTGGGTTGTTTGATACATATATTAGTTATTTAATATGGAAACGTTTGATACATATATTAGGTATTTAATATGGAAACGTTTGATACATATATTAGATATTTAATATGGAAATGTTTATACTGCTTACATGTCTTGATACATATATTAGGTGTTTAATATGGAAACGTTTATACTGCCTACATGTCTTAATACATATATTAGATATTTAATATGGAAACATATATACTGCTTACATGTCTTGATACATATATTAGGTATTTAATATGGAAAAGTTTATACTGCCTACATGTCTTGATACATATAGTAGATATTTAATATGGAAACATTTATACTGCCTACATGTCTTGATCATAAATGAAAAAACTGGTCTGTGAATGGTTTAAATTGGAGAAACTCATATGTGACAGGTTATTGTTGCAAATATAATTCCCATCATTTACCTATGTGAATGTAATGAGCAATCTGATTGGATACGTTTATTGGGCTGCATCCAATCAGAGAAGCTGAGTGCCCTGTACTGTTTCAGCTAGCTAATATTCCAAAGATAAATGAAGAGGGGTTTACATCAGTACTGCTGTGTGACACTAATGTAAGTACCTTTGTGACTAAAAATCTAGCAGACTCATCTATATTGATGTTTTCTTTAGCTGAGGTTTCAAACCAACCAGTAAAGCCATTTTCTTTACAGAATTCATCCATATGGGCTGTGTTACTAACTAGACCTTCCTTTGCTTGGTCACACTGAAATAAAACATGTACAGATAATGAAAGCAATGTTAAGATAACTTATGTCTGATGATACTAGATAATGAAAGCAATGTTAAGATAACTTATGCCTGATGATACTAGAAAATGAAAGCAATGTTAAGATAACTTATGTCTGATGATACTTGATAATGAAAGCATTGTTAAGATAACTTATGCCTGATGATACTAGATAATGAAAGCAATATTAAGATAACTGATGTCTGATGATACTTGATAATGAAAGCAATGTTAAGATAACTGATGTCTGATGATAATAGATAATGAAAACAATGTTAAGGTAACTGAAGTATGATGATACTAGATAATGAAAGCAATGTTAAGGTAACTTATGTTTGATGATACTAGATAATGAAAGCAATGTTAAGATAACTTATGCCTGATGATACTAGATAATGAAAGCAATGTTAAGATAACTGATGTTTGATGATACTAGATAATGAAAGCAATGTTAAGATAACTGATGTCTGATGATAATAGAGAATGAAAGCAATGTTAAGATAACTGATGTCTGATGATACTAGATAATGAAAGCAATGTTAAGATAACTGATGTCTGATGATAATAGATCATGAAAGCAATGTTAAGATAACTGATGTCTGATGATACTGAATAGTGAAAGCAATGTAAAAGTCCCTCATGCCTGGTAATGCTAATAATGAAAGCAAGTCCTTTATGCTTGATGACAAATTAGATAATAAAAACAATGTTAAAACCCTTTACACAAAACAAGAAGTAGACTTAAAAATGTTTGTGCTAAGTTTGCAATTTTCGATTTACCAACTACTACCAATATTTACTACCAATATTTACTTGTAAGTCAAGTTCTACTGTAAACAACACAGACCTTGACCTGCAATCACATTATCTGTTGGTTGATATGGGTCTGTTTTTGGTTGTAGTCATTAATCCTCCTCTTGGCATACTATGCAATGCCAGATCAAAGTTTATGTTGATCATCCAACTCATGAGTACTGGATAGTCATTACTTTGTAGTCCTTGACAGTAATTACTTTTGTGGTCCTTGACAGTACTACATGTATGGTCCTTGACAGTAATTACTTTTGTGGTTCTTGACAGTAATAAGTTTATAGTCCTTGACAGTAATTACTTGTGTGGCTCTTGACAGTAATACCTGTATGGTCCTTGACAGTAATTAGTTTGTGGTCATTGACATTATTTACTTTGTGGTCCTTGGCAGTAATTCATTTGAAGTCCTTGACAGTAATTGCTTTATGATCATTAACAGTAATTACTTTATGGTATTCGACAGCAATTACTTTGTGGTGTTTTAGAGGTACAGAAAAGATGAGTGATTTAGGTATCTATTTCTCTAATTTAAAATAAATAATATCATAACTGATCACCTTATTTTATATTATAACCTCTGTAAATATGCAAAGGCTAAACTATAAATCATTATTTTTTTATGTCTGACATATTTTTATACTCCCTTGTCAGTTGACTTCAAACATCTGTACTATTTATACTCCCTTGTAAGTTGACTCCAAATATGTGTACTATTTATACTCACTTGTAAGCTGACTCCATTTGTATGTACTATTTAAACTCCCTGGTAAGTTGACTCCATTTGTCTGTACTATTTATACTCCCTTGTATGTTGACTTCAAATATCTGTACTATTTATACTTACTTGTAAGTTGACTTCAAATGTCTGTACTATTTATACTTACTTGTAAATTGACTTCAAATGTCTGTACTATTTATACTCCCTTGTAAATTGACTTCAAGTGTCTGTACTATTTATACTTACTTGTAAGTTGACTTCAAATGTCTGTACTATTTATACTTACTTGTAAGTTGGCTTCAAATGTCTGTACTATTTATACTCCCTTGTAAATTGACTTCAAGTGTCTGTACTATTTATACTTACTTGTAAGTTGACTTCAAATATCTGTACTATTTACACTCCCTTGTAAGTTGACCTCAAACGTCTATACTATTTTATACTCCCTTGTAAGTTGACTCCAAATATGTGTACTATTTATACTCACTTGTAAGCTGACTCCATTTGTATGTAGTATTTAAACTCCCTGGTAAGTTGACTCCATTTGTCTGTACTATTTATACTCCCTTGGATGTTGACTTCAAATATCTGTACTATTTATACTTACTTGTAAGTTGACTTCAAATGTCTGTACTATTTATACTTATATTATAGGGCTAAATCTAGTTAGTTCACTGCTAGATAAAACATCACTTGGGGTCAGTGTTAGGCATTAGTTGTTATTCTAAGGCTAGGTGTCAAATTACAAGTGCTGAGAAATTGAAACAAATAGAGCTGTATCAGTGTTAGATTATGTGTTTGTAAAGCTAATTAAAATCAATTATGGCAAGTTTGCCTTAATACTTAAACATTGTAACTAGTAACAAATTAAAAGGATATTGGTAGCTCTTTTAGAAGGTGTAAAGTGCTTAATATATAACTGAGTAGCAATAGTTTAATTTTGAATTAATTGGCTCATATAGGTGAAGTTTCCAAGTAATTTCTTATTCTAAATAATATTTTTGGATTTTCTTGCATACAGTATCAGTGAGAAAAGAGTGTGTATGGAGAGTACATTTATGGCTTTATTGTGGATTACATAATTTAGATTATATGCATTTTAATATGTAGATTATAGTTAGATAAAATGTCTGCAATTAACACAAGCAGATCAGAATTTAGTACTAGGGAAAGGTATTTAGGGAATGCTCTCTCTGAAGTCCGTTAGGTTGGTATATATAGCCAGTTCAAATGTTGTGCTGGGAGTCAGCATTCTATTAAAATATACTACAAGAAGAAACCCTCTTGCATTTGTGACTAATTCCCCATGCACCTCAAGAGGGCGCTACAATAGTTTGGTGGAGAATTGAAAATGGAAATATTGTGTTAAATTGTATTCTAAATTTTTATTGGATTTGAGGAATTTTATTCTATTTTAGGCTGTGCTGACTCCATATGAAAGATAAGTAACAAAACTTTTGTAAATTCATCTTTAGGACCTTTCTTTAGACTTTATAATTAATTCTACAATTTTGATTTTTCTGATGACAATTTCTCATTAGAGATCTATATTTGCCTTGAATTTTTGTGATTCTGTTGCATCAAAATGGATAGAAGCTGCATAGATTTCAGTCTCATGCCACCTTTTTCTGGTGATGGAAGCCAGGATGCAAAATTATGGTTGACATGTTTTCAACTTCTCACAACAACTAAGGGACTAAATGACAATAAAGCGAAAGCAACATTACCTCTATTGTTAACCGATAATGCATTGCGCTGGTATATGTCACTGGCACAAAATATAAAGGATGACTTGAGTTTGCTACAAAAAGAATTTGTCATTAGATATGGGCCAGATGAAAGAGTGCAGTGGCAGAGAACTGCAGCTTTGTATCAAACTCTACAAAGTTCAAATGAGAAAGTAGAAGATTTTATAGCAAATATAGTTGCTAAAGGAAACGAGCTGGAACTACCACAGACACAAATTAAACATATCATCATCATTGGACTAAAGCCACATATCCGACAGTTCGTATTACAACAGAATCCAGAAACAGTTGATGAGCTCCGTCAAAGTGCGAGACTCGCTGAAGTCACCATGACGGACAGCACAAAAGAGCAACAAACGCTAGTAGCAGCTATACAAAGACTGGAAGAAAAACTTGAAGCAATGTCTGTGGCAGTGTCATCAAAGCCGGAGTTCAAGCAGCCATTGAGAAAAAGTGGACCATGGAACAACCACTCAAGGCAACAATCTGAGGTTTGTGGATGGTGTTGAAGATTTCCTGCACATGTAAAGCAGAGTTGTCCAGCAAACGGCAAACAATGCCACAAATGTGGAAAATTTAACCATTTTAGTATAGTATGCAGATCAGCCTCACGGACTCAGTCAACGTTATGACTGGAGAAGTTAAAATCCCATCACAATACAAAAAGGCCACCATCAAAGCTCAGTAGTATACAGGATACAATGACATCTGACCTCAACAGAAATCACCTAACATTGATTATCAACAATACAAAAACGACAGCACTAATAGATACAGGAGCAGCACTGTCATGCATTTCATGTAAACAACTGCAGCGTTTGGACAGAAGTTTTGAGTTGGAGCCACCCAAAATTCCCTTCATCATTGGTGTTAATGGTGATCAACAAAAGCCTATTGGATGTGTAACTTTAGACCTCAAAATCAACCGACTTACAGTTACACATAGTTTCCATGTTTTTAAACATATTCATTGTGACCTTATTCTAGGTATGGACTTCTTAGAAAGCAAGAAAGCCACAATAGACTTGAATTCAAAAACAATATCCTTGTATGATGGATTAACAGTGTCTGCATTAAAAAGTGAGCGTAAACAGAAAATATGTCTTGCTAAAACAGTTGCCAGGATTGTAGTGCCTGCACAGTCTGAATGTGAGATTCCAGTGCAAATTCGGAAATGCCCAAGGGACAATATATTGTTACAACCTGTATCACACTTACCCTCCTCAACCCAATTACTTGGGGCAAGAGCAGTGGATAAAATTCAAGGAAGCAGAGGACGGTTTCGCTTACTAAACACGACAAACAAAGATATCATCTTGAGGCCTGGGAAAACCGTAGCAACTGTGGAAATTCTGGAAACTTATGACATTACACAGCCTGATAACGAAGCTAACATATTACAAGAAAAGCCTTGTACTGTGAGCTACACACACACAGCTGACAGTTTTGAAAGGGATAAATTTGTTAAAATTGCACAAAACCTTGGCTTTGACTTGTCGGACTCTGATTTGACTTCTGATGAGAAATTGTATTTTCAAGACTTTATTGGGAGAAACAGAGATGTGTTTGCAGTGGACTTGTCAGAATTAGGATGTACAGATATCTATCAACATAAAATTGACACTGGCAATGAGAAACCTGTTAGGCAAAGATTCTACAGAACCAATCCCTTACAAAAAGCAGAAATTGACAGACAAGTTAAAGAAATGTTAAAGTACGATATCATTGAACCATCTACTTCACCATGGCAAAGTCCAGTGGTTCTTGTGAAGAAGAAATCGGGAGAATATAGATTCGTTGTTGACTACAGGAAACTAAACAAACTTACAAAACCTGAAGTATTTCCTCTTCCACGTTTTGATGACATGATGGATAGCATAGGCCAATCTTCTGCAATATATTTTTCAGTTCTTGACATGTTTTCTGGCTTCTGGCAAATCAAGTTGGATCCAGAGACTAGAGAAAAGAGCACATTTGTTATATCCGATGGTTGTTATGCATTTAAAAAGCTTCCGTTTGGATTGTCCAATTCACCCATGAGTTTTCAGCTTACCATGACAAAACTGTTGCAGGGTATAGCTTATAAACATGTTCTGTGCTACATTGATGATGTATTGGTGTATAGTCGCACCTTAGAAGAACATTTCTCTCATTTACAAGAAGTATTTAATAGACTGCGTAAAGCCAATCTTAAACTGAAACCATCAAAATGTCGGTTTGCAATAAAAAGAGTCAAATATTTGGGACACATTATTTCCAAAGATGGAGTAGAAGTGGACAGGGATAAGACCAATATAGTATCAGACTTTCCAAGACCGAAAAATGCACGAGATCTCAGAAGTTTCCTGGGTTTATGCAACTACTACAGAAGGTTTGTGAAAAACTATAGTAATATATGTTCACCTTTGAACAGCCTTCTCAAAAAGGATGTAAAATTTCAGTGGACTGATAAATGTGAATCAGCTTTTGTCAAACTGAAAACAGCTATGACTTCAACACCTGTCTTAGCTTATCCAAACATGGACAAACCTTTCATTCTCTCAACAGATGCTTCTGGACAAGCCATATATTACATTCTCAGTCAGAAAGATGACCAGGGCAGGGAACATCCAATTTCTTATGGCGGCAGAGCTCTTCGTATATTTGAAACGAAATGGGGCGTATCCGATAGAGAAGGTTTAGCTTTAGTGGAAGGAGTACGGTATTATAGACATTTTCTTAAACACCAAAAATTCACCGTTGTCACTGATCATGCAGCCCTAAAATACGTTAAGGACATTAAAAATCCAACAGGACGCTTGGGTCGCTGGAGTATGTTATTACAGGGATTTAATTATGAAGTCATTTACAAAAGTGGTGCCAAACATACCAATGCGGACTCTTTATCGAGGATTCCATACAAGGAAGAAATACACAACAACGAAACTGCTAGTAATGACAATGAAACAGACTTGCCTATGTTGTTTATCAACATCAATGAACCTTCAGTGGTAACCTTGGAATATGACCTGCCATGCTCCCCCAGCAGGGTGAAATCTCAGCCAGTCTCTGTGTACAGTATAGTAGACAAGACAGCAGAAAATCAGCTAGTATCAGGTTTCATTTCCAACAGAGGGGAGGAAATCAAACAGGCTCAGTCCCTGTGTCCTGACTTGGCCCCAATTAAATGCTACCTAGAATCAGGCCAACTACCTAGTGACTCAACAAAAGCAGCAAGGACAGTGGCTGAAAGTGAACAATACACCATGCTTGATGGACTTCTGTACCATTTATGGGACAGACGTGCAAAGAAACTTCCTAAAGAAATCCGCATTAAACAACAGTTAGCGATTCCTACAGGATTACACCATGAAATTCTACATAACTCTCACGATTCCATAACTGGAGGAGGACATCAAGGCTTTGACAGAACTTATGCAACAATACAGTCAAAGTATTATTGGCCAAAAATGTATGCACAGATAAAAGACTATGTTAAAACCTGTGAGGAATGCCAACAAGCCAAACAGCCTTCTCATTCTACAAAGGCACCCCTACACCCTATGCCATCAGTTGGAGTATTTGAACGCTGGCATATGGATATTCTTGGTCCATTAACAGTAACCAAAGAGAAATACCAGTATATCTTTTTGTGAGTGGACAGTTTCAGCAGGTTTGCAGAAGCATTTCCATTACGATCGCAAGAGGCAACTGAAATAGCTGATATTTTATACAGAGAAATAATATGCCGTTATGGAGCTCCTACAGCTCTAGTATCTGACCGTGGCCAGAATTTCCTGTCGCATATCATATCGGAACTCTGTAAAAACATGAATATTAAACGATTCCATACATCAAGCTACCATCCCAAAACCAACTCTACGTGCGAGAGATTCAACAGAACATTAGCTCAATCTATACGCACCTATATTGACAAAGCGCAACAAAACTGGGTCGATGTGTTACCAGGAATCCTAATGGCTTACCGCAAGACACAATGCACCAACTCAACTGGATTTTCCCCTTACGAATTAGTCTTTGGGAGAGAAATGAGAGCTCCACTAGATGTTTCTTTTGCTAACCCTATAAATACAGAAAAGACGATAAAAGATACAACAGCAACCTATTTACACAAGCTCAAAACACAAATGGAGATAACCAGACAAGTTGCCAGAGACAATATTCAGAACTCCCAGCAAAAATACAAAGAATATTATGATACACACGCTCAAGAACCCTCTTTTCACCTGGGACAACGAGTATGGATGCACAATCCAAAAGTACCAAAAGGGAGATCATCTAAATTACACAAGAAATGGACAGGACCATGGTATATCAGTGACATAGGACCCAATCATACATACAAGTTACGTGATTGTGATGATCACAAACTACAGAGATCATTAGTCCACGCAAACAGACTAAAGTCATACTTCAGCCCTGACAACAGAAACGAGAATTTAGATCATACAACTCAGATAGCTAAACCACAAGAGACCACAACATCAATGGAGACACACACGTCTGTACAGACCAAAACATATGATAGCAGACCCTCAGTTAAACCAGTCCACAACAGGACAAATGATATTCCAGCACCTACAACAGATTCATCTTCCAAGTCCTTGACATCAGATGAACCTGCAACATCGCAGTCAAAGGAAGAATGGGGTATTGTTGATAAAATTCTAGCCTGCAGTCGGCATCATGGCAAGCGTGTTTATAAGGTTAAGTGGCGAGATTTCCCCAAGACAACCTGGGAACCTGAAGAAGGTTTACCACAGTTTTTGATCCGGGAATTTCATGTCACAAGAACATTACAAGGAAAAAGAAAAAAGAAAAGGTTTTCAAAGTGAATATTCCAAATGGACTTCATTGATTCTTAAGGTGGACTCATTATGTTTGTTTTGCTATGCTATACTTTCCTATCAACCTTTTCTTCCATATCTATCCTGCACATCTTCCTTCCTATGGTATAGCAGAGCAGATGTATAAATTCCACAATTAGAATATTAATAATTATGTGTATATATCAAATGGATTATTCTTTGTAAACAAATCACTTCCTGCAAATTTAAAGCAGCTTATGGCATAGTGTTGATGCCAACTCTTATTAGGTTCACAAACATTTTGATTATCCTTGGGATACCTGCAAATTACACTCAAAGGATGTCACAGTCATAGAACATTATAAAATGTATGGTAGATTGGAGTGAAGTCAGACATTTATAGAACTGTCGTTATGACTTTTGGTAGACAAACATGATATAGAAATTATTAGGGTGGTTAATATTTAAGTGTTTGAAACTATTTAGCATATATATGTATCAAGTTATTTTTGTGTTTAATTGAAAAGATTGTAACAGATTGAAATTTTGGTATATTACTACCCTGCACAATGGAATGTAAATTTAAGGTAGTATATTTTGTAGGTTTGTAGTGTGCAAGGAGGTATGTGTGAACACTGATGCCATGTAAAACACTGAAATTCATGTTTAACCCAATTTATTCACTAGTTTGGCCAAAACCATCGTATGTTATAAAAATTTGGGGACCAAATTTTGCTAGGCCGGAGGGACATATTATAGGGCTAAATCTAGTTAGTTCACTGCTAGATAAAACATCACTTGGGGTCAGTGTTAGGCATTAGTTGTTATTCTAAGGCTAGGTGTCAAATTACAAGTGCTGAGAAATTGAAACAAATAGAGCTGTATCAGTGTTAGATTATGTGTTTGTAAAGCTAATTAAAATCAATTATGGCAAGTTTGCCTTAATACTTAAACATTGTAACTAGTAACAAATTAAAAGGATATTGGTAGCTCTTTTAGAAGGTGTAAAGTGCTTAATATATAACTGAGTAGCAATAGTTTAATTTTGAATTAATTGGCTCATATAGGTGAAGTTTCCAAGTAATTTCTTATTCTAAATAATATTTTTGGATTTTCTTGCATACAGTATCAGTGAAAAAAGAGTGTGTATGGAGAGTACATTTATGGCTTTATTGTGGATTACATAATTTAGATTATATGCATTTTAATATGTAGATTATAGTTAGATAAAGTGTCTGCAATTAACACATGCAGATCAGAATTTAGTACTAGGGAAAGGTATTTAGGGAATGCTCTCTCTGAAGTCCGTTAGGTTGGTATATATAGCCAGTTCAAATGTTGTGCTGGGAGTCAGCATTCTATTAAAATATACTACAAGAAGAAACCCTCTTGCATTTGTGACTAATTCCCCATGCACCTCAAGAGGGCGCTACAATACTTACTTGTAAATTGACTTCAAATGTCTGTACTATTTATACTCCCTTGTAAATTGACTTCAAGTGTCTGTACTATTTATACTTACTTGTAAGTTGACTTCAAATGTCTGTACTATTTATACTTACTTGTAAGTTGGCTTCAAATGTCTGTACTATTTATACTCCCTTGTAAATTGACTTCAAGTGTCTGTACTATTTATACTTACTTGTAAGTTGACTTCAAATATCTGTACTATTTACACTCCCTTGTAAGTGGACCTCAAACGTCTATACTATTTATACTCCCTTGTAAGTTGACTCCAAATATGTGTACTATTTATACTCCCTTGTAAATTGACTTCAAATATCTGTACTATTTATACTCCCATGTAAATTGACTTCAAATATCTGTACTATTTATACTTACTTGTAAGTTGACTTCAAATGCCTGTACTATTTATACTCCCTTGTAAATTGACTTCAAGTGTCTGTACTATTTATACTTGTAAGTTGGCTTCAAATGTCTGTACTATTTATACTTACTTGTAAATTGACTTCAAATGTCTGTACTATTTATACTCCCTATTAAATTGACTTCAAATGTCTGTACTATTTATACTTACTTGTAAGTTGGCTTCAAATGTCTGTACTATTTATACTCCCTTGTAAGTTGACTCCAAATGTCTGTACTTTTTATTCTCCCTTGTAAGTTGACTTCAAATGGCTGTACTATTTATACTTACTTCTAAGTTCCCAATCAGTCGGTGCATATAATATGTTCTATTGATAAGTCCTAACAAACAGATGTGCTAGCACATTAAGTGATAAGTCCTAACAAACAGTATAGACCCAGATGTTCTGATGCAATATGTGATGGGCAATCTGGGTCTTTGTAGTATGCAATTGAACTCAACTTATAATGGAATACATATGGTAATTGATATACTACAATTGAATTCAACTTATAATGAAATACATATGGTAATTGGTATACTACAACTGAACTCAACTTATAATGAAATACATATGGTAATTGGTATACTACAAATGAATTCAACTTATAATGGAATACATATGGTAATTTGTATACTACAACTGAATTCAACTTATAATGGAATACATATGGTAATTGATTTACTACAACTGAACTCAACTTATAATGAAATACATATGGTAATTGGTATACTACAAATGAATTCAACTTATAATGGAATACATATGGTAATTGGTATACTACAACTGAATTCAACTTATAATGAAATACATATGGTAATTGGTATACTACAGTGAAATATCAAATTCGTCTCAACTCTGAAGTTAATGTACGCTTTTATATGATAAAAGATGGATTTGGAATGTAATTACCATCATGACTACTTCAAGAAACTTGGAAAAACATGTAGTAAACAATTTATACAGCTATAATTACTGTCAGAAGATATATGTAACAGCAATAACAATATTTTAAAGCAACATAGATTTTGTATTTAGCTACATTATATCACAAAAAAGTGATAAATCAGTAAGTTTAAATTACCATTCATCCAATGAAAAGTGTCAACTTACATGTACTAGCCTTAGTCTAACATTGTAAGACATAGAGTTACATGTACTAGCCTTAGTCTAACATTGTAAGACATAGACTTACATGTACTAGCCTTAGTCTAACATTGTAAGACATAGACTTACATGTACTAGCCTTAGTCTAACATTGTAAGACTTAGACTTACATGTACTAGCCTTAGTCTAACATTGTAAGACATAGACTTACATGTACTAGCCTTAGTCTAACATTGTAAGACTTAGACTTACATGTACTAGCCTTAGTCTAACATTGTAAGACTTAGACTTACATGTACTAGCCTTAGTCTAACATTGTAAGACTTAGACTTACATGTACTAGCCTTAGTCTAACATTGTAAGACATAGACTTACATGTACTAGCCTTAGTCTAACATTGTAAGACTTAGACTTACATGTACTAGCCTTAGTCTAACATTGTAAGACATAGACTTACATGTACTAGCCTCAGTCTAACATTGTAAGACATAGACCCTGATATATATAGGGGGCCCCGAGTGGCCGAGTGGTCTAAAGCGCTGTCCATTACGGACCACTGCCATCTCACCTCTGTCTGCGTGTGTTCGAGTCTAAGATTCGGCAAATGTAGTTATGTGAAAAAGCTTGCCAGTAGTTTCTCATGGGTCAGTGGTTCTTTCCGGGAATTGCCCGGATTCTTCCTCCACCATTAATACTGGCCGCCATGTATAGCCTATATTGTGCTGAAAAATTGCGTCAAACCATAAAAAACAAACAAAAACAAGACCCTGATATATCTGTACTGGGATCATCCACCAAAACATAAATATCAGAGTTGATGTATTAGGACTGGAATTAGCCAGTGAATCAAAGAAATCACTTTTACATGAAAATGTCATTGAACAATAATCTAAAGACCAACATTTTCCTCAACTGTTGGCAGCAGGCCAGATCAGAATTAACATAATATGAGAAATCAGCATTCTCATTACCAAACCCAAAGAGGCACAATATATCATGCACTATAACAATGGGAATATAATCCCCAACAGCATCCCTATCACTGGTAATGACATCTGCTGTGAGTTTGCTAAACGATGATTTAAATAAACAGTTTGCAACACAATGTGTGGAAACATACACTTCATGCATGAAAAATTGTACTGGCTGTAGACAATGCATATACTTCATGCTCAATTTTCATGACTGTCCTTCTTCTATTCCTCAAGTTATTTCAAGTTTTATATCTAAAGATGTGTTTTATTTTTCTGAGTGGCAAATTGTCAGTCAATTTTATAAGTCAGAAATCAAAATGTACAAACAAAAACATGTTTTAATTGCACTACCTATAAAGTACTGATTATAAATTACTTATCACGCTTCTTTACCTTGAGTCTTTCTTAAGCCTTTGTCATGTTTACCAATTAACAATTTGCATAATTATAATATTTACCAATTATCAATCTGCATAATTATCATATTTACCAATTATCAATTTGCATAATTATCATATTTACCAATTATGGATTTGCATAATTATCATATTTATCAATTATGAATTTATATAATTATCATATTTACCAATTATCAATTTGCATAATTATCATATTTACCAATTATCAATTTGCATAATTATCACATTTTTCAATTATCAATTTGCATAATTATCATATTTACCAAATATCAATTTGCATAATTATCATATTTACCAATTATCAATTTGCATAATTATCATATTTACCAATTATGGATTTGCATAATTATCATATTTATCAATTATGAATTTATATAATTATCATATTTACCAATTATCAATTTGCATAATTATCATATTTACCAATTATCAATTTGCATAATTATCACATTTTTCAATTATCAATTTGCATAATTATCATATTTACCAAATATCAATTTGCATAATTATCATATTTACCAATTATCAATTTGCATAATTATCATATTTACCAAATATCAATTTGCATAATTATCATATTTACCAAATATCAATGTGCATAAATATCATATTTTTTAAACCTGGTACACTTGATGTCACCAATTTATTTTCTTCATAAATGACATTATTGCTAAAGTTGCTTCTGCTATCAGGTGACAAATGAAATACTATAACTAATTCAATGAATAGAATGTTATAATACAACCTCTGACATACATAATAATTAGGATTTTGGCTGAGGACATTAAAGTCAAACATTCTAACAGAGAAAACACTGCATCCATGAATGTAATAAAATCTTTACTATAGTAATACTATACAATTATATCAAGTTTCATCTCAAACAGCTTTCGTATTATAATGCATAATCGAATGTGTGATGGAAAATTTATGATGATGACCTTGACCTTGACCTAAATATAGGAGTCTCAATGTAACGAAGCTTCTTGTGATGTCCATGTATACCAAATTTCAAACCTAATTTATCAACAACAAAAAAAACAGTGTAAAATGGCAATGCAGTGAACACAAACCAAGCTTGTGACATAATGGACCATTTGGTGATCCTCTAATGCCTTCATACCAATTATACCTTTAATACCAAACATATGTCAGTGCTGAATAGATTGTATGCATGCTAGATTTACACAAATCTCAATACAGTACCAGACATCTTAGATTTTCAAAAGTCTCAATATATAATACACATGTTAGAATTTTTCATGGTAGATATTTTAATGTTAATTTTCACACATTTGAATACATGGATGACCTGTTAGATTTTTATAAGTCTAAATACATATACAGATTAACTCTATCTGCTAATAAAACACAATGTAATGTACAAGGCAGACAGACTAACTCTTATCTGCTAATAAAACACATGGCAAAAAGCAGACAGACTCACCTTACATGCTAATAAAACACATCACAACAGTCAGACAGGCTCCCTGATACAAGACAGACATAATCATTTTCTTTGCTAATGCAACAAATGGTACTGGACAGACAGACTCAAACTTATTTTCAAATAGAACACACGATTTAAGGCAGACTGACTCACCTTATTTGCTAATAAAACACATGGTACCGCGGTTCCATCTAATAATTGTACTTTACTGTCAAGGTCATTCTTCCATTTTGTCACTGCTTCAAATGTGGAAGCTCTTGTCACGTCAAACACAATAAAAGCTCCCACAGCTTCCTTATAATACACACGTGTCATGTTACCAAACCTTTCTTGACCTGAAAAAATGAAAAAATATGCTAATAATGGCTGGGTATTAAATGAAAAAATAAATACACTAGTCATTGTTGGGTAATAATTGAAAAAGAAAATACACAAATCATTGTTAGGTATTAATCAAGAAAGAAAATACACTAGTCATTGTTGGGTATTAATCAATAAAAAAAAGATATTAGTAATGTGTGGGTATTAATCGTAAAAGAAAAGATATTTGTAATGTGTGGGTATTAATTGAAAAAGAAAATACACTAGTCATTGTTAGGTATTAATCGAAAAAGAAAATACACTACTCATTGTTAGGTATTAATTGAAAAAGAAAATACACTAGTCATTGTTAGGTATTAATCAAAAAAGAAAAGATATTTGCAATGTGTGGGTATTAATACAAAAAAATACACTAGCCATTGTTAGGTATTAATCGAAAAAGAAAATACACTAGTCATTGTTAGGTATTAATCAAAAAAGAAAATACACTAGTCATTGTTAGGTATTAATCAAAAAAGAAAATACACTAGTCATTGTTAGGTATTAATCGAAAAAGAAAATACACTAGTCATTGTTAGGTATTAATCGAAAACGAAAAGATATTTGTAATGTGTGGGTATTAATCAAAAAAGAAAATATACTAGTCATTGTTAGGTATTAATCAAAAAAGAAAATACACTACTCATTGTTAGGTATTAATTGAAAAAGAAAATACACTAGTCATTGTTAGGTATTAATCGAAAAAGAAAATACACTAGTCATTGTTAGATATTAATCGAAAAAGAAAATACACTAGTCATTGTTAGGTATTAATCGAAAAAGAAAATACACTAGTCATTGTTAGGTATTAATCGAAAAAGAAAATACACTAGTCTTTGTTAGGTATTAATCAAGAAAGAAAAGATATTAGTAATGTGTGGGTATTAATCGAAAAAGAAAAGATATTTGTAATGTGTGTGTATTAACCGAAAAAGAAAATACACTAGTCATTGTTAGGTATTAACCGAAAAAGAAAATACACTAGTCATTGTTAAGTATTAATCAAAAAAGAAAATACACTAGTCATTGTTAGGTATTAATCGAAAAAGAAAATACACTAGTCATTGTTAGGTATTAATCAAAAAATAAAATACACTAGTCATTGTTAGGTATTAATCAAAAAAGTAAATACACTAGTCATTGTTAGGTATTAATCAAAAAAGAAAATACACTAGTCATCATTAGGTATTAATCAAAAAAGAAAATACACTAGTCATTGTTAGGTATTAATCGAAAACGAAAAGATATTTGTAATGTGTGGGTATTAATCAAAAAAGAAAATATACTAGTCATTGTTAGGTATTAATCAAAAAAGAAAATATACTAGTCATTGTTAGGTATTAATCGAAAAAGAAAATACACTAGTCATTGTTAGGTATTAATCGAAAAAGAAAATACACTAGTCATTGTTAGGTATTAATCGAAAAAGAAAATACACTAGTCATTGTTAGGTATTAATCAAAAAAGAAAATACACTAGTCATTGTTAGGTATTAATCGAAAAAGAAAATACACTAGTCTTTGTTAGGTATTAATCAAGAAAGAAAATACACTAGTCATTGTTAGGTATTAATCGAAAAAGAAAATACACTAGTCATTGTTAAGTATTAATCAAAAAAGAAAATACACTAGGCATTATTAAGTATTAATCAAGAAAGAAAAGATATTTGTAATGTTTGGGTATTAATCAAAAAAGAAAATACACTAGTCATTGTTAAGTATTAATCAAAAAAGAAAATAGACTAGTCATTGATGGGTATCAATGGAAAAAGAAAATACACTAGTTACTGTTGGGTATTAATCATAAAAAGAAAAGATATTAGTAATGTGTGGGTATTAATCGAAAAAGAAAATATATTATCATCACTTGAAATATTATCAAGACATATTGAGCTAAAAAAGAAAAAATACTATAGACTAACATCTAGACAGAACGAGATAGATGAAAAGATTGAACAGATTGAACAAGAAATGGTAGATAATTTTATTAAACTTTTGACAGAACCTGAATTAAATAAAAAAGATAGTAAATAATATTAAAACGTGTATGCTTCTCCGATATTTTTTTGTTTGTGATGTTTTGCTTTATGGTACCCCCCATTTATGGCTTTTGATCTGATTTGTGAAAACATTTACCTAAGTGCTCAAGGGAAAGACTTTTGGAATGGAATTACTATGAGGGTATACTGATTTGTGAAAACATTTACTTAAGTGCTCAAGGGAAAGACTTTTGGAATGGAATTACTGTGAGGGTGTACTGATCTGCGAAAACATTTACCAAAGCAATTAAGAGAAAGACTTTTGGATTATATATAACAGTGAGGGTATACTGATCTGTGAGAACATTTACCAAAGCAATTAAGTGAGAGACTTTAAACCTGCTGATTCAAAGTCTTCCACATGTCTGTACACATGTACAATGTACACATGTCAGTACACATGTACAATCCATATATAGTGTGACTCTTATCTACAATATCTCCTTACCTGCTATGTCCCACAACTGTAGCCTAACAATAGTATCTGCGTCCCAGTTAAGAACCTTCAAAGCAAAATCTACACCTATCTGGACAAAGTCAAGGTCACATTGATTCGTATATTACATGTATATCAAAGAATTGGTAATATGATTGAGATATGATGGCAAAAATGGACAATTGAGTTCAATGTTGCAATCACACACCCAACCACCACCAGACATTCAGAGATAATCTGAAACAATCATGCAAGAGAAACAAAATAACTTTGTATTCATCAGTTACTTTGAACTAAATATATGAATATTAATTCCAACATATCTACACAACACAATATTCTGAGATACAATTCTTCATTGTTGTATGGATCTGATCAAGTTATATATATATATATATATATATATATATATATATATATATATATATACACACACACTCACTTGATTCCAACTGCAAACAACATACACCCAGGTGTGCCATCAGATCAGGGTCTATATAGTATTTTTTGTACAGACTGTACTCCTAACTTCTGTGCAGTGTAAATAACAGGACCCAGCCTTAAAGCAAGTACTATGGCAGTCATAAATGTCTCTATATCAAAGATATAAATTTGTTCCATGGTTTGCATCATTTTCGTTTATAGTAGACATTCTTTTAACCCTAAATACAGGCTGTGAACCCCTGATAAGGAATGTGGGTACAATCTGTGCTCCATTTTCTTGAATAAGTGAGTAAGAGGGAGCCCTGAGTAGCCGAGTGGTCTAAAGCGTTCTCTGTTACAGATCACTGTCATCTCACCTCTATCTGCGTGGGTTTGAGTCTCAGATTCGGCCAATGTGAGTATGTGAGAAGGCTTGCCAATAGCTTATCATGGGTCAGTGGTTCTTTCTGGGGTTTTCCAAGTTCTTCCTCCACCATTACTACTGGCCACCATGTATAGCCCATCATGTGCTGAAAAATGGCATTAAACCCTACAACAACAACAACAGTTAGTGAGAGGTTTTTCTTTTGTAGTCTTGGTGATTTTTAATTTTATAATTTAATATATTATTAAAATAAAGTGAGGCACACAGACAACTACATTGATTTCATGCAAACAAAATGGAACAAATTAAGTAATTAATTAATTACAATGTATTAAGACCCCAGTTGACAAAGACAGTGACATCATGAAGCTACACAAAAAATGCAAGGCTAAACTAATGCATGGAGAGAGAGAGAGAGAGAGAGAGAGAGAGAGAGAGAGAGAGAGAGAGTTTGGTTTCAGACTATGATGGAGAACATTTATTATTGTGCATTAACTATTTTATTTTCATCGACTTGATTTATTTTTACTAATGCCACGATTGGTAAACCATCTGAATTCTTTCAGTCACAATAACCTAACCTTGACCGTTTACCCAAAATTGACAGGATTCTCCATTATCACATTTACAAACTATGTACAAAGTCTGGTTAAGGCAGTAAATAGAAAATTCAACTTTTTTCTGGAAACTAAAAAGGAGAGACTTGCAAAGACAAAAAGAAAGACAGACGGAAAGACAGATGGAAAGACAAATAGAAAGACAGATGGAAAGACAGATGGAAAGACAAATAGAAAGACAGATGGAAATACATATGGAAAGACAGATGGAAAGCATCATAAAATGATCTGTTTTGTTTTTCTTAAAAAAGAAAATGTTTCGTGATGAATATGATATAAACTAATAAGTGACACCAAGAATATTTTTATTTCACATGACCAAATAAACAGATAAATGGTTGATATTCATGTAACTATTGCTTTTCTTTAAATTTTTTCTTTTCATGTATATGTTGGTATGATTTAAAAATATAACAGCATGCTGTAGGAAATTTTGTTTTCCCAAATTTATGTGCATAACAAAGGATAGCATGGATTGGACAATAGACAAAGAATATGATGTATAAAAAAAAATTGTGAATACAGTTACAAACATAAGCAACAACAGAACTGACCAAATCATGAAGGGCTCAGAATAGAGGTAACCAAAAAGAAGCACTACAACACATCTTTTAGTGTATATCACTGCATATATACAGTGTATATAAAAAATATAAACATCTCAATCACTTGAAAAAGCTAAAATTGGTCAAGATAAAACCCAAAAGAACATTCTGAGCAAAGTTGATGTTATTGTGGGTTTAATGCCATGACTGGTTATATATAATAGCCAGTAAAACCAGTGGAAGAAAAACCCTGGAAAACTCTGTAAAGAGCCACTGATTTCGTTAACAGAGAGTACGACTTGAACTCTGTGAATTCTTTAGACCACTAGGTCATCTGTCACTCCCATTCTGAGAACAACACATCTAAACTTGTGATTTAAATAATCTTTAGACCACTATGTCATCTGTCACTCCAATTTTGAGTACAAACACATTTAAACTTGTGAATTTAATAATCTTTAGACCACTAGGTCATCTGTCACTCCTATTTTGAGTACAAACACTTGTGAATTTAATAATCTTTAGACCACTAGGTCATCTGTCACTCCTATTTTGAATACAAACACATCTAAATTTGTGAATTAAAAAAAAAGATACAGTTGCTCTGTAATGCTGTGAGAAGAACTGATGAACATATCTCTTGATGATGCTTGTTTTTCCAGTTCCAAGCTCTCCAATGACTAGGATCTTATAAAGGTGTTCCTTCTTTTCCCCTCCTCCAGCCTGGTAATAAAACAGAAATGGAAATTAACATAATATAAATAAAAGAAATCAAAACTAAAACACAAAAGGTGTTTAATTTATCCCCTTTGCAATCTCAGAAGCAAAACAACCGAAATCAATATGCTAAGAAAAAATGTATAATCATTAATAGGGTGGGATGGTAAAGCTTAATTTGACAAAACAGCACAGTTCTATCTATGGATGTGTGATGTGACTTATTAAATACAATCATGCTAGTTTCTAACAATACATATAAAAAAATGTTTTCAGTATGTTTTGTGTCCAGCTGTATTGTTATCCTCAAAATGGCTGATTAAAAATGAAGTGCGTTTCAAACAGAGCTGAAGTGTGTGTCAAAATAATACAACCAATAAAATGACAGAATAGTGTCAGATGACAGGAAGTTTATGCTATGGTTCCACTCAAGAGTCATCATGAACCTTATGTAACATAAATGCAGTTTCTTTATATGTTTAATTTATGAAAACCAGACATGACCTAAAGCAGGCAGTCATCAAAATGTGTACTCCCTAGTGCTAAATATGAGCCTGAACTAGTCCAATGTACACAAATTTAATAATTATTGAAATAAGGAAAAGTAAATTTGACAGAGTAGAGTCATTAACCTAAATAATTCTGATATCACCCAAAAATTAAACACCAAAAGAAAGGCAAAGGAAAGTTATTTTAACAACAGCTGCTGAAAGTGTAATAATGAAATATTAAATATATAATAAATACAAACAAGTTATCTCATTTTTTCCAATCCACCTTTTAAGTCCAGGAAGTGAAAATGACAAGTGGAGCTAGCAGTCTTCTTAGAGATGCACATCTGAAGTCAGGCCTAGACATATATCCTAAAATCCATATTACACTCATCAATCATACACCAAAATAAAGGGAATTAAAAGTTGATAGTGTTACATGCTTAGGCTCAAATAAACAGTAACATAGAAAAAGTGAAAATAACAAGCTTGTAAAACTTAATAAACAATTTATTGAGTACAAATAATTTTCAGAAAAGAAAAATAAACTTACGGTTTTAAGAATCAATTACAAAATTAATCCAAAAATAATTCAAAATATTATCCACTGGAGAAATTGCAAAAGTCCTGGTAATAAAATGTCCAAATAATTCTAAGTTCAAATTCCAGCGAAGTATCCAATATGGAAGATGATGTCACTTGATGAAGTCAGTTCTTGTTAATAAAATTTCTATGAGCACAATTCTTTTCCAGATATATAACAAAATAATTCCTCTTGATCCAAACGAATTGACATAATTTCCAGAACAAGGTAATTTATAATAACTCAAAAAGAAACACAACTTAATATTCTAAAAGCCCAACTTCTACTACTGAATTGCTCGCTACCAAAACATAGTATATTTATCTGTTTTTACGTAAACAAGGAAGGGTCACATGACCTTCTAGAACAAATTTACGTTCAAAGAATCACGTACACACCTTATGACCCAACTACAGATGAAAGATATTTATATAAAACTCCATTTTGTCCTTGGAACCAACCAATCATTTTAAAAGCTTGTTTACAACTCTGAAACCAGGTCAGAAATGAGGTCAACATCTGGTGTTTATTCTGTAAAGTACAGGTCACACACCCCCAATGAAGGAATCTTAAAACTTTAAATGCCAAATTTGAATCTAACAAACAGACAATAAAAATAAATATAAATGACATATTAAATATATGTAACAATAGACACATTGTTTTACAATATAACTAGTTTAGACAGTTATGAAAACCTGCAAAATTCTTTTCCTTTAAAAATCAAACACTGCAGATTTTGAAACTGCAGAGCAGAACCATTTCTTTGAGGGATCAAAGCTAATAAATAACTAACAAATTATTCACAATGTCATCAGTATAAGGAAAAGTCTAGGAAATAACTTCTACAATCAAAGCTGATGAAAGATTGAAGGTAGTCTGAATAACTGGTTCAAGAGTATACTGTTTATCAATATAAGTAAATAACACCAGTAATAAAGCTGTCCCTTGTAACAATGTGTAGTCAGGGTCCATAATCAGTGATATACTAAAACATGTTATACTGAGAACTGCCATATGTAAAAAATTGTGATATACTGAGAACTGCCATATGTACAAAACTGTGATATACTGAGACTAGTGTAATATACCAGACTGTATTATAGCTGGCACTACTAATTTTTTTTAAAATAATTGTATTATGAAGATATAAAATTAAGATGAAAATTGTTTCATTCTGCCATAAACTGGTACAAATTTGGTCATGGGGACCATAGTGGTACCACATTATATCCATAACAGCATTATAACCAAGGCATTGTAAATACTAAAATCTCCAATGCTTTTGTTAGAATGATTTACTATCTCCCAAATTTAAAGCCATTCTGATGATAATAATAAATCAGAGGATATATATATATATATATATATATATATATATATATATATATATATATATATATATATATATAGTCCTCCATGTAGGCAATAACTGGGTATGGGGTTAACTGGAAATTATTGATCAATGGATCTCAAGGACAAAGACTCTAGTGTAAGATAGGTGGTCTTAAACTGGACTACTTTCTTACTATATTCACCATGATCATGACCTCTGACCTTACACGTCCAGAATCTAAATTAAGTAAAAGTCATCCACAAAGTTTTGGTCAATGAATTTTTCCTTGTGTCATAATGACCTTAACCTTTGGCCTTTTGACCTGAAATAAGCTGAACTCTTCCATGCATTAATTGCAAAATCATGTACAAACTCTGGTCAAAGATGAGGTCTAGAAATAAAGTTATTATACAAATAATAATTCTTTCGGTGACCTTGACCTGAATTTGTCATGACTAACGGATACATGTCATCCACGAACCCAGATGAAGGTACATATTAATAAATGAAAACAACTCTTATAAACATTATCAAAATTCCTCTTACAAAAATTATAGAAACAACTATTATAAATATGGAAATTGCTCTAATACACAAAGATATGTAGATAGATATGTTAATAATCAGATAATGACCATAATCTGTATCAATTTTCACACTGAAAATAAAATCACCAAGAAACATAGCACTGCCAATATTCTTGTATTGAAGGCGCTCTACAGTTTCGTAATTTGCATAGGGTTAGAATTTAAAAGAAAAAGAATTTCTCAGGACTTCATCACTGGTTATACTGGTTATGTAATAAAGACTATATTTTAGTGTTTTTAGGAGAACTATTAATTCTCTTAATGTATGATTAATGGGTAATAATTAATAATAATAATTAATAAAAGGTAATAATTAATAATAATAATTAATAAAAGGTAATAATAATAATAATTAATAAAAGGTAATAATTAATAATTAATAATTAATAATAATTAATAATTAATAAATAATTAATAATAAAGGCTCTAAAGTATAACTTAAGATGTAAAGGTATAAAAAAAAAAACTGTTAGCTCCACATGGTTATTTTTACTTCCTGGACTTGAGAGGTGAAATGCAGAAAAAATATTCAAAAAATTTCTTTACTTTTCAGATGTTTTGTAATTCGTTCATTGCATTTTCAGAAGCTGCTACTGCCTACTTCAGCAAAAATTCCTTTTTTTCCCTATTTTAATAACTGCTAAAGATAGTGTACTTTTGATTAATTCTGGTTAATTTGTCAAGCACATGGGAGCATACATTTTGTTATACTTGTGCTTAGATCATGTACAATTTCCACAAGTGCAGTATCCAAAGAAATGTCAGCCACACTGCAACTAGGTAGCATAAGAGATATGCCAACATTATCTCTATTCTGCATGTTACAAATGCAAACAACTTCACTTTACATACATCACTCTCTGAAAAGTACATAATAACTGATGAGGCACCCCCTTTACTGCATCAGCTCATAAAGGGCAATAATTCTAACAAAACAGAGCATTATGATTTACTGACATGCACATTTTCAAATAATGGCCATAACATATACAAAGTGTCATCGCAATCCATGATTCTGCCATACAATAATTCTAAGTCCAAAATGACATTAACGCTAACAAAGTTACAGAAGAAATGGTTTTTCAAGATGACTATTTCATTTACGAAGTTTCCATGAAACACTGGGATAAGTTGGGTTCAAACATTTTAAAGGGAAATAAAAATGGTGGCCTCATAAATACATTCTGATAATTGCCTGTAATCATACTCAAGTAAAAACTTGATTATGTACAAGTCTACATTCCAAGTTTGATCAAAATCTAGTGAAAAATACGGCCTTCATATTGGTAACAAGCACAGTAAATCATGTGTGAGATAAGCTTATTAACCAATTCATCCAAATGTTCGAGATAAAAGTTCACAGCCCAGGATGGCACAAAACTGGATCAGAAATATGGCCTCATTAGTGATAAGACATATTTGCTTATGGATGCAAGATACGATATGCAAGTTACAATATGCAAGATACAATATCCAAGTTACAATATCCAAGATACAATATGCAAGATACAATATGCAAGTTACAATATGCAAGTTACAATATGCAAGATACAATATGCAAGTTACAATATCCAAGATACAATATGCAAGTTACAATATGCAAGATACAACATGCAAAATACAATATGCAAGTTACAATATGCAAGTTACAATATCCAAGATACAATATGCAAGTTACAATATGCATACTATATACAGGGTCATATCAAAGGAATTTGGTCATGGTCAGGGGAGCTAAAAACCTTATTAAACCAAACAATAAATTTGTTAATATAATGGAAAAAATTCCTTACCATTATTGCACTCAGTATTGGCAATAATTTCACATTCACACTCCAGTTATGAAAAGAGTAAACTTCTACAATGTCTGTTCTCCTTGTACAATGGCAATTCTATGGTGTGCTAAAATAATCCTTCTCCAATAAACAACATTGGCTATTGTCTGGATGAATGCATTTAAAATGTACTTTAATTTAAAATTTAAATTTAAATTTAAAATATATCCTATGACATTTCCATCATATGCATCCCAGAAAATCACATGATTTGAATACATACATATATCTTCACTTGAATGACACAGTCATCTGATCCAGTGTTTACTTACTTACCTCACTGATAAGATTTCAGGCGTATTGATTAAGGATAACTCTATGTCATAGTACAGTAAATATTCTAATAAAAATCATTTATTCATGTCAATAATTCCAATAGTACAGTAAATATTCTAATACAAATCATTTATTCATGTCAATAATTCCAATAGTACAGTAAATATTCTAATAAAAATCATTTCTTCATGTCAATAATTGGATGCTTGCAAAATTCCATAATAAATCAGCAAAAACATTGGTTATCCATTTCAGAGAAAGGAATACCATGTTAGTTTCTTTTTTACTAGACTTGAGTATTATGACGTTAGTTTGTATTGTTCTAGACTGGACTACATTATGTTAGAACCGCTCCGGTGGCCTTGTGGTTAAAACATCCACCGCAGAAGTGGAGGACCATGGGTTCAATCCCTGGCCGAGTCATATAAAAGACTTACAAAAATGGTACTAACAGCTGCCTCACTTGGCATTCAGTATTAAGCAGTTAGTGTTAGGACTGATCAGCCTGTTATCAGGATAATGTGACTGGATGGGACATCATGCTACATATATATATATATATATATATATATATATATATATATATATATATATATATATATATATATATATATATATATACACACACACGGTCAGAACATGTATACTAATAAATGAAATATTTATAGCTTACAAAATTAATGATTATTTCTATTTCAGGGCGCCACCCAACTCTCAGACCTCAAAGTAGATAAGCACACATCGTATGACGGTCACGGAAGCGCCAGTGAGTTTCAGCAGTCGTTGATGAGATGGCTACCGAGGTCAAGGAATCTCGTGTTTACAGCGTCATGCTTGACGAGAGCACAGATGTTTCAGTACATCAGAATTTGATTGTTTTTGTTAGGTACCTAACTAGTTTGGATGGCAGTGTTCAACCAGTGACTCAATTTCTAGGTATTCGTCAGCTTCAAACCGCAAATGCAGAATCTATATATTCAGAGTTGTTAGGTTTACTTCAGTCATTTGGTTTTAGTCTTGACAATCTGATTGGTGTATCAATGGATGGTGCTGCAGTTATGTTGGGTTGCAAGGGTGGTGTTGTTACCAGGTTGAAGGAGGCTACTAAAGGTTTGGTTGCAACTCACTGCATTGCACATCGGTTAGCTCTGGGTACAGGCGCTTCAGCTGACGAGGTTAGATACTTGGTTAAGTTTCAAGATATACTGAATAATATGTACAAGTATTTTGCCTATTCCCCTCGTAATATGTGTAGACTTGAGGCAATTCAGTCAGTGTTATTGTCTTCTCACACTCACTTGCATCAGGTATTCCACACAAGGTGGCTGAGTTTTGAAGGTAGTGTACAGGCAGATGTTGATAATTTTCAAGCTCTAGTTAGTGTCTTCTTGGAAGACAACTCTGCAAAGGCTCTTGCAATGTATAAGCCCATTGCTTGTTTCAAATTTGTTTATACAGCACTCTATATGGCTGACATTCTCAGGCCTTTGGCAGTTCTGTGTCAAGCTCATCAGAGATCTGATATTGACTTTACCAAGGTTAATCCCCTTCTCCACTCCACTGTTGAGCTTCTTGAAAATCTGAGGTTAGAGTCTGGTAGTAACATTTCTAGGTTTCTTTCTGAGAATCCAGCAGAACCAAGTTTAGATTCATCAGGTGTATGTACATTTGAGTACAAAGGCCATAAAATTAGTAATAATGCTAAGCAAAGGTCAGAGACTGCATTGTCTTGTACCAAATTTATAGATATTGTTATAGATAATCTAAAAGCAAGGTTCACGGAGGAGGGTGATTCGATAGTTTTGAGTGCTCTAACCAAGTTGTTTGATCCCTATTTGTATGGTTCACAGGCTATCAGTTCCATTCTTTCAGAGGTTTCAGGCATTGTTTCAGATTACTTGTCTACTGGTGGGTTAGGTAATCAGTCAGAGGTTAGTCAGGGCTTGGCTGGCTTTGTGGCTTATGCTAGGGTTCAAGTTCTCATGAATGGTAAGGTGTATAGAGGTGTTAAAGATTTGATTCAGTTGGCAGTGAGATCCAGGACAATATACCCTTGCGCATCTGCGGCTGCTGAGAGACTACTGGTGTCACCTGTCAGCACTGTAGACTTTGAACGAGGATTCAAGAAGATGAACCTCATAAAAACTGACATCAGAAATAAACTTGGCATCTCATCTCTCGAAAATTTAATGAAAATCAGCATGTACCGATATGAAAATTTTGACTTTGAAACTGCATTCAGCAAGTGGGCAGCCGTAAAATTACGACAGATCTTCATATAACACTTTGTAACATTTTGTTAATGCTTGTTGTAATTAAAGTATTCATTTAATTAATCCATCTTTTGTCATTTTCATTGCCTTTTACATTAATATACTATATTAACACTTGGAAAAATGTACACTACTTGTTCTGGCGACACTTTTTTTGAAAATTGGCGACAAAATATTGATGTTGGCGATTTTTTTGGCAACAGCTTTTTAAAAGCCAGGACCATCCCTGAGTGTAAATGGTTTTTATACAAGTATATTGTGTTGGTAAAGAATTACCGGTAGCAAAGACTGAGTGATTGTTATAAACACCTCTCCTTTGATACCTTGTGCCCTGATTACTCGCAAACCTGCTTATAACATGGGGTCAGGCATGGATTCCATTTTTAAATCGGAAAATGCCCCAAAAACTGATCTATATTTGTTGAACTTGAAGAAAATCGTGATCAAAATTGGTAACCAAAAGTTTTATATATCTCTTGTTTTATTGTCAAAAAACAGTAGACAGGACCTGGAAATTTTAATCAACATTATAAACTATCATTATTAAATGACATCCTTAATATACTGTAATTAATGATATTTAAGAAATTTCAATTAATGAAAATGTCACTACTGATTAGTGAATGCAGTATTTTAATAAATAACTAATAATTATAAAAAAATTATTAACTGAATTTTTTTCTAGTTGTCTTTTAGTTCCTATTAATCATCATAAAAAATACAATGTGATCTCTTGTAATTAAACGTAAAACATGTCAATCTATTGTAACAGCTACGTCCGTGAGTGTTTCTTTGCGAACCTAATTGGGTGCCAACCGTGTTTTGATATTGGACTAGCAGAATCATTTGTTGTATTGTTGCACTAAATAAAAAGCAAGCATCCTTTTCTATTATCATGTTAACTGCTCCTTTTAAATCAAGTAGGTGGAGTTAACAAACAAGTTAAAAGCTATATAAATCCTATCCCACTTGCTTTCCTCAAGATAACTTATTTACTTCAATGGATATCATAGGTCAATGTTTTCTATAAATCAGAGCAAGGGAGATTTTTTTATCTATCTGTGGGTCAGCCAACAGAAAAGAAACCATCAAAGTCAAAACCATTTCTTTAATAGGATTAAAATGAGGTCACCTCCAGTATGGGTGGAATACATTTTAATTTCCATAACAAACAATGAACAATCTGTTGTTGTAGGGTTTAATGCCGTTTTCAAGCATACAATAGGCTATACATGGCAGCCAGTATTAATGGCAGCGGAAGAACCTGGGAAAGCCCCAGAAGGAACCACCAACTCATGTGAAGCTAATGGAAAGCTTTCTGACATACCCAAATTGGCTGAATCAGAGACTCAAACCCATGCAGACAGAGGTGAGATGGCAGTAATCCGTAACAGAGAGCACTTTAGACCACTCGACCACTCGGAGGCCCTTGACAAATCATTTATGTACAACTCTTTACAACTACACAAAGTCTCAGATACTGGTTATAACAGCCAGTTTTGACAGGAAAGAAAACCATCAGGTAAATTTACCGAAATGTTTGGGATTAATAATTCATTCTGAGAATGTCAGAACAAGGTATCAAATCTGTGACTGTAGATGTGCAAAACAAGTTTGTTATCACTATCTTAAACAGGTGTCTCTTTCTGATATAGAATTGGTCAGATAGGATTTTTCATAAGATTTCGTAACCATAGCAATGAAAATATTGAATGACTCAATAAAAAAATCCATCTCTCAAAATCTCTCTAAAACTCATAAATGAATTTTGGTACTTTTAATGTAAAATGTTTTGTCATATTTGCTTTCCAATTTGTGCATGGGGTTTCATCCCCAGTGTTTGAGCATTCTGATCCCTCCCTAGTTTATGAGACTGAATGACTGGGTATTCTGATCCCCCTAATGCATGAGACTGAATGACTTGGTATTCTGATCCCTCCCTAATGCATGAGACTGAATGACTGGGTATTCTGATCCAACCTAATGCATGAGACTGAATGACTGGGTAATCTTATACCCCTAATGCATGAGACTGAATGACTGGGTAGTCTGATCCAACCTAATGCATGAGACTGAATGACTGGGTATTCTGATCCTCCTAATGCATGAGACTGAATGACTGGGTATTCTGATCCCCCCTAATGCATGAGACTGAATGACTGGGTAGTCTGATCCAACCTAATGCATGAGACTGAATGACTGGGTATTCTGATCCCCCTAATGCATGAGACTGAATGACTGGTTATTTTTATCCCCCTAATGCATGAGACTGAATGACTGGGTATTCTTATCCCCCTAATGCATGAGACTGAATGACTGGGTATTCTTATCCCCCTAATGCATGAGACTGAATGACTGGATATTCTTATCCCCCTAATGCATGAGACTGAATGACTGGGTATTCTTATCCCCCTAATGCATGAGACTGAATGACTGGATATTCTTATCCCTCTAAGGTGGCGCTCTACAGTTTCGTACTTTGCATAGGGTTAGAATTTTAAAGAAAAATAATTTTCTGGGATTTCTTCACTGGTTATACTGGCAATATAATAAAGACTTTGTATAACTTAGGTGTTGGGAGAAGAACTTTCAATTCCCTTTATTTTGATGTATAATTGATGGGTGTACTTTAGGTTCTAGAGTATACAGCTTGGGATAACATAAGATGTGCTCATGTAAACAAACTGCTAGCTCCGCATGGTCATTTTCACTCCCTGGACTTCAGAGGTAAATTGTAGAAAAATGGTACGATAACTTTTTTTACTTTTCAGATATTTTGTAATTTGTTCATTGCACTTTCAGAAGCTGCTATTGCCTACTTCAGCAAAATTCGTTTTCCCTAGTTTAATAACTGCTAAAGTTAGTGTACTTTTGATTAATTCTGGCTAATTTTTCAAGCACATGGGAGCATCCATTTTGTTATACCATGCGCTTAGATCATTTACAATTTCCACAAGTGCAGTATCCAAAGAAATATCAGCCACATTACATCAAAGTAGCATTGAGATATGCCAAGATTATCTCCATTGTGCATGTTACAAATGCAAACAACTTCACCTCACATACGTCACTATCTGAAAAGTACATATTAACTGGTGAGCGCCCCCATAAAGAGCATTCGGGTGTATACCCATGGAGTTATATTTATTGCTGTTTGTATTAATATTGGCTCATTTAGTTTAAATTCACTGCAGTTTAGAACTTAAATGTCTTTACATTCCAAATTCTGCTTTAATTAAGAGGCTGCAGGTGGGCTTGAGAAGAGTTATGTCCCTTGCTATTGTACACAATACGACATAGACTATTGGCAATTAGAAGCCTCTGTGTGTCATTGTTTTTAAAAATGTTTCATTGATTTCACATTTCTCAAGGAAGATGCCATCAGTTCTTCTTTGAACTGGTAATAATTTGGATATTTTTCCTGTTTTTTCATTGTCAAATTAAACTATTAACAAAATTTATTTTCTTGGTATTAAATAATTTTGTATTGACATATAAAAAAAATTCTATAGTATCATATGGTCATGGTTTATTAAGCTAAGTCAGAAATATTTCAAACTAAATTAACAGTTCAAGATATAATGACATATAAAAGAGCTTCAACTCAACATACACAAGTCTGCAGCAAGTGTCACATTTGGACAGGCTCACATGAACAACATGGTTATTAAATAATTTATGTAACCTTTCGTTGGAAAAGAAAGATTGCTTTGGCTCACCGACTAAGGTTCTATGTTGAAACTATGGTAAATTCACTACCATATCAGTGTGACGTATCACATAGATGCCATACAAAAACATGATCATTTATCACTTAAACCAAAAAAGAGAAAATTTGGCTAGAAAAATCATGTAAAGCCTATGGTGAATGCCAAGGCAATATGGGCTAGGGGGAGTGGTGTATACTGTGATAGTCAGGTACATTTAATAATTGTTACATGCATTCATTTAAAGGATTTAAAGTGTATGGATGTTCATTGGGTACAAAATTATTTATTGAATTAGCAAACATTGAATTTTGTACAAATTTTCTGTTGCTATTTTGTTTGCGTTTGATGTAGCATATGTACTTGTACTGAAGACTTGATTTCCTCTCCCTATCTTTTACTGTTCTATGATCTCATTCTGCTATGAGCTGAAATACTGGACCAGACTGAGTAGAACAATTCCATGAGACTTGGTCAGTGGGAGTGTAAAGTTTCCTGTACCATACTCAGAGCTATGAGGGAATGAATGACATAATGCATCAAAATGTCTGCTCCATACTGATATTTTAGGTGCATAGGTAAAAATGATATTGTGCAAGCTCTCGCACTTATTTGTGTTTAGAAAGTGTGAAATTGTACTTAGCTTGACATCTAAGACAAAATTTCTTAGTAAATATTCAAGCTTTTTAATATAAGAAAGATTTAAATGTTTCCCATATGGCAGAAATTTTGAGTAATAGGATGCTAAATGGGCAAGTCAGTCACTCCAACTTTGGCCTTGTAGCAAGAAAGTGTCAACATCGCATTTAAATTTCCTGTGCCTGGGCCTCACTTTCTATGTCCTTGGCACTTTTCTGGACAGGCAGCCTGTTCTGCTTCCTGCAGATTGCAGTTTGTACATTTAACTGTTAAAAAGGCACACAGTCCTTGAGTTTTGCTTTTATGCATCGGTGGATTATATCGCTTGCAATTTCCAGCTCAGTCATACATTATGCACAATGTTCCAAATATAGCTAGTTAGTATTGGTATGTTCATAATTACATTTCCATTGATGTTGACAACACGCTGCAACATGTGACCCAACAATTAAGTTTTCTTCATTTCTTTCTTTCTCCAATTCAGGGCAAAGCTTGGGTGCACTTTATTTGGGCCACAGGAAGATAGTGATTCTTCATATACATCAATTCTTGGGCGCTTTATTTGTGGAGATGTAGAACCAGATTGCAACCTGAATAGGTTGGTCACTCTTGGATACTCGTAATCCATAGTCCTATGGTTGACTGTGTTGTATGAACTCTTGTGGACAAATAGCTATTTTCTTAGCTCTTCCTTTAGCCATGTTTTCTTAGATAGTGGCTAATGTGGGTTGATGTAGTATTAGTGACATCATGGTTACCAGTTGTTCCTGGTTGTGATGGATCTTAGACAGTATGTAACATCATAATCAGGCCGGGGCTTGAAATTGTTGGGAAACACACCTACCCCCTTTTTTGGCATACAAGTCTGCAAGTTTTGGTTTTATAATTAATTTTACCATATAAAGCAGTCAACATATTTGATTTTCATTGTAATCAATTATGTATGTAATCATCAATCACATTCCTGGTCCATGGAATGGTCTCACCAGGAGTTAATTCCCCTTGACTTTTCATTTCAATTCTTTGACATACAAGCATTAGTGCAGATTCAAATTAGATTACTAGTGCCGGGGAAAAAAGTAATTATTTACAAACAAAATATATATTTATGTCTACTGTTATGAATTTATAGCATCAAGGACTTTTCTTCTTAATCCAATGCTGGACAATTTTTGCACTATTACCTTAAACTTTATGGAATTTTCCTCATTTTTCTCACTTGATTTACATGTATACATGACCCAAGTATAGTTTGCAACTTTGGAAATGATCTAAATACATTATTTGATGTTTGGATTGAAAAATAAAACAAATATTTCATATGCGTTTATTCTTGAATGTCTTTCTTTAATGTCAAAATAATAGCATTTCCCAGTGATGTTAAAATACAGTTTTGATGTCATGAAGCTACATTTAAGTTACTTCAGAGGGGTATAGTAAATTAACTCTGTGTTTGTAATTTTAGAAGTAAATACCATGTATGATATATCAATATGTTTGAAATTGACTGCAGAATATGACAAGTTTTTCAATAAGTTGAAAACACATCTTCAGTGGTTCTTTAAGGTGGCGCTCTACAGTTTCGTACTTTGCATAGGGTTAGAATTTTAAAGAAAAATAATTTTCTGGGATTTCTTCACTGGTTATACTGGCAATATAATAAAGACTTTGTATAACTTAGGTGTTGGGAGAAGAACTTTCAATTCCCTTTATTTTGATGTATGATTGATGGGTGTACTTTAGGTTCTAGAGTATACAGCTTGGGATAACATAAGATGTGCTCATGTAAACAAACTGCTAGCTCCGCATGGTCATTTTCACTCCCTGGACTTCAGAGGTAAATTGTAGAAAAATGGTACGATAACTTTTTTTACTTTTCAGATATTTTGTAATTTGTTCATTGCACTTTCAGAAGCTGCTATTGCCTACTTCAGCAAAATTCGTTTTCCCTAGTTTAATAACTGCTAAAGTTAGTGTACTTTTGATTAATTCTGGCTAATTTTTCAAGCACATGGGAGCATCCATTTTGTTATACCATGCGCTTAGATCATTTACAATTTCCACAAGTGCAGTATCCAAAGAAATATCAGCCACATTACATCAAAGTAGCATTGAGATATGCCAAGATTATCTCCATTGTGCATGTTACAAATGCAAACAACTTCACCTCACATACGTCACTATCTGAAAAGTACATATTAACTGGTGAGCGCCCCCTAATGCATGAGACTGAATGACTGGGTATTCTGATCCCCCTAATGAATGAGATGGAAACAAAGTAAGCTGAAAATCTGGCATTAAGCCTTACCATTCTTGTACAGATCCAACTATGATTTGTTACTGATTATTCTTGGTAAATTATTTGTTTGTTTCAGCTGGGGTGTAACGTTTCTTTCACCATGACGAAGAAATCAGGAACAAGCACCTGTAATTAGAATGAATATGAAAATAGGAAGAAAAACCTGTAATCAAGTTGAACACAAAATTAGAAAGAAACACCTGTAATTATGATGAACATGAAATCAATTTTAAAAACATGTAATAAAAATGAATATATTTGAGAATTGGACCTCATTATTATCATGACTTCTGAAACTGACACCTTATATCTCATCATTTTTTTATGGATCAGGGACCAACCTTTAACTTTGTAGGAAGGGGGTGCATATGATTGCATGGCGACAAAAGTAGGTTAACATATACATGTAGCATGAAAATATAACAAAGTAAAACTCTTACACTAAATTGTAGCAACAAAAGAACTTATTATATCCAACAAGGAAATAATTAGAGGAAAAGGAACAGAATATCCTGGTTGGAATGAAAATCCAGACCCTCCCCCCACAAGATTAAATGCATGGTCCCTTATATTGAATCTTCTAGAGTTTCAATTACAGTTTCATTTTTGATGATGACTCATTAAATATCATTCTTATATAAGCACAGTAAACTTTAATATACATGAGATGAATACAACATCATAAATTATCAGTTATACATGAATGTCTTTTATCTCAAGCCATATCATATTAACACAAAATAGTAGCTGTAACCATTCTGCTTCTTCTAGTGCAAAGAGCTGAGCTAACATGTTCTGAGTTAATATACATGTGTACACACAACATCACACACCACAGACCTTGATCTGACATTGCAATAATCACATAATAGATTTTTCAGTGTCCTTTACATCATATGTATAGAAAATAGAGTGCAGCATAGATCTTAATCTACCAGCACATACAAGTCTATGGAATTTATCTCCTAAATAAATTGTATTCAGTATAGATCCTTATCTACCTGCACATAAAAGTCTATGGAATTTATCTCCTAAATAAATTGAATGCAGCATAGATCCTTATCTACCTGCACATAAAAGTCTATGGAATTTATCTCCTAAATAAATTGTATGCAGCATAGATCCTAATCTATCAGCACATACAAGTCTATGGAATTTATCTCCTAATTAAATTGAATGCAGTATAGATCCTAATCTATCAGCACATACAAGTCTATGGAATTTATCTCCTAAATAAATTGAATGCAGTATAGATCCTAATCTGCCTGTGGATGACCTTTGAATTAGGCTTCATCTGCACTGATATAGTGATTGGCAAGCAATGACAGTTTACTGGTAGTATTTTTATATATTGATGTAATTGCCTAAAATTGCTCTCTTTGGTAAAACATTGCTATATTGTCACATTTGTGAATATATTATTGCTATATTGTCACATTTGTGAATATATTATTGCTATATTGTCACATTTGTGAATATATTATTGCTATATTGTCACATTTGTTAATATATTATTGCTATATTGTCACATTTGTGAATATATTATTGCTATATTGTCACATTTGTTAATATATTATTGCTATATTGTCACATTTGTGAATATATTATTGTAGTTTGGATGAGACATCTTAGCATGGTACTGCCTCTCATTAGAAATGATTCAGAAACACAGCTGGTCTTTTGAGTGCTTTTTTTAGTTGTTTTTTTTTAAAGGCACATAAAATTATTTACTTCAAGTTTTTTTTATAAAAAAAACTGTAATCAAAAAGCAGTTAACAAACTCAATTTAAGAATAAATGTTGTATTCCAAGTATTAAAAATCCTTTTTATAATTTGCAAGCATTATGCATGTTAAACAACCTGAGATCTTAGACAGGTCAGAAAAATGAGTACAAATTTGGGACCAACCATTTCTGGAGGTTGGGGAGATTGTGACAATTTCCAGCTTCCAGGTAACTTGAAAAAAAAAACAAATTCTTGCTCTGATTTGTTGAAGAAGAAAAAAGCAGATTATATCCATCTACTTAGTTGAATTATATATTACCTTAAGATCAAACCAAACAAAAATTCCTGACATGAAAGAAAATCCAATATGGTACTCTGACCCCCCCCCACACACACACACACACAATTTATAATATACATGACTGGTACTGAATGAAATTTTTTGTTTCTAAAATTAGATTCAGGTTTATATGATACATGTGTGTGTGTGATTTGGATTGTTGATGTAGCTTTAACAATTTTTCAGTCATATGGCTACAATGTCTGCAGTGTGGCAGTTTATTGTGATGTCTAGCACTGGGCATCATTCCAAAGACATTATCCTGACACCATGCTGACTAGTCCTAACACTATCCTAGCTCTTAATGCTGTGTGAGGCAGCTGTTATTACCATTTTTATATGTCCTTGGTATGACATGGCTAGGGTTTGAACCCATGACCTCTTGCAACTTAGGGGGATGTTCAAACAACTAGACCGATGGAGTGGTCTGTTTGGTACATTAAAATTATAATACAAACACAGCATGATGGCATGCAGGTTATGAAGTTAGTGGGACTGTAAGAAGAATGCTTCTTCCTTGAGGAAGGAAATCAAATGTCAAAAAAAAAAAAAAAAATGAGGTAAAAGCAAATTAGATTCGTGTTTATAAAACATGCCCCACTGCTGAGCCCCCAAACAAATCTTAATTTAAAAATAGTTAAAAGTAAAAATTAATATAATTGAACACATGGCATAGAAATCATCACTTATCATCTATGTATACATGAATGTATTTCCATATCTACATGAGGTGCATTTTGTATAGTGATACATGGACAAACTAAAAGGAGGTAAACAACATGAACGCTCTATATACATACCGGTTAACTTTTAACCAGATTCATCCAAGCCTGAAATTCAGGGATTTACATACCTACTGTCCAGTTATTCTACTTAAAATATATTGGGATTTTACAGACCAGTATTCATGAGTAGGTGAAATACAAAAGTTATTCCTGATGTAAAGGGCACATAACCAAATAATATGAAATCATTCAAGCATGAAAATTAAATTACTGTGACCTTGTTTTGCCGATACCTTTTCGATGCCTTTATTCCAATTTTTCATAATATTGATGTAATAGTTTCCAATATAATTCCATGTAAATTATTTGTTAAAGTAAAACAATTAGGTTAAAAATGTTAGATATGACATCATCTTGTTTATGTTTTATTGTTTATATCACTGATCACTTAGAAACAGAATATATTTAATGATGTAAGCAATCGTACTGAATTCAGTCTGACGTAGCAATAAAGTGAAACCCGTCACAAATTTTACGTGTTGGTGTTGTCTATTTTTTAAAAAAATCAAAGATAATGAAGATACATGAAACAGTTTACTGAAATGTCACTTGACCAAAATGATTAGGTCACAATTACCTAGTTTTCAAGCAGCAGGATTACGTATCTTTACATGCATCCATGATGCATTTTTCACAAATGTACTGAGTATATAACGAATATCAGGTAGCTATAAAATAAGTCACACAAGTGTGAAAATTTTATCAATTTTTATATTTAAAGTGTCTTGATAATATTTAAAGTCTTGATAATATTTAAAGTGCCTTGATAATATTTAAAGTGGGGTCTAGGACATGTAGCATTATATCTCACACAAGCACATTATCCTGACGCCAGGCTGACCAGTCCTAACACTGACCTCATAATTCTGAGCACCCAGTGAGGCAGCTGCTAGTACCATTCTTATAAGTCCTTGGTATGACTAAGCCGGGGATCAAACCCGCGACCTCCCGCTTCCGCGGCGAACGCTCTAACCACTAGGCCACCGGAGCGGTAGCTGCTACTACTACTACTACTAGTATTAATAATAATAATAAAAACCGTCTTCTTTATTTACTGTACATCCTGTATGAATATAGTTAAATGCCTTTCGAGATAAACCATGACTCAGACAAGGTTTAAACCTATGACCTCAAGCATTCAAGATGGATGATCTGACCACTAAACCACCAGAGTGGTCCTATTTACTCCTATTTACATGTACATATTCTTTAAAAACTGATGACTTTATATGAGAGGGTGGGTGTGGAGTTTGTAAACCCAAATTTGTTGAATTAAGCAGAATTCACTTTTATCTTGAATATAAGTATAGTAAGTAACTGATATATTTGTCATTTGGAGTGCTTAAGTCAAATGCATATCACTTAAATGTGCAATGAGTGAACCAATTACATTTCTTTTACAAGTGTAGCATAATTCATTTATAAGTAAAATGCGTAATTTGCATATGAAATCCTAATTCTTCATGCTGGCACCGATAAACACTTTATCAGTTTTAAATCCAAGTGACTAATATCAGCCACATATGGGTTTTTCTCCATATGGTTCTATATTTTTAAAAGAATGTGTGTATTAATACAAATCTACAATGTGAAAGCAAATAGTTATCAAAAGTGTACCAAGATAGTATTCTTTTTACTTCTTACAAAAATGGTGGTGGTTGATGTGTGAGAAAATAAAGTAAACAATATTCAAAAAATAGTAACACCGTTACATTTTTAAAACTCTGTTTTGAATGAAATTCATTTTTTTTTTAATTACAGATACAAAACAGTCTTGTAAAATGATTGTGCCCAGTGAACATTTTCACACATCAAACTGCCAAAGCCACCACCACTCACTCCCGCCTGCAAATTAATAAATTCCGCAGCTGGTCATTACAAGTGGACAGAAGAACACACAATGTCCCATCTTTTAGTTCAATCACAGTGCTACACTACAAAAATAAATGTTGTTTGATGTTATCTGACCCGTTCGAGCCCATAATGATGTTTTGACATGTACGTTTCGTTTTAGAGGCAGTGTGCACTTCCTTATTTATAGCTGCAATGCGTCGACACCTTACCGTGTCAGCATATGATAGCTGATTACCCCGTAGCCCTAGTCCTACCTGTAAGACAATGCACATGTTGATTTTGTTTAAGTGACGCCCCAAACATAAATAACAGCGTCGGGTCTTATATGTAAGACTACCGGTAGCCCTTGAATGGTACTCAAATTACCCGCTAATTCTGTGTTGGGGTAGCACCAAAAAAATAAATATTAAGTGATATCTCTTAATTGTAATGACCTTACATATTGCCTTACCTGCCTGAAAAGGACATTACATGATTTATCTTCGCAGAAATTACAAGTATAACAACCGTTATATATTTAAATAAAAGTTCAAAATATCTCTAATGGGGTCAGAAGGGGCAGAGGTTGCTGTCTCTAATTACAGGAAGTTCATATTTAACAGGTGATTTCCAATGTTCTGTGAAAATGCACACGCACTTAATTCTGGTTAAATTAATGTGTACACTCATTATATAATACGTAACATAATGTTATATGGTTACTTTACACAAAGTCATTAGTTTCCTCATCAAGTGCCGGTGTGAAAATGTACAGCGTCAATGCAATAGAGATAACTAGTGATAAAGAAAGATAGTGTTAAGTATCAGGAAAATAATACTTACTAGGTGTATATCACTAAAACGAAAACTAAATATCGTCCAAAATTAAACTTATTGACGTTTGTTATGGGCTGACTTCACGATCATGTGAGTTATCCATAAATAAACATACCGTAAACAGGCAAAGCCATTTTACGACACCATGTTCTATATTTTAACATTACGTACATGGGTGAACATGTCAGGGGCTGTTATAGGGACAAACGGGAATTAACATCACGTCTATGGTTCAACTTGTTGTGGCTGTTATAGGGGCAAACGAGAATTAACATTACGGCTATGGATTAACATGTCATGGAATGTCATATGACAAACCGGAATTATAATGCATTACGCCTATGGGTTAAATTGTTCGGCTGTTATAGGGACAAACGGGAATTAACATTACGGCTATGTATTAACATGTCATGAAATGTCATATGACAAACGGGAATGAATATTATGCCTATGGTTTAACTTGTTATGGCTGTTATATGGACAAACGGGAATTAACAATTACGCATATGGATTAGGCATTTCATGGAATGTCATATGACAAACGGGAATTAACATAAAACTAAAAGGGTAGTATGTCATGGGCCGTTATAGTGACAAACTGGAGTTTGTTTGTTTGATTATGATTTTTTAACGTAGCTTTAACAATTTTTCAGTCATATCGCTACGATGTCTGCAGTGAGTCAGTTTATAGTGATGTTTAGCACTGGCGCATTATGCCGCAGACATATACCATCATATCCCACACAGTCACATTATCCTGACAACAGGCCGACCAATTTTAACACTAACCTCTTAATGCTGGGCTCCAAGCGAGGCAGCTGTAAATACCATTTTTGTAAGTCTTTGGTATGACTCAGCCAGAGATCGAACCAACGACCTGCTGCTTCCGCGGCGGACGCTCTAACCACTAAGACACCGAAGCGGTCAAACTGGAATTAATATTACGCCAATAGGTTAACATGTCCGGGATCTTATAGGGACAAACGGGAATTGACATTGCGCATACAGTCTGTTTTAGGAACAAACGGGAATTGACATTGCGCATACGGTCTGTTTTAGGGACAAACGGCAAAATCCTATGTTTAAAATGGCCATTAGACCAAATGGCTGGTCTCTAAGCCTTTTTTTTTTTTTTTTTTTTTTTTGACTTTGCGGCAAAGCTAGTTGGTCTAAATGACCATATGCTTCGCATGTCATCTTTGGGGGAATGTAACATTCTAACGCTCTGAGTCTGTTTGGATAAGAAATGCAACATGATTGGTGTACCTGGTCACTAACGGAAACCCTGTTGAAATGACCACACGTGTAACGTATTTCTATATGTGGACAAACGGAAAATCCTGTTACACATCTTTTTATAGACCATCGAACACGCCATTGGAGTGACCAAGATGAGTACGTACACTAACTAACCAATGAGGACAGCAGGAATGCTTACACGTGTTATACTTTTAGGCACAAAACATACTATCACAATAGAAGAATGGGATCTAAAAAGAAGGCGAATAAAATATACACATACAATCAGGAACATGTTTTTTAAAATGTCTACACAATACCCACAAACATAAGAGCGGGTTTTAACTTTTATTTTGTTATGAGCAAAGATAAACACAAAGACACAGACAAATATTGGCAATGACTGAATCATATCTTTCTTTCTAAGAGAACGGGATGGTCCTTGAAATGGATTTTTGCAGTGATTAACCAGAAAGAGTAACGCAGGTGGCATCACTTGAATGTTCTTCTCTGCAAGCTTTTTCTTACATTTGGACTATAGACTATTCTTAGCTTAAGACATATTTGCATATTCAGATTCTACATGCTCCTTCTCCTTGTTATCTTTTTTTCTTGGGACACTTCGATGACTCTGTGTTTTTTTTTTTTTCTCTTCTTGAGACTGACAACCAATGTTCCCTCTAAGAGAATGGTAGATGTGCGCGCAGTGCTCCCTGCACTGCACAAGCTTTACGGAGACGAGCAAAATTTAACATTGGATTGAGCAAAAATTGACAATTCAGCTGCACATGGATGCGCAGCTTAGAAGGAACGTTGCTGACAACGGTTATCTTTTTTAAAAAAAAATCTTTCTTTCTCTTCTCCTTTATCACAGGCTCCAGTTGTTTGGTTTGATTTTCTGACGTTGTGGACATTTTGGAGCTCAGTGTCCTTTCTCTTGGTGGAAATACCAAAGACCCTGGCTATTATCTCCAGAAGAAACGTATTTTCGTTGGGAACGTATTTTCGAATGACGAGATGTGTAGCGACTCTTACGCCCTTGCGTTTTTAAATCCGCGTTAGTACATTAAAAATCTTGCACGCGGAAAATAAGTATTATATTCTTTGATTTTGACTTTATGCACCACACGCCATCCCCAATAATGATTTGCTCCCCCAACCCATACGCCAATGTAAATAAATGAGTTTACTCCCTTTGGGGAGGGGTTCTGTATATTTGGAGAGAATGCGTTCACTAGTCACTTGTCAAACTCAAGTTTTAATCAACATGAAACAATCAGCCCTTTTCATGTAGTAACCAGAAGCTAAAGGAAGACGACGACTCGTACGCTGAGACAAGTGAAAATATGTTCGTATGTTTATAAGCAGGATAGTAGAGGGCGATCACGGGCCATGGAGAAGAAACACCTAGGCCTCTCATAGTTCTTCTTCAAACAAACAAATTCTTTTATACAATTAAAAAGTGTTGCTCAACCTGAGCCCATGTACGGTTCAGGGCCCATGTGAAATAGCTCTGGTTGCCCACACCCCGTCGGCCCTGTTGATACGTAGAGTGACTGAATGTGTGCGGACACTCGTAGCTCTTGTTGTTGGTTAGGATCAGTAGGGGCCTTGGTTACTCTCACGACGGGTTGGATAACAGATGTAGTTTTACTATTGCATTTCCCTCCATTCCCCAGACACACGCACTATGTTAATTCCACTGACATTTTTATCTCGAGTGTACCCATATAGACCAACACTGTTAAACCTAATATACCGTAACAAGTGCTTTCTCGTTCGTCTCCATGTATACCCGGCAATGTTAAACCTATCGATATTTACAACATAGGATTTCCGGTTAACTGCCAGATACACGAACCACGTTACAAAGGTTACATTTCTCATTACCCAACGATGATGACCTAATATTAAATACCTACACATGTAATTTTTTCCCCGAATATATAACACACGAGTCACATTCCTCAGAATAGATTGTGGGAAAACTTCACAAGTTCCAATTTTTTGTTGTCAAACTAATCATTTGTATTTAGGCACTATTGGATTGCGAACTACAAGCAAGATTTACTTACCTCTGAAATTGAATCTTCGAAATTAATATTTCACTACTGAAGGGCTCTAATCAGCATCGGCAATTTTTCGCTTTGCAAAAACACATATTAACACTTGTTTTGAAAGAACCAACAGATGGGTTAGATGAAAATTAACAAAGTAATTGAGGAACATGTTTGGAACTAATTTGATGCTTTTAACAAATACGTGACTTTAGACTTAATCGGCGCAGGGATAAGATCGAGAACTGGATATCGCCAAATAGCAGAGTCCCTTACCAAGCGACTATGGCGCACAGTGGATTGAGGTATTATCTTTTCGAAGGTGAAAATGAATTCAAAATGAGACTCATCAGCATTGGGAGGCGAGGCGGCGCTTCTAAATGTGATAATAATAATAATAATAATAATAATAATAATAATAATAATAGTAATAATAATAATAATAAAAATAATAATAATAAAAATAATAATAATAATAATAATAATAATAATAAAAATAATAATAATAATAATAATAAAAATAATAATAATAATAATAATAAAAATAATAATAATAATAATAATAATAATAATGATAAAAATAATAATAATAATAATAATAATAATAAAAATAATAATAATAAAAATAATAATAATAATAATAATAATAATAATAACAGATTCAGTGGGTTTGAAGCTTGGTCAAACTATATCATAGACTATCTTTTTTATTATATAACAAAGTATGGTACTAAAAACTGCCTCGCATGGAGCACAGCATTAAGAGGTTGGTGTTAAGACTGGTCGGCCTGGGGTCAGGATAATGTTACTGTGTGGGACATCATTCTACATGTCTGCGACATGATGCCCCAGTGCTAGGCATCGCTATAAACTGCCACTTTGCAGACATCGTAGCGATGACTGAAAAATTGTTAAAGCTACGTTAAAAATCCTAATCTCTCTCTCTCTCTCTCTCTCTCTCTCTCTCTCTCTCTCTCTCTCTCTCTCCACACACACACACACACACACACCTGACCAAGCAATCCTAACACTAACCGCTTAATGCTGAGCGCCAAGCCAGGTAGCTGATAATACCAATTTTTTAAGTCTTTGGTATCACTCGGTCGGGGATCAAACTCATTACATTCCGTATCCGAAGCGCCTGCTCAAGAGATGAGATGAAAATTATAATATTGAAAGGGAATAATGGCAAAAGGGTGCATTTTTAGTCCTATTCGCCTCTAGATTAAGGTCGATGGTTTTCAACACAGTCTGGTCAGGTCACAAGTGGAAATAAACTATGACTGAATGAGGATTTCCCATATTTTGCAAACGCGAATTGATTGGGTAATGTGATAAAGAGACGCAATATGATTGTTTTACATCCGGATAGTTTGAAGTGGTTCAGTGAAAACTGTATTTATCCTTAAAAAATACACAAAGTTTAAGAACCCATCTTTCAGTCATGTCGCAATTATGCTCCAAATTATCATGCAGTAATTACACTATTGTACTTACACTCATGGACATTATTTGGGGAGTGCCCGAACTTGCGCGTGCTGTAAGACTTCTCAGTGGCGTAGGGACCGGGGGAGGGGGGGCAGGTGGGGTATTCGCCCCGGGCGCCGGTGGCTAGGGGCGCCAAATCGGCCCAAAAGTATCAACATAACTGTGCAACAGGGGCAGCCGGGGGCGCAAATTTGGGTGTTTTGCCCTGGCAGCTAAATATTCTCGCTACGCCACTGAGACTTCTGTAGCATATACAGGAAAATTAGCAAACCAGTAATGTCCCCCCTCCCCCGAAACAAAATTGAAATGGCATCCCTGCGTATTATATTCTGACCCTCGTAAGGCGAAAATCTCACAGCGCGGTCATTCCAATATTTGCAGTGTAAAGCATTATTACAGGACGGTTTTTACTTCAGTGTATTTTGACTCGATTCCTCATTTGCTTGGGATGAAAAGTTTGTCTTTATCCTTAATTCAGTCCTTATGACCTTATTTGCCGTACACGCCTTCTTATTGTTGCATTAATGCCCTCTGCCGAGTGAAGTGCATTTCTCATTTTGTATCACTGACGTCATACGATGTGGACACAGGGCAAACTTATTCGCTGGAACTGATAAAGAAATTTAAATGTGACATTTCAGATAAAGTGTTTTGAAAAGAGGTTGCATGGCGATGTTCGTGAAGACACGCTGGATGAAATAATTGTATAGTGATATATGAGCCAAAATATTTAGATGAGAATGCATTCTTTCATTGACACATTCAAATGCACATACCAATACATGCACAGTTTAATTTGAAGTGCGTGATGGAATCTTGTATTTCATCCAAACCACAATCGGAAATGCATACTGGTCTGAAATAGGCACTGTATTCGGTCAATTGGTTCTGAAGAACATCACAAGTGATGTGCTATTTGTGATTTCGTACAACTATTACTCACATTACTTTTCGTCCTAAAAACATAGCTAAACTACGTGATAATGTTTTCTGAAACGTATCTCCTCTTCACGTTTGATCTTTTTCTTTCATAAAATACAAGCGTGCACACGCACACATATACCAAAGAATATACCCATCCGGGTTTAATAAAATGAATTGGGTTGGGATCAGATTACAATGAAGACACTAAGAATAGTTTTAAAAAATACGATGTTTTTTGTGGGTTTTTTTTAATAGAAAAAAGATTGTTTTAAGGTAGAAAAAAACAAACACTCGTGCGCAGAAGATCCACCTATTGGATATTGAACACAATGATGTGCACAGAGTTAAATAACTCATAAATAAACAGCTATCAACGAATAATAATTTTAACGAAACAAAGATTAACGACTCCAACACTGTGATTCCATTAAAATAACGATAAAATGATTCACACAATCACGAAATGTTAAATCAAGTAGCGAAAGAATGATTTATTTTCACTCAAATAGCGATAAATGATTTGCTTTCACTAAATATCGATAAATGGTTTGGTTTTAGTAAATAGCGATAAATGATGATAAACATTAGGACATTGTATCATCTCTCCCTGAGTAAGAAGAATAGTTAATTGGATTTAGCTACGTTATCTAGGGAATGACCTCCAACGATGTTTATGACCCAGTGTGAGTGAAAAGATGGAAGATCAACAGAGAACTGGGCAAGATATTTGAGATGAAATACTGCAATGCGAGCCCCCTTAGACAAGAAAAATAACAAATTTAATTTTTTTAAAAAAATCATTTGTGGTAATTTCAATTCAACTTATATGATACCAACATGATTTAATAGCAGTATCGAAATAGAATTTATTTCATCATCATAACGAGTGGTGAAAAGAGTGCAATGTCCACGACTAATTGCATCACCTTCTCCCGACCGGGTTCCAACGTTTCCTATTTATCCGAATCTCTTTTTTTACCAACTGCCTCATCATTCTTGGACTTCTAGACTTTACTAAGTGCCCGTCACTTCCCCCTTTTAGACTTCACTCGTCACTTCTCCCTTTTTGTCCCCGAACTTCACTCGTCACCTTTTTTCAGATTGTCAAGTCTCCCTCTCCCTCGGCAAACTGTTTTCTTAAAGGACAAACGTTTCCCTAAATCACGATATGTATCACTTTCTTGATGTACATAAAATTCCTTCACTTACGTTGCGTGGTTACTTACGTTATATAAATGTTCCCTTCGAAGAATGACCATTTGACAAGGATCAGAAGTTAGTTGTATTATTCTAAATAACCGTGTTAAGATATCCGGTCCATTTGAAGTTTTAACACTGACATGCAAAATAAATTAAGAATAAAGATCAAAATAACTCTTTGACAAAAACTCTCCCGGTTTAAATGTGATAAATTCTCAGTGTATTCAACTTTAAGAACCTTAAATGCTTATTAAAAATTCTATACTTAACAGACACGTCTCTTGCGGCGTCCAATTCGATATAAGGTTTTTCAGCCCCAAGCGGTCGGTCGGATGGTCATGGAGCCACTACAAATGGTCTACCCAAGGATCCGTAGTACCTATTATTCCCCGCAGACCAGTTGGTCTGAAGCCTCGCTCCCTCTTCACGTGATAACCATTTACTTCTTAGGGGCCAGCGTCACAACTGCACAAGGTTATCATAAACAGGCTCAAAAGTGAATATCTATATGTCGAGATTCTCTCTAAAACATGCAACATTAATGTAGATTGAATCGTTCTATTCATTTACATACTCGCAAACTAGAAAACAGACTATAACAATCTAATAACATTCGATTATACGACACAAATCGGAACTGCTAAAATATAAAATAAATACAATACAACAGTTCTATCCTATATTCAATTCCACACCAAAGAGTCATGAGTGTTCTAAGCTCAAGACTGATAAAGGACTAAAATTCCATCAAGAAAACAATGTCTCTATTTTTTCAGTTACAAACTAAAATAAGCTCTCAAAATTATATTAGGTGGACCGAGTGGCCGAGTGGTCTAAAGCGCTTTCTGTCACATATCACTGCCATCTCACTTCTGCCTGCGTGGGTTCGAGTCAAGGATTCGGCTAATGTAGTTATGTGAGAAAGCTTGCCAGTAGCTTCTCTTGGATCGGTGGTTCTTTCCGGGGGTTTACTCGGGTTCTTCCTACATCAATAATACTGGCCGCAGGCCCGCACCTAGGAAATTCTGGGCCCCAGGCAGCTGACAGAGTTCGGGCCCCTTTCGTGTTTCAAATATGTGAGTATATTTTAAAACGCGGACCCCTAGCTAGCTCGGGCCCCTGACAAGTGACATGGTTGTCTCCCCCCCCCCTAGGTGCGGGCCTGCTGGCCGCCATGTATAGCCTATCGTGTGCTGAAAAATGGCATTAAACTCTACAACAACAACAACAACAACAACAACAACAAAATTATATTGTCTGCAAAATAACTTTCATTATCAACCAATTCTAAGAAGTCATCCAAACCCATATATATGTTGCAATACACGACCTGTGCGCTCAAAGTATATTTGTTTTCCCATCATAAGCACTTGGCTGGTGTAGCATGGGGTGAACCGAATTCACTACATCCAAATAATTTATGATATATCGACGTCACCCTCAGGTAATGCTGTACAAGGAAATGAACACGAGTATATTGTGTTGTGTTCTTGTAGGGTTTAACGCCATTTTTCAACACATGATATGCTATACATGGCGGCCAGTATTATTGATGAAGTGAGGAAGCTGGGAAAACCCCCGGAAAGAATCATCGACCCAAGAGAAGCTATTGGCAAGCTTTCTCACATACCCACATTGGCCGAATCTGAGACTCGAACCCACGCAGACAGAGGTGAGATGGCAGTGATCTGCAACGTATAGCGCTTTAGACCACTCGGCCTCTCGAGGCCCCTCGAGTATATTGTATTTATTCCAAACAATCATTATTATTATCAGTTTATTGATCTAGTGTGGTCGTCGAGACACTCTTCTGCTGGACATCTGACCAGTTCCCTGCACTTGTCTCGATCATAGGCCAATACCCCTGCCTCCGCAAAATCTTTTCCTTATACATTCTGTGATATTGTCAGTCCACTTTTTCCTCTGTCTATCTCTCCTTTTGCTGTCCAACAGTACTGTTGTGGATGTTGGCTCTAATGACATGGCCATACCATTTCAGCTTTCTCTTTTTGACAGTGGTGAGGAGGTCTTCATAATGATCTACTTTGTGCCTGATGGTGTTCCGCACTTCTTCATTTGTGATGTGGTCCATGTAAGAGATGCCAAAGATGGTTCTGTAGCATCTCATTTTAAGTGCATGGATTTTTCGTTGTAATTCTGCTGTCAGGGTCCAGGCTTCACATGAATACAAAAAGACTGAGATGATTAGTGCTCTCAATAGTCTGATTTTAGTTTTGAGACAGATATTTTTTTTTATCAAAGCTAAGACCTTTCTGCTGAGACAAGGATATCTGTCTGACAAGACAAGAATTAGACACAATAAATTGATTTCATTTAGAAAAATGAAATGTTGATGATTTTGATAAAGACTAAAAGAAAATATGAGTTTTTATCAAACTTATTTCTTCTTTTCCCGTAAAGCTGATCTGCCCTTAAGTACACCGATAGGATAATATCCTTTATATGAATAAAAAGAGCTGACGCCGGTTGTAATCATAATCGTAATACTTCTAGTTTCGCGCACCTGTCAACAAAGAGTGATGAGAACGTGTACAACAAATTTCAGTCCGTAAAATGCTAGAAAGATTTTTTTGTTTGTTTGATTAGGATTTTTAATGTAACTTTAACAATTTTTCAGTCATATCGCTACGATGTCTGCAGTGAGGCAGTTTATAGTGATGTCTAGCACTGGGGCATCATGCCGCAGACACGTAGCATGATGTCCTACCCAGTCCCATTATCCTGGCATCAGTCCGACCAATTCTAACACCAACCTCTTAATGCGGAGCGTCAAGCGAGGCAGTTGTTAGTACCATTTTTGTAAGTCTTTGGTATGATTCGGCCGGTGATCGAACCCACGACCTTCCGCTTCCGTGGTGGACGCTCTAACCACTAGGCCACCGGAGCGGTCCGCTAGAAAGATTGATTTTAATAAGAATATATATAATTCATACAAATTTATCCAAACAATTAGATCCACTAGTGTTGTTCCAATTATCGATTATAATCGATCATCAGTTGGTTGAGCAAACCAGTAAGATAATCGATTGTGAACTCCATAATCGATTGTGTAAAGGGAGACTACTTTTTAGGTGTATGCAAAGCACAAAGGTTAGTGAAACTCTCAGCCACTAAAGTTGACCTGAAATTTATTATTTCCCTTCACAACTACAAATATGAAACCGTATGATTCATAATTAGGAACATATAGTCATTATTACATGGTCAAGTTGTTGAATTGTAGAGTTAATAAATTTAAACACATTTTGTTCATTTGTTTCAGTTAAAGTGCAACATCATTTGTAGTATTTATAAACAATGACAAACAAGAAAAACATGTCATTCTATACTTTAAATTATAGGCACATAACAAGTGAACAAAAGAATTTCGATGGTTTGTAGCAGTATTTCAGTTACATATGACTGAACAGCCATAAAAGTTGCATTCATTTAACAAAGTTGTAGAACAAAAGTAACACAATGTAATATTATTGTCAGGTTAAAATATACATGTCATTAAAAGAGATTACTCCTGCACACAAATATATTGAACTCTTGATCAAAGATATAACTTTTTAACGAAAATTAAAATTTGCTCTTAGTAACCGATTATAATCAATGATCAGTTGGTTAAGGGAAGCTGATTATCGATTACGATTTCTTACTGATTCCCATCACTAAGATCCACATTGTTAATAGAATGTTTAAGTTTTGTCCTGAAAGGCCTGATTCGTGCACATGTACTCAACATGAATTGGATGTTGAGAAAAGTAAACAATAATCTGAGGGAAAAAACATCATAGTGACAAAAATACCTTAGTATTACCCTTATGACCTATTCTGACCCTTTCTAGCATACAATTATAAGACTAAGAGAGAATGTATGTAACATCTAAACACTTCGGTTCACCCAGGACTCTCAATTTCCTGACTGCTTCTGTGGCCTAGTGGTTAGAGTGGACACAGGAAGTTGTTGGCTAGATTCCCGGCCGAATCATACTAAAGACTTAAAAATAGTACTAACAGTTACCTCACTTGGTGCTCAGCATTAAGAGGTTAGTGTTAGGACTGGTTGGCCTGGTGTCAGGATAATGTGACTGAGTGGGACATCATGCTACAAGTCTGAAGCAAGATGCCCCAGTGCTTGACATCACTATAAACTGCCTCACTGCAGACATCATAGCGATATGACTGAAAATTGTTAAAGCTATGTTTAATAATCCAAATGACACGCACTAGATTTCCTTCTGTTATTAATGTCTTTAAAGTCTCAAGACCAAACTCTATGGCTTGTTTTACTCCTGAGATATTTTTCTATTCATCAAGCCTTCATTGATTTTTCTACTTTCTACCAAGCTGAAATTATGGGCACTGAAATGTGCAATTTTTGCAAATTTTGAATCTTGGGACAAGGGTGCACTCATGTGACAACCAGTGAAACGAGCTACATGTACCATGTAAACAACTTCCAGAAACATCATTCCATGCCTTACCCTCGATATCCTGTTATTTGTGTCACTTCGACAGTATGATGGGGTCCTGTGCAATGATCACCTGTAATATACGATTTTGTCATGTGGTATAAGATGACATCGTTAACACATTGGGAGTGGTTGGTTATCTTACAGCCTGAACAATATGTGTAGCATAGCTTGTTTTCATGTTAGTATATCTTACATGGCGGCAACCCATATTGACGATGTTGCACAGCTGGAAAAGTCTAAATGCTTTAGTTGTACTATGTGTTTTGCACCAATACAATTTTCCTTACTAATATACCTACATCTAGGTTAAGTCCAGCAGCAAAAACAAAACAAAAACTTGACTAATATCTGCCTTCACTTAATGTGCAAGCAAATCAGGGTCAGAATTTGTTTTGATATTAGTACCCCTACTTCATTGATGAGATACAGAAGTCAATTGCTGTATGGGTCAACTTTCTTTAATGAAATAAGTATGACTAATCACATTTGAACTAATGTTATCAGACATTAAAGAAAATATATCAGAAGTTAACTGACTTCGTCATTCCTCTGTTTCCATTTAGTTTGGCAAAAACTGAGATAGAATCGAACAGAATTTGTATTTTAAATAGGGATGTTAAATGAAAATCGGAAATCCAATTATCGTATTTGAAAACGATTATCCGTTTTTTTTTTTACAAAACGATAATCGAATTCAATATTTTTTACCATTTTTGTAGTGAAAATTTTAAAAATTGTCAGAAAAAAATTCATTCATGCATTTGTTTAGTGTTTACATTTTAATACAATATGGCCAGCAGATAAGAAGGTGTGTTTGTTTAAAATTTGTGAGCGCTCCATGCAGCGTGTTTGTAAATGAATACATTTATTGTTGAAGGATTTAAATAGTCGAATGACCGGTCGCTAAGTTCTTTGATGTCCGAAATTGACAACAATAGACTGTTAATAGCTACAATCTCTGTTGTTGAGGACTGGTCTCTGCTGGTTGTGTTTTCAAGTTTACAAATATGGCTGGTCATATAAATAAATCTGATGTATGGGAAAACTTTGAAAAAATTTCATCAAGCATGGCTCGCTGTAAACTGTGTTCACAACAAATAAGTTGGAGTGATGATTGTAAGGGTTTATGTATATAAGGCCATGTACAAGGGGTGATGATTGTAAGGTTTATGTATATAAGGCCATGTACAAACCAGTCACGTATGATACAAGTCCACATTGATTTCTGAACATGATGAGAATTTTTCCACTTCCTATGACACAAGTAACAATTTTTGTTTCTTTTCTTTCAGCCATTCAAATACCAGTCGTATGGTTTGTCTTGGAATACAAGTTTATTGATATAATAATATGAGTAAAAACAGAAAATTCATGGCTGATGGAATAAAAGGATCTCATCACTTGCAATCTGTCATGGAGAAGGCCAGGGAGGAAAATGGACAACAAAGCACAGATTTGCCTTTGAGAACTGGGCATAAGATACGGCTGTTTGGCAGAGACTTCAATACAGTAATTCTGGTGACACATATCAACATTTTCCTGTATGCAACATGCTTCTGGATTCAAACAGGAACATTACCAGTAAGTTTTGTATTTTCTCAATGGCAAAGAAGTTAATGTTTAAACATGAAAAAGGGTACAAACATAGTGGTGGCCAGAATCAATATCTAATGTTAGAGGAAACAAACTGTGCCATCATGCGAATCAAGAAGTCAGAACATTAGTGATCAGTCTATTTCTAATGTACACCAATACATAGCAGGGAGTATCATGAGAAAGAAAACAATGAAGGAATGAACAAGGAGATTATATTCCTCAATTCTTATAAAAGAACATCTGAATAAAATTGTTTAAAGAAAAATTAATATCACAAAAGTAAGTAAATGTAGAAATGTAGTCTTAGTTTACACATCACATGTTACTTGATGTCATAACCTTATATTGTTCTGGTCGGTCTTGAGTATTAATGGTAGTTTTTGGTTTATTATAAATTTATAAGCAGACTTAATTTGAGTGAAATTTAATAGTTTTTCTTAATCAGACTGTAGTATCCAAATTCAATCATGAAATGTCCTGTGATTGACAGTGAGAAATGTCCTGTGATTGACAGTGAGAAATGTCCTGTGAATGACAGTGAGAAATGTGCTGTGATTGACTATGAGAAATGTCCTGTGATTGACAGTGAGAAATGTCCTGTGATTGACAGTGAGAAATGTCCTGTGATTGACTATGAGAAATGTCCTGTGATGGACAGTGAGAAATGTCCTGTGATTGACAGTGAGAAATGTCCTGTGATTGACAGTAAGAAATGTCCTGTGATTGACAATGAGAAATGTCCTGTGATTGACTATGAGAAATGTCCTGTGATTGACTATGAGAAATGTCCTGTGATTGACTATGAGAAATGTCCTGTGATTGACAGTGAGAAATGTCCTGTGATTGACTATGAGAAATGTCCTGTGATTGACAGTGAGAAATGTCCTGTGATTGACAGTGAGAAATGTCCTGTGATTGACAGTAAGAAATGTCCTGTGATTGACAGTGAGAAATGTCCTGTGATTGACTATGAGAAATATCCTGTGATTGACAGTGAGAAATGTCCTGTGATTGACTATGAGAAATGTCCTGTGATTGACAGAGGTCTCATTAGGATTTAAAACGAGTCCAGGACTCCTAATATGGGAAAAATACCTGAAGTGTCTAAATTTCCAGATGAGAAGAATCAGTGGTTGCCATTGAATTTAATTTTCTAATGTTTTATACTATTGATATATAGCTTTTGTTTATCAATTAGAGGGATTCGACTATGTTAGGCCAAGGAATTTACTTATTCTAATCACTATGCAATGCATCACCCATTTTCTTATATCTTACTAGGGTTCCATGTGAACCATCAGTTACAGCAACTTTACATGTTATTTATAACATAACACATTATACAGAGATCATTACATTTCAGTGGCCGCTCTATTTTCTATTAAATTTCCAATATAAAGTAATAGGTAACTGGTATGTAATGGTCACCTTCTGGTCATCTTCTGGTCAGTAGCAAGTTGTCTCTTAGCCAGGGGTTTAATCACTACTTTATGTTTTCATTAAACTGTATCCACAGTAACCACTCTCTGTATGCAGATAAAATGTTTGTTTCTTAAGGAAGGAGATAAAGCTATGCCATGTGAGCGAGTGTTATAATGATAATGTTACAGCTATGTCATGTGAGCGAGTGTTATAATGATAATGTTACAGCTATGTCATGTGAGCGAGTGTTATAATGATAATGTTACAGCTATGTCATGTGAGTGAGTGTTATAATGATAATGTTACAGCTATGTCATGTGAGTATTATAATGATAATGTTACAGCTAAGTTATATGAGTGTTATAATGATAATGTTACAGCTATGTCATGTGAGTGAGTGTTATAATGATAATGTTACAGCTATGTCATGTGAGTGAGTGTTATAATGATAATGTTACAGCTATGTCATGTGAGTGAGTGTTATAATGATAATGTTACAGCTATGTCATGTGAGCGAGTGTTATAATGATAATGTTACAGCTATGTCATGTGAGTGAGTGTTATAATGATAATGTTACAGCTATGTCATGTGAGCGAGTGTTATAATGATAATGTTACAGCTATGTCATGTGAGTGAGTGTTACAATGATAATGTTACAGCTATGTCATGTGAGTGAGTGTTATAATGATAATGTTACAGCTATGTCATGTGAGTGAGTGTTATAATGATAATGTTACAGCTATGTCATGTGAGTGAGTGTTATAATGATAATGTTACAGCTATGTCATGTGAGTGTTATAATGATAATGTTACAGCTATGTCATGTGAGTGAGTGTTATAATGATAATGCTACAGCTATGTCATGTGAGTGAGTGTTATAATGATAATGTTACAGCTATGTCATGTGAGTGAGTGTTATAATGATAATGTTACAGCTATGTCATGTGAGTGAGTGTTATAATGATAATGTTACAGCTATGTCATGTGAGTGAGTGTTATAATGATAATGTTACAGCTATGTCATGTGAGTGAGTGTTATAATGATAATGTTACAGCTATGTCATGTGAGTGAGTGTTATAATGATAATGTTACAGCTATGTCATGTGAGCGAGTGTTATAATGATAATGTTACAGCTGTCATGTGAGTGAGTGTTATAATGATAATGTTACAGCTATGTCATGTGAGTGAGTGTTATAATGATAATGTTACAGCTATGTCATGTGAGTGTTATAATGATAATGTTACAGCTATGTCATGTGAGTGAGTGTTATAATGATAATATTACAGCTATGTCATGTGAGTGTTATAATGATAATGTTACAGCTATGTCATGTGAGTGAGTGTTATAATGATAATGTTACAGCTGTGTCATGTGATTGTTATAATGATAATGTTACAGCTATGTCATGTGAGTGTTATAATGATAATGTTACAGCTATGTCACGTGAGTGTTATAATGATAATGTTACAGCTAAGTCATATGAGTGTTATAATAATAATGTTACAGCTATGTCATGTGAGTGAGTGTTATAATGATAATGTTACAGCTATGTCATGTGAGTGAGTGTTATAATGATAATGTTACAGCTATGTCATGTGAGTGAGTGTTATAATGATAATGTTACAGCTATGTCATGTGAGCGAGTGTTATAATGATAATGTTACAGCTATGTCATGTGAGTGAGTGTTATAATGATAATGTTACAGCTATGTCATGTGAGTGAGTGTTATAATGATAATGTTACAGCTATGTCATGTGAGTGTTATAATGATAATGTTACAGCTATGTCATGTGAGTGAGTGTTATAATGATAATGTTACAGCTATGTCATGTGATTGTTATAATGATAATGTTACAGCTATGTCATGTGAGTGAGTGTTATAATGATAATGTTACAGCTATGTCATGTGAGTGTTATAATGATAATGTTACAGCTAAGTCATATGAGTGTTATAATGATAATGTTACAGCTATGTCATGTGAGTGAGTGTTATAATGATAATGTTACAGCTATGTCATGTGAGTGAGTGTTATAATGATAATGTTACAGCTATGTCATGTGAGTGAGTGTTATAATGATAATGTTACAGCTATGTCATGTGAGTGAGTGTTATAATGATAATGTTACAGCTATGTCATGTGAGTGTTATAATGATAATGTTACAGCTATGTCATGTGAGTTAGTGTTATAATGATAATGTTACAGCTATGTCATGTGAGTGAGTGTTATAATGATAATGTTACAGCTGTCATGTGAGCGAGTGTTATAATGATAATGTTACAGCTATGTCATGTGAGTGAGTGTTATAATGATAATGTTACAGCTATGTCATGTGTGTGAGTGTTATAATGATAATGTTACAGCTATGTCATGTGAGTGTTATAATGATAATGTTACAGCTATGTCATGTGAGTGAGTGTTATAATGATAATGTTACAGCTATGTCATGTGAGTGTTATAATGATAATGTTACAGCTATGTCATGTGAGTGAGTGTTATAATGATAATGTTACAGCTGTGTCATGTGATTGTTATAACGATAATGTTACAGCTATGTCATGTGAGTGAGTGTTATAATGATAATGTTACAGCTATGTCATGTGAGTGAGTGTTATAATGATAATGTTACAGCTATGTCATGTGAGTGAGTGTTATAATGATAATGTTACAGCTATGTCATGTGAGCGAGTGTTATAATGATAATGTTACAGCTATGTCATGTGAGTGAGTGTTATAATGATAATGTTACAGCTATGTCATGTGAGTGAGTGTTATAATGATAATTTTACAGGATGACATCTTTTCAAGCTGTGTAATATATGGTGATTTTACAAGAGCAGACTACATTAAAATATCTAAGACTTCAACAATGACGATTTTGCAGCCAAACAGTCCCTATGCTTAATCCTACTTGATAAGTGCCATGGGATGTAAATATTATACATGTGTGTGTGGGGGGGAGAATCAATGTTTTAATATTTTTTTTTAACATAGTAAAGATTGTTTAAGAAGTCCAACATTATAGCAGCTTTTGAGAGATATCTGTAATATTTAAAATAAATGCCATTGCCATATTTATCAAAATACCTAAAAATTTAGTAGATGGAAAAAAAATTCTGTCCCAGTTTGATAAACTTCGACTTCAAAAATTATCTCTTCATATAGTTGCTGTAAGCACATGTTGCTGTTAAAGTGATAAATCTTTGAAATTTGCTTACCATCACCATTAAACCACCTCCAGCAAATTTTTTGCATACATCCAATATTGATTTATATTCTGCAGTACCTTTCCAAAAAGCTTGGTGTGAATCCCACCATGTTTGGATACCTTCAGACAACATTTGCCGTCGTACAGTTAGCAGGAGGACCACTGTTTGGAAGATTTGGTGACATTTTTGGAGGCCGAGCTGCCATGACCCTAGCATTTTCTGCATCGGCATTAACCTATCTCCTTCTTAGCCTGTCATCAACCATTCCGCTTCTCTTCCTGTCACGGCTTCCATCAATTTTCATGCATGCCATGCAAGGTAGGTGACATATTGCAAAGACAATGATTTATATATATCTGTATATATATCTATATATATTAACTAGAATGTTGTTGCCTCAACTTGATTTATCATGTAATGGAGTGGAAAGAAATCATCACTAAAGTCAGAAAAATAAATAGTGTAGAAATCTTCTTCATAAGTTTAATCATGTTGTGGAAAAAGTTTGGCTTATTTTGAATTTATTAAGCCCTTACATGATAAAATAAATTTGCATTGTTACACTAACCTCACAGTGTCTGTCATTACACATAACATGAAACTTGCCGTGACCCCTTTTCTATATAGGACCATCCAGACCATATTTGGATATTCTACACTATGTTATTAACAATCAAGTGGCAAATAGTGGCTTCTTGGTTGAATTTCCGATAAAATGTACTTACTTTTAATGTGCAGAATTTCTGACTCAAACAGCACCATTTTTTAACTACAGTTTGTTTATGTTTCTAAATAAGGCCTCAATGTCCTTATATGGCACACAAACAAATCAGGCTGAGAATGGAAGTAATCATTGTTTGAACTAATATAGTGGACAATCTAAATGAAAATATCAGATAAGAGATTTTATAACTATCTCTTCAATTAAATAAGAAGACTCAATTTATTTTATATGCAAGGAATATGTTTAAGTTCTTGATATTAAAAAAGCTTACTCCATTTATGCTTATATGCCCATCCACGAGCCATGATATAGACTTAATCTGCTAGCACACCATGTAACATTTACCCAGGGTCCCCAAGTGGCAGAGTGGTCTAAAACGTTCTTTGTTACTAATCAGTGCCATCTCACCTCTGTCTGCGTGGTTTTAAGTCTCAGATGCGGCCACTGTGGATATATGAGAAAGCTTGTCAGTAGCATCTCGTGGTTCAGTGGTTCTTTTCGGGGGTTTTTATGGGTTCTTCATCCACCATTAATACTGGCTGCCATGTATAGCCTTTCATGTGCTGAAAAATGGCATTAAACACTACAAAAACAACTACTGTAACAACAACATTGACCTAATTTGCCAGCACACATTGTAACATAGATCTAATCTGCTAACACAGTGTAACATAGATCTAATCTTCCAGCACACAGTGTAACATAGATCTAATCTACCAGCACACAGTGTAACATAGATCTAATCTACCAGCACAGTGTAACATATATCTAATCTACCAGCACAGGATGGGATTTTAGATCTTGGTCAGCATGGTTTGCATCTGGAATTCATTTATACTTAATATTTTATTGATTTTTGATTGATTGATTGATTTTCCCAGGAGGTCAGATGATAGTGACAGATCTTGGTGAGGAGGGCAAGAGAGCGGATTCTCTGGGAAAGCTGGGATTGTCCTATGGAGTAGGGATGGTTGTCGGTCCGGCTGTTGGTGGCCTGATAACCAAACATCTGGGGTAAGTAATGTGACTTTGTCTAGGCTAAATATGCTGACATTTGCTGTCAAACAATATCACGGTTATACATTTTACAAATGCAATATTTGTATTTTCTCTTTCAGGAAGTCAGTGTTGTATTTTATTTTGGATTAGGACTGGTTGTTAATATGGTTTTGTTTGTTTGATTAGGATATTTAACGTAGCTTTAACAATTTTTTATTCATATTGCTATCTACGATGTCTGCAGTGAGGCAATTTATAGTGATGTCTAGCATTGGGGCATCATGCCGCAGACATGTAGAATGATGTCCCACCCAGTCACATTATCCTGATGCCAGGCCAACTAGTCCTAACACTAACCTATGAATGCTGAGCGCCAAGCGAGGCAGCTGTTAGTACCATTTTTGTAAATCCTTGGTATGACTCGGCTGGGTATCGAACCAATGACCTCCCACTTCCACAGCAGATGCTCTAACCACTTGGCCACCAGAGTGGTTTGTTATTATGGTAGCTCAGCATTTTCATGATAACTCAAGATGTTTTATTTCGATTTTATGGAGTGCTTAATGGTGGCCAGGATATACATGATGGCCAGGACATACATGGTGGGCCAGATAAATGGTGGAGGAAGAACCAGTAAAACCCCAGAAAGAACCATCGACCCACGATATGCTGCTGGCAAGCTTTCTCACATGTGTGGAGACAGCTATGACACCCTTCTGAGCTCTGATCCTTTATTGGTTAAATAAATCTCTGAATGCCTAACTGATAAAATATGGGACCCACGTAATTCCAAGGTTTTCTTTTCAGAAAATATGATACCATTGTATTTCTCTCCATGCTGATATGGTAACATCCTTGCAGTTACCAGCCTTCAGTTTTAGAGTAAAACATGATCACTACCTCCTTGATGCTTGATCCTGGCATATTTTTATGTAAAAAAATTCACTGTGCACATTACCAAGGTGACTATCAGGATCACACATCACACAATGTCCAAACAGCTTTGGCCAGCCAGGATCGTGTGAGGATCTTGCTTGCCTCTCCACCCTAAAGCTGCATTGTGCCTTGGCCATAGTGGTCAGCACAATTGCTATCGATAGTAAGTTTGATGAAGCTCGCAGGTAGGCATCATAAGACCTGCTTCTTCAGTTTGCTGCTTGCACCAACTTTCAGTCTAAAATAATCTCAGCCATTGCAAAGAGACTCACTGACAAAAGGAAGCTGAATAATCCTACTTCAAACAAGAACAGGCAACATATTTCTAAAGGCAGTCTAATAAAGGGAATTGGAAACTATGTTTCTAACAGCAAACATTGACTTGTCACCCTTATTGCTTGCAGACTTCCTTTAGCCAGAGTTGTACTTCTTCATTATTTTAGCCAACACGAATCAATGTGTTTCCAGCAACCGATCAGTTTGAAGTGCTTTGGATTTCATTTATACAGCATGTTCCACTGTTTGACTTTCCATGATGGAGCTCAAGTTGTAATTTAATGATTTGTCAGTGAAGATAGTTCATATGATTTTACTCCAGTCTATTTCTACTACCCTGAACCAAAAGAAATCTCAGACCAATCATAGACCTCAATTTCTAGTATCCTTGACCAACGGAAATCTCAGACAAGTAATAAACCTCAATTGTCTATTTCTAGTACCCTGGACCAATGGAAATCTCAGACCAGTAATAAACCTCAATTGTCTATTTCTAGTACCCTGGACCAATGGAAATCTCAGACCAGTAATAAACCTCAATTGTCTATTTCTAGTACCCTGGACCAATGGAAATCTCATACCAGTAATAGACCTCAATTGGCTATTTCTAGTAACAATAATCACAAAATGTGAGTTTTCAGAGTCCTGTTGATGAACTGTGTCTTTGTGTATCAAATTTCAATGGGCAATTCATTCCAAGTTGCTGGGCCCTGGTACGTAAAAGATTGTCCATATTACTTTGTTTTCATAGTGGGAACAATGAGTATACGACTGTCAGAAGAGGAGCGTAAGTATCTTACTGGTGTACACACATGGGTGAGGCCATATAGGTATGTTGGACTGGAGTCCATCAGTGAAATGTTGCACAGATAACAATTTGCTTTGTTTGATTCTGGATCAAATGGATAGCCATTGTAGGGTACAGAGCAGGGTGGAGGTGTGCTCTGATCCTGGTACTCTAAAGATGATCGGAGTAGCTGTGTTTTGAAGTTTCTGGAGTAGATATTGAAATGAACCAGACAGAATAGAATTACTATAGTCTAGTCTTGAAAGCACTAATGAACACACAAGTATGTTTGTGGCATTAACTGAAAGATATTTGCAAATGGAGCTGATGTGTCTCAGCACAAGATATGCAGTCTTGCATATGTTCATAAGATATTGGTGTACTGTGAGAGTACTGTCTAGAGTTACACCTAGGTTTCATACTGACTGTGTGAATTTAATGTTGATGTTGCTGATATTTATTGTTTGAGGTACAGGAGGTGAATGAGAAAGTCTTTGTTTTGTGATCAGAATGGCCTCAGTTTTATCATCATTCATCTGCAGCTTGTTACATGTCATCCATGATTTCACATGAGAAATGTAACTCTCTACTCCTTTGATGGTAGCATCAACTTCATTTGGGTGGCTAGACTAGTATATTTGGCTGTCTTCAGCGTACAATTGGTGAAACACTTGAGAGTGGGCTGAGTTTATAGAATGAAGAGAACAGGTCCAAGAACAGACCTCTATGGATCACAGCAACCTTTATCAACTGGGCTGAAGTTTATTCTGTTTGCAGATACAGTTTGTGTCCTGTTGACTAAATAGAACTTGAACCACAGTAAGGCTGTATTGTGAATGCTAAATACATGCTGGAGACAGTGAAGCAAAATATCATGGTCTATTGTGAGTGATATGTTTATGTATATTGTGTCAAATGCTGCAGACAAATCAAGGAGGGTGAGGACTGTAATCTTACCTCTATCCACAGCAGAGAGAATGTCATTAAATACTTTCAGAAGAGTAATTTCAGTACTGTGGCAAGGGCGATATACAGACTATATTGCTAAAAATACTGTTTAAATTCAAATGAGATACAAGTTGGGTTAGAACAACTTTTTCTACGATTTTTTTTATATGAACAGGAGATTAGAATCTGGACGGTAGTTCTTTAAATCGTTATGGTCAAGTGTTGGCTTCTTCAGCAGAAGCTCTAGGATGGCAGTTTGAAAAAATGATTGGAATTCCTTGGATGAGAGAGAGATATTAATAACATCAGTTAGTTAAAGTAATATTGGGTCTAAGCACTCAAGCAGCAGTCATGTTGGAATTGGATCAAGTTCACATGAGTTTGGTGCACTCTTCATCACAATCTTCTGTATTAAATCCATAAAGTTCAGATGCTTTAAAAAGTTGTTGCTGAACTTCTGTGTCATAACCATATGGTGACGACAAGTCAATTGAAATTGTATTATCAAGCGTATCTCTAATGGTTTGTACTTTGTCACAGAACAAATTTGCAAATAGGTTTGGAAGGTCTACTTGAGAGAAGGTAGTTGGAGGTGGTGTACATTTGTTCCTTGACATTAGTTTGTTAGTTTAACTCGAAGAGCTCTTTGCAGCTGGAACTCTCCATGATCTTAGTACTGTAGTGGGATAATTTGGCTAAATGGACTATGTGATGTTATTGTTAGCGGCTTCATAGATTTGTTTATGAATAGTAAGTCAGGTAGAAAGTCAAAGCCTCTCTGCTTTACTGTGATGTCTTATAGCAGTGCGAAGCTGGTCCCTAACACTGCTATACCATGAAGAACACTTTTGAATTGATACTCTGCACTAGGTGTCTGGGGCATATTTTTTAAGCAATGAACACAGGCAGTTATCAAGTTGTTCTGCTGTAGGAGGCAAGAAGGTTGTTAGGTTTATTGGATGTCATGCATTAGTTTGGTTTTATTTATCATACGGATGTTTCTCTTAGTAGCAAATAAAGGTGACTGGACTGATATGTTCAGATGACATATAATGCAGAGGTGATCTGATGCAAGTTCATGGGATACAAGGATGGATCACAGAATATTATCAGGTTTATGAAGAATCTAGTCTAAAATGTGACAAAGTTTATGGATGGGATGGTTAACTGACTGTTTAAGGTTGAAAACATGAATGGAAATCTATGAGTTTTAACGTGTATGGGTTTCCATATTTGAAATCTCCAAGAATAATCAGGTCGCCACCTATCAAATTTCCATACTCCAGAAGATTCGGAAACTGCTCCAAAAAGAGAGATTCAGTAAGCTTGGTTTTTTTACTAGGAGGAGCGCAGTAGAGGCAGAAAAAATGGACTGACCTTTGTTCCAGTGTGAGTGTTGTTTGGACTAGTTCAAACGATGTGTGCAGAAATTGAAGGTTGTGTTGAACATAGAATAGCAATAGAACATGTCGGAACCAGTCATTTATAAATATGATATCAAGAATAGCAATTGAACCAGTCATTTATAAATGATATTCAAAACAGCAGTTGTACCAGTCATTGATAAATATGACATCCATTTCATTTTGAGATGAAAGGTGCTGATGAAATTTCAAGGACACTTTATCAAATAAACTAGAATTGAACATTTTTTTTACTGCCATAGTATAGTTCAGGACTTGTTTCAAATGAATAATCCAGTTATATGTGAGTAAATTTTTTAAAATTATACATGTAAATGTTAATTTAGAAATTTAAAATAAAGTGGAATGGTGCAGTTTCTTTTGTGTCTTTTTTCATGGCATTTATAAGAACTCCCCTTATTTTTTTTTAGTCTAGTCTTGCTATTTCTGCTCCATTACTATACATCTTGCTGACTGTGATCAGTTGTTTGCTATTTCCTTTGCCTTTGCGTAAGTTGACTGAATGATTGGGTAGTGTTTCATGTTTTGCTTTTTTTTAAATTAAAAAAAATTATGTTTTTTTTCTCCTAGGGAAGAAGCTTCTGCATTTACAGCCTTTCTTGGCTCCATCCTCAGTATTTTACTGGTGCTTAAGTTCATTCCCATTTATAAGAAGAAACCACACCAGTCTGATGGTAAGTCAGGGGCAGGTAATTAGCTTTTATAGTGTGATCATTTAAATAATGTTCCAGAATTAACTACATGGGTTGGGTTGGGGTGGGTAAATGGTTTTAAAAGACCTCATATCTCTTAAAAGTTTTAATTGGTGATTTGAAACAATTTGGATTAACCCCACCTACACCTTACCACAGCCCTCCCTACAAGGAGTCTGTTTGTAACATGAGGTCATTGACTTCATTCCAGGATGAATGTAGTTAGGAGATTGAGCATACTTTATAAGACTGAATGGACTCAACTAGACTGTGTATTCAGTGAGACTGAATGGACTCAATGAGACTGAATGGACTCAACTAGACTGTGTACTCAATGAGACTGAATGGACTCGATGAGACTAAATGGACTCATTGAGACTGAATGGACTCATGAGATTAAATGGACTCAATGAGACTGTGTACTCAATGAGACTGAATGGACTCAACTAGACTGTGTACTCAATGAGACTGAATCTACCTAGTGAGACTTACTGAATGTAAATTTCATGTATACAATGAAACTGAATATGAGACTGTACTTGACTAGACTAGACTGCTCAATGAGACCATTGAATGTGCTCAATAAAATTGAATGTACTGAAAGAGACTGAGTGTACTTAAGTGAGACAGAATGTACTCAATGTGATTGTACTGAATGTACTCAAATAGACTGTGTGTACTCAATGAGACTGGATGTACTCAATGGGACTGTACTGAATGTACTCAACGAGACTGAGTGCACTCAAAGAGACTGAATGTATCCCTTGAGACTATACTGAATGTTCTCAAAGACAATGGGTATACTCAGTGAGACCAAGTTTACTCAGATAAAATGACCTCATTTCAAACTGCAGACAATTTTGAGTGCTCTTAACAGAAAATGGAAGAAAAAGCCATTAGGCAAATCTTGGATTATATCATAAGATTCCACCCTGAATATAGTACTGTCTCTAAAAAATACAATGAAAGAACTTTCTACCATGTAAATACATGGACATAATGCTTTGGAATTCCCAGCCTCCATTTATATAGTACCTACACAGTTGTCACAGCATATAAATGTATTGTGGAACTCAATGGAATCCCTACCCTGTTGGTGGAGTTAACATTATCACACCGTGTAAAGCACATAGTTGGAAATGCTTGGAATCCCAGCTGCCCCAACTTCAATGACAGAAAGCCAACAGTTACTGCAGCATGTAACTATTATCAAATTGCTTGGAATCCACCACTCAGTTGTTGGAAGTCACATGGTTATCATACCATAGAAACACATGGTTGGAAATGCTTGGAATCCATGCTGTCCCCCAGTGACAGAAAGACTACACAGTCATTGCAGAATGTAAATGCATAGTTGTAACTGCTAGGAATATGTAGCCACCATTTGTGTAACACAGTTACCACAGCATGTAAACACTTAATTAGATAAACATGGAATCTACTGGCTGCGCCAGCTGGTGAAGGGTCTTCTCAGTTGTCACAGCATGTAAATTGTTCCTGTCCCATTTGGAAGAGAGATTTCTCATTTATACAAGTACATGGTTGGAACTGCTTTGAATCCCCAGTCCCCGTTTGTAGTCAGTCTACATGGGTATTGCAGTCAGTCTACATGGGTATTGCAGTCAGTCTACATGGGTATTGCAGTCAGTCTACATGGGTATTGCAGTCAGTCTACATGGGTATTGCAGTCAGTCTACATGGTTATTGCAGCATGTTATTGCAATGTTAGGACAGTTTTAATATATTAATTTATTGTTAAAGCTGGAACTGTTTTGAATCCCCAGCTTCCATTATTACAGTTTGTGTCCTGTTGACTAAATAGAACTTGTACCACTGTAAGGCGTGTATTGTGAATGCCAAATACATGCAAGAGACAGTGAAGCAAAATATCATGGTCTATTGTGAGTGATATGTTTATGTTGTGACTGATTGCCCTGTGGTGACCTTCATTGTTGTAATGCTGTGCAGCAGTCTATGTTGTCACTGATTGGTGACCGTCATGGTTGTAATGCTGTGCAGCAGTCTATGTTGTCACTGATTGGTGACCTTCATGGTTGTAATGCTGTGCAGAAGTCTATGTTGTCACTGATTGGTGACCTTCATTGTTGTAATGCTGTGTAGAACTCCAAGTGGTGACTACCCATTTTTGACCTTCAGAATTGTAATGTGGCAACTGGATAATTGCATGAGCAAGACTTTTAAGTGTATACATTTTTATGCTGAAGCATAATTCACAGGATATTCTTTTTCATTTATAAATAACTATCTTTACATATGTCTAGTCTGGCATACAGCCTGCGAGAAACCAGTCTGTAAATTCAGTCAACGTCACTTAATGATACAGTTCCCAAAACGGCAGACATAGATACAAGTGCTTAATTGTAAGTCATTGTCTTGCCCTCATGCGATGTAATACATTATCATAGAGATTTATCTTTACATTTGGGAGACTGCTCTGGTGGCATAAGTGGTTACAGCATCTACCTCAGAGGTGGGAGGTCACATTTTTTAACCTTGGCTGAGTCCTAATCAGCCTGGTGTCAGGATAATGTGACTGGGTGGGACATAATGCTACATGTCTACCCCATATGCTAGACATCACTATAAACTATCATATTACATAAATCATAGTGATATGACTGATTTTTAAAAAAAAAGCTACATTAAAATTCCAAATCACATACACACTTTACATTTGGGAATGAAACATTGTCGTAGATCTTTATGTTTACAATTTCTGCATGCTTGAATTGAGCAAATTTGACATAAAGGAATCATTTTGTATGGTAAAATTTCTTTTCCAAAACATAACTTGTTTAATCAATTATTGTTTCTGACAGATGGATCAGATGCAAGGATCAGTGATTGTTTCTAGGATGGATCAGATGCAGGGATCAATTATTGTTTCTGGCATATGGATCAGATACAGGGATCAATTGATATTTCTGACTAATGGATAAGATGCAAAGATCAAATATTGTTTCTGGCAAATGGATAAGATGCAAAAGATCAATTATTGTTTCTGGCAAATGGATCAGATGTGGGGATCAATTGATATTTCTAGCTAGTGGATAAGATGCAAAGATCAATTATTGTTTCTGGCAAATGGATAAGATGCAAGGATCAATTATTGTTTCTGGCAAATGGATAAGATGCAAGGATCAATTATTGTTTCTGGCAAATGGATAAGATGCAAGGATCAATTATTGTTTCTGACAAATGGATAAGATGCAAGGATCAATTATTGTTTCTGGCAAATGGATAAGATGCAGGGATCAATTATTGTTTCTGGCAAATAGATAAGATGCAAGGATCAATTATTGTTTTTGGCAAATGGATAAGATGCAGGGATCAATTATTGTTTCTGGCAAATAGATAAGATGCAAGGATCAATTATTCAGATAATCACATAAGCACTAACTGTAAGATTGTATGCATGTTCTTAATTGCCATTATTCTTTAATTATTACTATTATCATAATTGTCATTATTATTTAATTATTACTATTATCTTAATTGTCATTATTCTTTAATTATTACTATTATCATAATTGCCATTATTATTTAATTATTACTATTATCATAATTGCCATTATTCTTTAATTATTACTATTATCATAATTGTCATTATTCTTTAATTATTACTATTATCATAATTGTCATTATTCTTTAATTATTACTATTATCATAATTGTCATTATTATTTAATTATTACTATTATCATAATTGCCATTATTCTTTAATTATTACTATTATCATAATTGTCATTATTCTTTAATTATTACTATTATCATAATTGTCATTATTATTTAATTATTACTATTATCATAATTGCCATTATTCTTTAATTATTACTATTATCATAATTGTCATTATTCTTTAATTATTACTATTATCATAATTGCCATTATTCTTTAATTATTACTATTATCATAATTGTCATTATTATTTAATTATTACTATTATCTTAATTGTCATTATTCTTTAATTATTACTATTATCATAATTGCCATTATTATTTAATTATTACTATTATCATAATTGCCATTATTCTTTAATTATTACTATTATCATAATTGTCATTATTCTTTAATTATTACTATTATCATAATTGTCATTATTCTTTAATTATTACTATTATCATAATTGTCATTATTCTTTAATTATTACTATTATCATAATTGTCATTATTATTTAATTATTACTATTATCATAATTGTCATTATTCTTTAATTATTACTATTATCATAATTGTCATTATTCTTTAATTATTACTATTAGCATGTATTGAGTTCCAACACTCATTTCTTCCCCACATTTATGATTAGACCAAAACAATCCATGTGTTTACAGTTGCACTGGTTTTAAAGTTAGTGTTGATTGCTATTTTTAAAACTGAACTTTGTTGTCACATTATATGTATGGTAATGATTAGAATATATAATGCACCAAGTACATAAATTACTGGCCTAAACTCCAATGCACAAATTAATTTTGTTTTTAAAAAAATCATTTTATTGAATTTGATTTTTAAATCTGGATGGGGAGTGGGAATGCTAAGGCCAGCAGCAAAATTTAGGATTGTTGGTCGATCGGAAACATATTTTTTTCCTAACAGTTTAAAATATTTCTCTCATGTTTGGTCTAACAAAAAATGACAAAATAATTTGCAGAGAAACTCTAAAAACAGCTTTTCTTATGACTTACAGCACTTATTCAGGAAAGCACATTGTGTTTAATTGCATTATTTTAATTTTATCAAATCACAAGTACTGACAAATAGTGTATGTTCAGAATTTTGTGTTACACTGAGTAACTTTCTCTTCTTTAATCATTTTAGAAAGCAGCAGTAGCATTGGGGTATTCAGTCTTAGAAAATGGCTTTCTCTGATCTTGGCACCTGGAGCGTTCATGTTGCTGGCAATTAGAATGGCATCAGGTATGCATTTTGGTCAAAGATTTTTTAGATACATGCATTCTCTTACAGCATGACAGGATTATTAAATTAGTTCACCATGACCAATCCATTGTCTCATGATTGCCCCACATTTTCCCAAATTATTGATAACATGACCTTTACATGACCTTTCATCTTATACATTACATTTATGCCATTAAAAAGTCACCTTACTTAAAATTGCTCCTGTCATACTGTACTATGCACAAGAGATGAAAAATAATGGTTGTGATGGTATTATTGGTAGTCATTTTTGATTACCATAAATACTGTACAATGCACAAGAGATGAAAAATAATGGTTGTGATGGTATTATTGGTAGTCATTTTTGATTACCATAAATACTGTACAATGCACAAGAGATGAAAAATAAAGGTTGTGATGGTATTATTGGTAGTCATTTTTGATTACCATAAATACTGTACAATGCACAAGAGATGAAAAATAAAGGTTGTGATGGTATTATTGGTAGTCATTTTTGATTACCATAAATACTGTACAATGCACAAGAGATGAAAAATAATGGTTGTGATGGTATTATTGGTAGTCATTTTTGATTACCATAAATACTGTACAATGCACAAGAGATGAAAAATAATGGTTGTGATGGTATTATTGGTAGTCATTTTTGATTACCATAAATACTGTACAATGCACAAGAGATGAAAAATAATGGTTGTGATGGTATTATTGGTAGTCATTTTTGATTACCATAAATACTGTACAATGCACAAGAGATGAAAAATAATGGTTGTGATGGTATTATTGGTTACCATAATTACTTGCTTTTGACTTAAGTCCAACCATATACTGCACAGTCCCAGATCTGACAATGCATAACCTGTGTAGAGATCTGGGTCTGTGCAGTTTGTTATGAATAATCAGCAGATCAGACAAGGTAGACCATAATATGCTGTAGTATTATGTGTTGTCAGATCTGGATCTCTGTTTTTTGCAGTCTTTCCAGAGCCATTGCACAGTGACCTATTTGACAGTTAAATCTACATTTTTTTTTGCTTGTATGATTCAGAATACACGAGTCTGTCTATTCCTATCTTATTTACATACAGCCCTCAAACTTAAATATGAGTGCAGCTTTGAAGTCATTGCATGTTTGAATTATATATATGACTGTGTTCTATAGCATATAATGAAACAATGTTATGCCCTGCTATGAATTTGGTAAGGGTATATAATTGTTCATGACTGTCCATTTGTATGTCTGTACCTCACATTTGGTTATGTTTTGTAAGCTTCTTGGGAATTATAAATTTCAAAGTAATGTAACACACCAACCAAATGAAAAATAAATTTCACACTTCAGTTTTGTGCTTTGGTCAATTTCTCATACATTGATGATCCCAGAATCATGTAAGATTAGTATAGTAGAACCTTCTTGAAAGACTACCCATTCTGCCACAAAAAATGGTCGCTCAAGACAGGTGGTCTCTCATAACAGGTCATAACACTATATAATGAATGAATCTGTGCATGGAGATTCTGGTCTATCAAAACAGGTGGTCTCTCATAGCATTGGTCTCTCAAGACAGGTTTTACTGTATCTAGATGCATCTTGGGTTCCACATCACCATATTACAAACTATATCACTGTGACCTCTATTTCATTCTTCACTGACTTTTTTTTTTTTAATGTTTGGGTCAGTTTTTAGATGCCATCGTGAAGCATGCAACATGGTATGTAAATGCATCATAGTGGACTGCTTCAATGGCCTAATGGTTAGAGCTTTCTTGAATGCAGGAGGTCATGGTTTTGAACCCTAGTTGAGTCATACCAAAGACTTATAAAAATGATACTAGCAGCTGCCTTGCTTGGCCCTCAGCATTGAGAGGTCAGTGTTAGGGCTGGTCGGCTTGGTGTCAGGATAATAGGACGGGGTGGGTCATCATGCTACATGTTTGCGGCATTATGGTCCAGTGCTAGACATCACTATAAACTGCCACAAACTGAAGACGTTGTAACAATATGGCTGAGAAGTTGTTAAATCTATGCAACAAATTCAAATCACACACATCTTAGTAAATGCAATACTATTGTACTATCATAGTTCACTTGGATTGACATTTCTTTACTTCATTGATGTCAGTTTGAATTTTCATTTTGGTCAGTTTCTCAGGCATGATTATGCCAAGAGTCATGTAACTTTCAAGGTTATTAAGACCTGAATTTCAGGTTTCAGAGATCTGGGTTAAATTTTATGTTTAGATGTTGCTTCTCGTGCACATTTGATTCATAATCATATACAGGGGATGTTGATTTGTAATCATATACAGGGGATGTTCATATACAGGGGATGTTGATTTTGTAATCATATACAGGGGATGTTGATTTGTAATCATAGACAGGGGATGTTGATTTGTAATCATATACTGGGAATGTTACAGATATTTATGTTTTGTGAATACATTTCAAAATTCCAACTATTTGAGTATATACAAGTCCGTATCTTTGGATTGTAAGAACTACTTTTTTATAAGATGTTACATATGCAAATTTAAATGCCTTGTTTTCATTACAGGTGTTCCTATAGGGGTATTTGAAAGCATGTTTCAAGTTGTGGCTTTAGAAACCTTTAAATTACCTCCGGATCAAAATGGATACATTATGTCCTATATAGGGATCTTGACCATGGTAAGTAATTACATTACATCTTGCATAGGGATATTGACCATAGTAAGTATTATGTCTAACATAATTATCTTGACCATAGTAATGTAATAACAGTATGTCTAACATAATTATCTTGACCATAGTATGTAATTACAGTATGTCCTATATAGGGATCTTGACCATGGTAATTAATTACTTTACATCTTGCATAGGGATATTGACCATGGTAAGTAATTACATTATGTCTAACATAATTATCTTGACCATAGTAAGTAATTACAATATGTCCTATATAGGGATCTTGACCATAATAAGTAATTACATTATGTCTAACATAATTATGTTAGGTGTGGCAAGTAATTACATGATGTCCTACATATGGATCATGGCCATGGTAAGTAATTACAATATGTCTTATATATGGATCTTGGCCATGGTAAGTAATTACAATATGTCCTATATTGGGATCTTGGCCATTGTAAGTAATTACATTATGTCCTACATAGGAATCATGACCATGGTAAGTAATTACAATATGTCCTATATTGGGATCTTGGCCATTGTAAATAATTACATTATGCCTGACATATGGATCATGGCCATGGTAAGTAATTACAATATGTCCTACATATGGATCTTCGCCATGGTAAATAATTACATTATGTCCTACATATCGATCATGGCCATGGTAAGTAATTACAATATGTCTTATATAGGGATATTGGCCATGGTAAATAATTACATTATGTCCAACATATGGATCATGGCCATGGTAAGTAATTACAATATGTCCTACATATGGATCATGGCCATGGTAAATAATTACATTATGTCCTACATATCAATCATGGCCATGGTAAGTAATTACAATTTGTCCTATATTGGGATCTTGGCCATTGTAAATAATTACATTATGTCCTACATAGGGATCATGACCATGGTAAGTAATTACATTATAATCTATAAAGGGATCGTGACGATGGTACCCAGAATGCTTTATTTGCATGATCCAATGCTTTACTTTGACAAAGTATTCATGAGAACTGATATTTAGTGTTTCCCATACATTTCAAACCTTGGGATTTATCAGCTTAACATGACACTGCCAACTATAAAAATACAGTTGAAAGGGAATGTTCTCCTTTTAAACAAGAACTATAACTCTTGTACATTTAGAAGAAATTAATGGTTATCAAACTTGATCTAGGTCTTCTCTATGCAGACCTTGTACCAGAAATGGTTAAAATCCATAGTTATTTTGAAGTTACTGATTGTAATTTAAATTTAGTTTAAATCAATTTCAGAAGTTATAGAGTATGTAATAAATTGGTAGGATTGGACAGACAGACAGAGAGACATGCCCTAAATTATAAGAAATGAACATGTCTGTATTATTGGCTTTACTAAACACCCTTTCACAGACATGTAAACAATATAGTCTGCCATTTGCATATGTCTGCAAAAGAAGACAAGTCTTGAATATATCAGTTAAAAACATTCTTGCAAGATTTAAAATATTTAAAAAAATGAAATACAGTAAATACCTTAAAAATTAAAGACATTTTTAGGACAAGACTTAGTTTTAATTTTCATTTGTTTGAAATTTGTTACAGACATTATCAGTGATTAATACATTTAAATTTTACTGCACAATCTACAAGTGTGGAGGGTCGATTCCGAATGGCAGATTGGTCTAAAGCGCTCTCCGTTATGGATCACTGCCATCTCACCTCTGTCTGCATCGGTTCGAGTCTAAGATTTGGCTAATGTAGTTATGTGAGAAAGATTGCCAGTAGCTTCCTGTGGGTTGATGTTTTTTTCTAGGTTATTTTTTTAACAGGTTCTTCCTCCACCAATAATACTGGCCACCATGTATTGTGTGCTGAAAAATGGCGTTAAACCCTACGACAACAACAAGTGTAGATAAAAAAAAGTTTGCTTCAGTCGTGATAAATATTAATTTCAGTCTTTAGTTATGTTTGTAGAATTTTGTTTTCTTGGATAAATTTGGTGTTGATATCACAAATTTAGATGTCTAAAATAAAAATAGAATCAATGTGGTTTTCTAATAATGATGAATTCTTATTTGTCAATCAGTTTGATTTTGTATTCTATATTTCAGATTGTACAAGGTCTTGGAGTTGGAGTTTTACTGAAAAAGTTTTCAGAAAATTCAATTTTAAAATGGGCTTCATTTGTATTGATCTGGTCATATCTTATGTTGGTAAGTCAATAATTTGTTTTATACTTCACATTTATCCTCCCTTTACTCTTAAACTTCACATTTATCCTCCCTTTACTCTTAAACTTCACATGTATCCTTCCTTTACTCTTAAACTTCACATGTATCGTTCCTTTACTCTTAAACTTCACATGTATCGTTCCTTTACTCTTAAACATCACATTTATCCTTCCTTTACTCTTAAACTTCACATGTATCGTTCCTTTATTCTTAAACTTCACATTTATCCTTCCTTTACTCTTAAACTTCACATGTATCGTTCCTTTATTCTTAAACTTCACATTTATCCTTCCTTTACTCTTAAACTTCACATGTATCGTTCCTTTATTCTTAAACTTCACATTTATCCTTCCTTTACTCTTAAACTTCACATGTATCGTTCCTTTATTCTTAAACTTCACATTTATCCTTCCTTTACTCTTAAACTTCACATGTATCGTTCCTTTATTCTTAAACTTCACATTTATCCTTCCTTTACTCTTAAACTTCACATGTATCGTTCCTTTATTCTTAAACTTTACATTTATCCTTCCTTTACTCTTAAACTTCACATGTATCGTTCCTTTATTCTTAAACTTCACATTTATCCTTCCTTTACTCTTAAACTTCACATGTATCGTTCCTTTATTCTTAAACTTCACATTTATCCTTCCTTTACTCTTAAACTTTGCATTTTCCTTCCTTTACACTTAAACTTTGCATTTATCCTTCCTTTACACTTAAACTTCACATTTATCCTTCCTTTACTCTTAAATTTCATATTTATCCTTCCTTTACTCTTAAACTTCGCAATGTATCCTTCCCTTACTTTTCTCATTAGTCATGTTCTTTTTGTAAATTAGGTCAAAGATATTTATATCTTATTGGCACACTTCAATAAGAAAGAGTGTGTACATTGCCATTGCTTCTCTGACCACATGATGTAGAGATTTTAATTAAATTTTATAGGCTATAAATATTGTTTGTTTTGAAACACAAGGTTTTTATATTTTGCTTTTGACCATTTTTGAGGAAATTTCTAAGGAAGTTGTCAGCAGGAGGGATGTGTGGTGGATGGTAAGAAAAGTCAGCTCATCCTTGATTTTTCTCTTGCATCAGCAGCCGGGTTATTTTATTCAAGTTTTCCTAGCCAGACATGCATCTGGTGTATATGTGCAATAATGTTTTACTCTTTCAATTGGCCAAGTTTGGGATATATTTCTTTAAAAATTGTGTTAAAGGTAAGATTTAGATAGTTAATGTTGTCAATGATTTTCTTCCTTTACTGTTGAGGGATCTTGCTGCAACATTTTGGAGATACAGTAGTCCCCCTCTTGAACATCCCCCCTGACAAGCGGCTACCCGCTTCTTACGGCCAGAATCCCTTGGCACCAACGAGTTTTGTATTCAAAAGTACCTCTCAAGAACAGCCACCCCTCTAATGCGACCAGTGGCCAGCATTTTAGTAAAAAAAAATGTAAAATGTCCCCCACATGAACGGCAACTTTTGTCTCTTCATATGTATCCAGAACCAATAATTCATTCAAATCTTGATGTAAGATAAGCAATCTTTATCATAGATACATGTCTCCGCGTGTCAAGTTTCCATTAAAATTGTCAACTAAAGATTTATAGTATATCATTATCTATAAAAGTCTATGTTTACAATAAATGGGCTCAATAATGTTATGACAGAGTTTGGGGTTTAACACCTATGTCGAGTTCTTCTCTTTGATGATTATTACCAGACGTAATTGTTACAATCATAACAGGGACAGCATAGGCTAAAAATAGATTTTGTACATTGGCACACACAGAGAACCTTGAAAAATAAAACAGGGTACCAGACATAGACCGGAAAAATCACGTGACAACTTATTATGGCTTCCTTTATGGAGAATGTATTTTGTACACTTGACACAAGTTTTGTGTGCATAATTAAATCGCATACAGTCAGCAAAAACCGAATAAATCATTACCAAATATTAAAATATCATCACGTTAACCGATACATTATTTTAGAAAAAAGTCGGTTATTCTACTCGATGACATCGAGGGGGGGGACTTGATGAACAATTTTATGTATGTTGAAATAATTTGAATAAACAAGGTCATAACGATAAGAAGGTTATTCAGCAGCAGTGGGAAAATGGAGCAAATGGAAAGATAATTATGTATGTACCAAGATGTAAATGATGTTTTTAAATCCATTTGCATTGTGCATCATGACAATACCTGCTCGCAAATCACACTTACGGCAAGAAAGAAAAAATAGTAATGTATATTCAGTTGAAATAAATTTGTTATTATAACAAAAGGAACCTTTTAAAGATTAATGTTACATTTAGACGAAGATATTTAATGTTTTGAAGTATGTAGCTTTCTTACTACGTACATTACATATACATGTACTTCTCATAATAAATTTAGCCCCCCTCTGGAAAGGCCACCCATCTTATAAGGCCACTTTCCCGGTGCAAAAGGGGTGGTCGTATAAGAGGGGGACTACTGTACATACATCACTTCTTCGATAACTAGCGCACATCGGGGACCAAAAACATTAACCGCACTATAAGTAAGGCGCGAGTTATCGAGGGACCTATAATAACAAAAGGATTGATACAAAGACAAAAGGGTGGGTGGGTGGCAGATTTTTTAGTTTTTAATACTCACTTTATAATCATGCTGTGATTAACTGTGAATAAATATCTCTTCATAATGAGGTAGTTTATTTTTTCCTCATAGATTAACATTAATTTCAGGATAAATTACCATATATTGAGGAGTTAATTGAAAACATTATTCCACATGGTTTCCGTTTGATCACAGGAGTCTGACATTTTATCAATAAAGTACGGCGAAATCTCTGATAACATGAATTCCCCTTATCAGTAATGTATATTTTAAAAAATATTACCAATAAGGGGAATTCATGTTGTCAGAGATTTCGCTGTATTTTATTGATAAAACATCAGACTCTTGTGGTTCAATTAACACTTGTACCGATTCACACATTGTGTATTACGTCACTAATTTTTGTGCTGAATTGGATACGTTCTTGATTTTTTTTGTTTGATCCAAATTAGACGTATTTGTTTAATACAAAAGATCGACTCTTTTCAAGAAACAATGTCGATCGATTGATTCATATACAGTGTATATATTTGTTTGCAGCAGAAGTAAAATGAAAAATTTGAAACCATGTAAATTAGAACACGATAATACAATTGCAACACAGGACAAACGACCAGACGTTTTGAAAAAATCAGTTAATTTTGTGTTACTCCTTGATTTCGCTGCTGTCGAGCAAAATCATCACTTGTTTGATTCCACGCACCAGACAGAAGTGATAAAACAACACAAGTCTCTTTTAATGGATTATTTTAGTGCAACAAACACTTCGCCAAAACAAAACCGGCAGGTAATTAGGTTCTCACAGAAGTACTCACGGGTTTCGATATAACGGTTGATTGACTCTGTGTTTTCATAGAAAAGAATATGTTGCAATTATAATGTTTACATTGAAACAGAAATAAAGGATTAGAATGTGGTTTTCACACAGCAAGATATTTAATTGCTGTTTATTTCATTATCTGTTGCCACATGTTAGCATTTACCAGATGTTTTCATTGATCGCTATTTCACCAGATTTTTTACGGCATATCGATGACGTTGTATCAACAAATAAACCCATATATAACGTAATATCTTATTTAGAATTTGCAAATTTCACAATATGGAATCGATCTTTGTGGGCAATAATCACCTTTTTTAATGATAAAATGAGAAGTGTATTAAGGTTTAATTTACCAATTCTTATCGTAATTTTTTCAGGTTCAGCATATTTGAAAGATTTTTAAAATATATTTTATCTTTGGGGGACAATTGGGATCCACACCAGACACCGCGTTATAAGCGGGTTCACGAGTTATCATGGTGCAAGTTATCGAGGGAACAGTGTATATAAATATTTTGAAAATTCAGATCGTCTTTAGATCTCATCAAACACTATTTGGAGGATTTAATTGACGCATTGTAGGCTATATATATGGTTGGTGTAGTTGTGGAATAAGATTTTACCATAAATGCTTTGATCCATTTTTAAAATTTATTGTAAAATTATAGAAAGAATGTTCTGGGAATTGTGTTTGATACTGCATCCTTTACCACCAAACTGATCAGAGAAGTTTTGAAATTGTAATTTAGATAATTGTGTGGCTGGTTTAAAAGTGCCTCTTTTGCGGGAAAATTGATGAAAAAATTTCTGAAATGAGGAAGAGTTTTCTGAATATAGAATGTCATTGCTTCCCAACCAAAAATGCTTGAATAATGTTATTATCCTTGCATTTCATGGAAGAGTGGAGGTATGGTCATTGCTTTCATGTCTCATAATGTCCATCTGTATATCCTCCTGCCTGCCCATCCACTGGTCTGCCTGCCCATCCAATGGTTTGTCCTTGCATTTGTCTGTCCATTCACTGGTTTGTCAATCCATTGGTGTGGCCATATAGTTGTCTGTCAATCCATGATGTGGAGTCGGTATCAAGCAGGGGTTTTGTCTACCATAGAATGTGTTCATTGTGGAGTCGGTATCAAGCAGGGCATTTGTCTAAATACCATAGAATGTGTTCATTGTGGAGTCGGTATCAAGCAGGGCATTTGTCTAAATACCATAGAATGTATTCAGTGTGGAGTTGGTATCAAGCAGGGCATTTGTCTAAATACCATAGAATGTGTTCAGTGTGGAGTCGGTATCAAGCAGGGCATTTGTCTAAATACCATAGAATCTGTTCAGTGTGGAGTCCGTATCAAGCAGGGCATTTGTCTAACTACCATAGAATGTGTTCAGTGTGGAGTCGGTATCAAGCAGGGCATTTGTCTAAATACCATAGAATGTTTTCAGTGTGGAGTCTGTATCAAGCAGGGCATTTGTCTAAATACCATAGAATGTGTTAAGTGTGGAGTCGGTACCAAGCAGGGCATTTGTCTAAATACCATAGAATGTGTTCAGTGTGGAGTCCGTATCAAGCAGGGCATTTGTCTAAATACCATAGAATGTGTTCAGTGTGGAGTCGGTATCAAGCAGGGCATTTGTCTAAATACCATAGAATGTGTTCAGTGTGGAGTCGGTATCAAGCAGGGCATTTGTCTAAATACCATAGTATGTGTTCAGTGTGGAGTCGGTATCAAGCAGGGCATTTGTTTAAATACCATAGAATGTGTTCAGTGTGGAGTCAGTATCAAGCAGGGCATCTGTCAAAATACCAAATAATGTGTTCAGTGTGAAGTCGGTATCAAGCAGGGCATCTGTCTAAATACCATAGAATGTGTTCAGTGTGGAGTCTGTATCAAGCAGGGCATTTGTCTAAATACCATAGAATGTGTTAAGTGTGGAGTCGGTATCAAGCAGGGCATTTGTCTAAATACCAATGACTGTTCATTGTTGAGCTAACATCACAATATCACAGACCTCAGTATTTGCTATGGCCACTTACCCACCAGCTAAATTCTTGTTATTGTAATTTCCATAAACAGTTTTATAGTGATACTTGTAATAAATGAAACACCTGTGTGACACGCCATGAACCCATAAAACCTTTGGGAATGATTCAAACCGATATGGCAGTCATGTTTGGGATTTAGTTTTATGTTTCTTATGGATGAGTTTTCAGTGTGGAAACTTTAGTGGACAGTTGGGCATTCATTCCCTTTATCTCCATGGTATTGAACTTAATAGTTAGCCTTAGGGCTGGGTCTGTCTTCTCATATGGCCACATTTCATGGTTTTGTTTGTTTGTTTGATTAGGATTTTTAACATAGCAATAAAAAAAATTCAGTAATATCACTACAATGTCTGCAGTGAGGCAGTTTATAGGGATGTCTAGCACTTGGACATCATGCTACAGACATGTAGCAAGATGTCCCACCCAGTCATATAGTGTTGTTCCAATTATTGATTATAACCGATAATCATTTGGTTGGGTGAGCAAATTCACTAATCGATTGTGAAACTCCATAATCAATTGCACGGTAAGAGAGACATTTGTGAAGCGCTCTGCAATGACTAGTTCTCTCCCCATGTTTGTCTTGAAGAAAACCAAGGATTCTGAACATAAGTTTTAAAACGCTGCTAAAAATAAAATGTGACATGGATGAAAATGATCTCAAAAGAATATATCCATATCCTGGAAGAAAAGCTCATTCTCATGTTTGGATATACTTCAGATTTTATAAAGCACAGGAGGGTCCACCAACAAAGGAGAATCAAGTTACCCCAATACTTAAACTTACTAGATGTATAGAAACAAATGTTAATGATCTAACTCCAATTGCCAAACTTAAAGATGTAATGTGACAAGAACTTGACATTAGAACACAGGACAAAGATCTAGCTCTGTTTATTGAATCATACTATGAAGGGTCTGGAGTTTCTTGCTGACAGTCAGCGAGCAGATGGACATGCTCTGCTTTTGAAGGTTACTCTTGATGTCAAAGTGAATGTTAAAGTGGAGTCAAGAACTAGTGATGAACAGCCTTCAGACACATTACCACCTCTACCAATATTACCATCACTATTAAATGTCCTGGGATCGAAACCAAATTACCTCCAAATATTATCTATAAAAGTAATTTTCCTTAGGCCAGTGCACATTGTTCTGCTTTAAACATGTATATTAATAATATACTAAATATCAGAGATGACAATGATAAAAATGTGGTTACACCTAGTATAATACCAAACAAGAAAGCAAAGGTCAATGTTGACATGGATGATTGGCTGCTAGATGTTGATTGTCTTGGTGAATACCAGTCTCACAATACCAGTCTCACAATACCAGTCTCACCCCCACCTTAGCTTACTAGCTCAGAAGTACCTAAGTATTCCGGCATCATCAGTATCCAGTGAGATGATATTAGACTGGCTGGACATCTTGTTAGCAAGAAACGGGCTCATTTAAAGCTGTGGCATAATAATATTTTGTAGTAACCAATTATAATTGATTTTCAGTATGTTGTGTGGAACCGAAGATGAACTTTTAACAGATTCCCATCACTACAGTCATATTATCCTGACACCAGACCAACCAGTCCTAACACAAACCTCTTAATGCTGAGCGCCAAGTGAGGCAGCTGTTAGTACCACTTTTGTAAGTGTTAGGTATGTGTCGGCCAGGGATCGAACCCACGACTGTCCGCTTTCGCGGCAGACACTCTAACCACTTGGCCATTGGAGCAGTTACATTTCATGGTAAAACTCAGATTCGTTAGCAAATAAATTTGAATAATTAAACTTTATATTAAATTAAATAATTAATAATTAAACTTTAAGAGCTCAGTTTACCAGATGGACTGACATTTAATTGCATAAACGAAATATGTACAAGTTGACATCAGTAGATAACAAAATTCTTCTGTTTCTACAGTTCTTACTTTATTTTATACAAAGTGAAAAGCTGTGTGAAAATTAATAATGTTAACAGTTGGTTTGATTTGTGATTGTTCTCATTTGGCTTGTCACTTCACAGTTTGGTATTGTTTTAATTATTACATCAAGGTTCAAATTATAGAAAACTTACACTTTGTTATATGTTTTCTCTTCCAGTCTTATGTGACCAATGTATGGCAGCTTTATTTGGTGATGGCTCCACTGGTGACAGGTCTGGCCTCACAGAACATTGTGATAAGTAGTGCTCTTACCAAAACAGTGGAACATGCAGATACAGGTAAAATATGCAATGCATTAGTATAGCATGTAACAAACAGGTAAAACATATAATATACAGCAGAAACTTGCAATATACAGGTGAAACATATAATATACAGGTGAAACTTACAATAGACAGGTGAAACTTATATACACGTGAAACTTACATACACATGAAACTTATAATATACAGGTGAAAACTTATAATATACAGGTGAAACTTATAATATACAGGTGCAACATATAATAGACAGGTGAAACTTATAACAGACAGGTGATACTTACATACATGTGAAACTTATAAGATACAGGTGAAACTTATAATATACAGGTAAAACATAATATACAGGCAAAACTTATAAGATAAAGGTGAAACTTAACAATATACAGATAAAACATAATATGCAGGTGAAACTTATAATATACAGGTAAAACTTATAATATACAGGTAAAACTTATAATATACAGGTACCATATATACTTGTGTATATATCTTAGCCATCTGTTAGCTATACAGACCCAGATCTGCCATATTTTTACCAGCAGATCTGGATCTATGCCACATGTTGTGATTAATCAGTTAAATAAAGATCATACATGCTTATCTGTGTTGGGATTAATCAATTAAATAAAGAATATACATGCTTATCTATGTTGGGATTAATCAATTAAATAAAGAATATACATGCTTATCTGTGTTGGGATTAATCAATTAAGTAAAAAACATACATGCTTATCTGTGTTGGGATTAATCAATTAAGTAAAAAACATACATGCTTATCTGTGTTGGGATTAATCAATTAAATAAAGAATATACATGCTTATCTGTGTTGGGATTAATCAATTAAATAAAGAATATACATGCTTATCTGTGTTGGGATTAATCAATTAAGTAAAAAACATACATGCTTATCTGTGTTGGGATTAATCAGTTAAGTAAAAAACATACATGCTTATCTGTGTTGGGATTAATCAGTTAAGTAAAAAACATACATGCTTATCTGTGTTGGGATTAATCAATTAAATAAAGAATATACATGCTTATCTGTGTTGGGATTAATCAATTAAATAAAGAATATACATGCTTATCCGCTTGTGCATTATTTGACATCAGATCTGGGTCTTTGTTGTTATAGTTGAGCTTGAGTTTTATGTTAGGATCAGTGCATGAAAGTTTTGAAAAAAAAAGATGAAATAAGTTGTTGTACAAATATACAGTAAATATAAGTAAGGTAAGTGTATTGAATATTCTATTCCTAATATAGTTTTATCACATTTCATTTTATTTTATTTTGAATTTAGAATGGTGTTGATTGTATATTTAATTTACAGAATCAATAATATGATCACATGTTTGTGCTATTTTTTAATAGTCTTTATTGGATGTGGTACAGTTATGGAGGAGTAAATATTCTGACTATAGTCAGAAGTATATTTATTTGTATTAAATGGAGATCACGTCACACTTGATATTGTACATGTCTCACATTTACAGATGTTTGTTAATAACATGTATTTTTCCCTGGTGAAATAGAAATGAAAATTCAGTAGTAAAAATATTGTGCCTTGAATTTTCTATGCTTATATATATTAATTTCTATGATTATAATAAATGTATCTTTTATTTTCTTTTTTCTTTCAGGTGCCATGTTGGGGTTAAACATGGCTGTCAACTCTCTCATTCGAACAATGTCTCCCACAGTTGGAGGAATCATGCTTTCAAGTTATGGATTTCCCATTTTTGGATATTTTGGATTTGGCATTTCCATCCTTGTTACATCGGTGCTATTTGTTAAACTGAGAGACCGAGATTAATTTAGCATTGATGTTAGTTTCTTTTTACTAGAGTGTTTTATGTTTACTGTGAAATGCGATTTTTATTTGACTTTTCAGTGCTGATAAATCTCTATAAAATCTCTTTTGGATTTAAACAAGAACACAGTGGCAAGGAGTCACTGCGTCATTGTAATAGTACACTTGGATAATGCAAAAGCCATTTATAATATGCAGTCTGGTGTGACTCGGATTTTCTTATTGAAAGTACCAAAAGAATTGACAACTATTTCTCAAATCTGATGAAAACTGTGATAAAAATTAGTAAATAAAACTGTGACATAACACATTTTATTATCAAACATGGTATGAGCCTGGAATATTAGAATCAGTTGTGTGAAATTCACAAGTTTTATTTAGAAACCTAATATTTTGTTACATTTTCAGGGGAAAATATATTCTGAATAAACTGTAAATACAAATATATCGGGGAAATATTGATCAATGACAAATTTTGGTAAATGCTAACATTTGGCAACACAATAAGAAATAAACATCAATAAAAGGTGAAACTTGTGTTCCAATCTTATCTTTTAACTACAATCATGATGTTATCTCTTCTGTTAAAACATATACAGTCAGTCAACACTTGTGTGAGAACCTAATTAACTGCCAAGTCTGGTTTGATTTGCAATCTGCAATAGATCAGTTTTGTGTTTTGTAGTTAATTACTTATTTTGTATCAAATCATGTAAGGTAGGTAACAAAGCATTTAAAGGCATGCAGATCTAACATTTATAAGCTCTTGTGAACACTATTGTGTCTCAAAGAATTCATTTCATTTGATCAATTGAACACAGTTTCAGATCTTATGTAATTAACATCATAAACGAGTGTGTGTTTTGTGTGTGTGTACACATCAGTAATCTATCCATTTGTAAATGAGATCATTAAGAAAAGGGTACCAAACAAAAGGCATTATAACATGAGTAAAAGGCTTAGTGTCGTAGATGGAGTTCATAATGGAGAGAGAAGGACTGAAATTTTGTAATTAACATAAACATCCGGAGTTGACACTTAGTGTCATAGATGGAGTTCATAATCATGAGAGAGAGACCGAGTTGACACTTGCAGAAAAATGTCATTACATTAGCCTGATTCTGGTTATGGATTTAAATGGAAATAATCATGACTAATCAGAAACTACCTACAGTCTAGAATGTGTTGTTTAATTGCTCAGCCATGTCATCTTTCAGTTAATAGTGTTGCTGACAGTTTATTTCGCACACATCTTCCAGAAAGTAAAATAACAAAGGATTACTCGTGTGAAGAAAAAAAGCCGATTCAGCAATAAAATCACACAGAATTCAGAGCATCAGTGAAAGATGAAACCTTGGAATCGATAATGATTGAAACAATAAAATAAAATGTGGTGTGAAAAAGGCTCATATGTTTTGCCTATGTTTGTGTGCACTCTTGCACCTTTTAATTGGGCACCCAAATGGAACATGGTGCCCATTCAGACGGTGCAAGAGTGCAACACCTGCATCTTTGACTTTATAAAATAATTAAGGAAGGTACTGTCCAACTTTATGAATATTTATAGATGTTGTAAAAAGGTAGGCAACAAAAAAAATCAGTATTTGATGCTGTTTTTGTTTTTGTCATAAGCAGTCATCATTTTTGTACCCCAGGGTTTGAAGCTATGCATGCTGAAAACTCATAACGAGATAAAAAAGATCCAGGTAGAGTATATCTCTTAAAACATAACATCTTTGATCCAACCTTTAGATCAGAAAATAATGAGTACTTTTAATGCAGATTTATATCACTCAGTGCAGAGGACATTTGCGACAAATCTGCAAAGACCCATAGTTCTCAGATTGGTCTTATATTGTGGAGCGGTGTATGTGTTGTAACAAAGACTGTTCCATGGTTAAATATGTGTCAGAAAAAAACAAATTGTCAGTCTGGTAAGAAAATCATTCTCAAAGGAGGTCTAGTGTTGAGTAATTCAGACATTACTTCTCCTTGAAGGAAGCAATTCAGTTTTTCTATATCGCCATGTTGTGGATGGAGATCCAGAGGTTTGGTTGCGTAAAACATCATGTAGTTAACCAATCGAAGACTTTACGGAGCAGTATAGAAATAAAGGATATCACAAAGAAATTTACCCGATTTCAAAATGTAAAGTGATATTTGTTTAGTGTACAAAAAGCTGTAAATATTATTGTGTACTAATTCAATTGCGTATTTGTTTTATTTCTTTTATGCTATCTGAATTTATGTCTAAATAGATCTATTTAATAATATAAAAATAAATATTGAAAATGACACAAGTTTTGATGTTGTTTTTGTAAAACCCAAACACAACATTAGGAATTATTTTCTGCTACCTCTAGAATCTTGCCATTCCAGACAGACAGAAACAGCTTTATGGACTCGTGGTACTTATTCAGTTTAGTAAACCTATGCAAATACATGTACCATGATATTAAAAATTCAATAACTTAAAATTTTAGAGTGCCCATGACAAACCTATATTTATCAGTAGACATGAAACCTGGATGTCAGCTTCTGTGTAGAGGAAAGGATACGAGTAGTGTCATTTTCTGGACCTGTTAGAAACGTGCTTACAATTCAGCACCAAAGAATCAGATGCTAATTTTAGGATTTAGTGTTCCAAACTGAAATTCCATCAGTACATGTAAAACAATGTCTCTATTTTTTCATTTACAACTAGGATAAGCTCTCAAAATATTCTTTTTAAAAAAAAAATATAACTTACATTGTTAACCAATCCTGGCCAGCCCAACCCATAAATACTCTTATTTTACTTTCAAGGTAGGTGGACACGTATATCAGAATTTGGTACTTATGGCATAGAAACACAAATTGGGTTATTTACTGCTAGAGCAGTAAAGTAAATGGAATTGCTAAAGGAAATACCATTATAGCTTAACCTGGTAGCTTAGGAAATACCATTATAGCTTACCCTGGTAGCTTAGGAAATACCATTATAGCTTACCCTGGTAGCTTAGGAAATACCATTATAGCTTACCCTGGTAGCTAAGGAAATACCATTATAGCTTACCCTGGTAGCTAAGGAAATACCATTATAGCTTACCCTGGTAGCTTAGGAAATACCATTATAGCTTACCCTGGTAGCTTAGGAAATACCATTATAGCTTACCCTGGTAGCTTAGGAAATACCATTATAGCTTACCTTAGTAGCTAAGGAAATACCATTATAGCTTACCCTGGTAGCTTAGGAAATACCATTATAGCTTACCCTGGTAGCTTAGGAAATACCATTATAGCTTACCCTGGTAGCTTAGGAAATACCATTATAGCTTACCCTGGTAGCTAAGGAAATACCATTATAGCTTACCCTGGTAGCTTAGGAAATACCATTATAGCTTACCCTGGTAGCTAAGGAAATACCATTATAGCTTACCCTGGTAGCTTAGGAAATACCATTATAGCTTACCCTGGTAGCTAAGGAAATACCATTATAGCTTACCCTGGTAGCTAAGGAAATACCATTATAGCTTACCCTGGTAGCTTAGGAAATACCATTATAGCTTACCCTGGTAGCTAAGGAAATACCATTATAGCTTACCCTTCTCTGATGGTATGTTTCAACCTATTATCTTCCTGTTTCTCAGTTGAAACTCTAGGTTGCAATTATATCCATCAAACTCTTCTAATTACCTCCCCTTAATTTTGTACCAAGTATTTTACACCATCCACCATTTATAGTTAGTGTTATAATATACAACTAGTATAATTAGCAATTTTGTGTTTGACAGAATTTATTTGTGCTCCCCACCCTCCAAATCTGACAATCTGGCATGTGTGTAGATGGTGACCACCTGTCACTGTCTTATCAAGGTTGGAACCACCTGTCACTGTCTTGTCAAGGTTGGAACCACCTGTCACTGTCTTGTCAAGGTTGGAATTGTTTGATCTTGGCTGATATTGCAATTTGAATTTTTGAAAGAATCTGAAAATGGGTGCTACTGTGCCAGAATGGTCATTTTCAGAAATCATACATACATGAAAGAGGTCCTCTGCCGCATCAAACAGGTCAGAGTTGACTCCTTTGAAAAAATAGGTACAGGCAATGCTTGATTTACACCATTGATGTGTTCCCAAGATTATGGTGCAAGTTTTCCCTTGGGATAATTGTAAATTAAGGAAATTCTTGGGCAAATTATATCTATAAGTTTTCAAGAAACTATTTCATAATTTTCAAACAGATTAAGGTACATTAGCTGCGGGAAAGTCACAGCTTGTGGCACTCACAATGCTGTAAAATTAAGCACAGCGACACAAAAAAAGTTTTTTTTCATCATAAATGGCACATAAATGGAGTCTCATCTATAATCTGAAAGAGGTAAGTTCCATACAATAAGCAGTTTTCTTGATGCATCATCGAGGAAGAAGGACAAGGTTGATATAATCAAGAACTCCATACACAAGTGTATAAAATTCAGTGGTGTAGTGCTAAAAAAGAAGAGAGAAAGAGGAAAAAGAAGTGAGGGAATGCAAGTGACTCGGATGCCAGAGAGGTGGATGGAGAACGGTGCACCCAAAACAGTAAGATAATGACATTTCCACAGCACTTCACCTCAAATAAAATTTAAAAAAACAGACCAGTTCTGATTTTCAACACAAAACTATCCATCCAGAACCATGAATTAAATAGAGAAAATTGTTTATATGGTGAACCAAAGCCAAACCGATAAGAACGTTTCTGCAGTATCATCCAGGTACAATGAGTAAGTAGAGTATCCAGAAGATGGATATGGTGTTCTGCAATGCATTGGTGAAATCCCAAGGGCTAAAAATAAGACAATGTAAGAGCACAGCACTGGTAAACCACCCCATGATAGCTGAAGTAAAGGTATTTACATGGAATATGGAAAATACATTTTGGCCAAATCCAGATTGCATATTCACTGCATAGGACAGACAGACAGACGGACAGACAGACAGACAGTCTCCTTAATGAACTTTAGGGCAATACTAGATTTGTTAAGTCATTTCAGGTCTCTTACTGGTCTCAATTTTCCATTGGCTTTCTTGAACCAAAGTCTAACACAGAAGCCAGTGGTTCCATAGTCAGCATGCCAACTTCATGACCAAAAGGGTGCGAGTTCGAGTCCAAAATAGAAGCCATAAGGACTCCATGATTCGCATGCTAACTTTATGACCAAAAGGGTGCAAGTTTGAGTCCAAAAACAGAAGCCATAGTGACTCCATGATTCGCATGCCAACTTTGTGACCAAATGGGTGTGAGTTTGTTGTTGTAGATGTAGTAGGGTTTAATGACATTTTTCAGCACATGGTAGGCTATACATGGCGACTAGTATTAATAGTGGAGGAGTCCAACACAGAAGCCATTGTGGTTCCATAGTTACCATGCCAACCTTGTGACTAAAAGGGTGTGAGTTTGAGTCCAATACAATTTGGAGGAGTGATCCAAATATCTGATTTATGGTTCACTGAAAACGAATGTGGCAAAACTTTCAACAGTGCAAATCTACAGAACATGGTCCACTCATAAGCAACAGTTGGCATAGCAAAGTGTAGGCCACATGATCTTACTTTCCCAACATCACTACATTCATTATAAATGTTAATTAATATCATGCACTATAATATCACAATGAAAGCTGCTTGTGTTGTGAAAAAATTCATACCACCTTGTTATTTGTTACAACAGATACTTGACCCACCACTGTAAAGTCCAAATTGATCAATAATTTTCATCTAAGTTTTCTGATGACATTTAAGGTGCAGAGCATTTAACAATCAGGACAGAATAGACTATGGTTAAATTAACAAAACCGAACAACTATTAAATTTGAAGAAATCCACCTACATGACCTTGTTGACATTTGGTATAATATGTAACACTGGAATACAATAATCAATTCTACATTAGTTCGTAACACTTGGTACTACTTAGTATCACTGTTGACTAATTTAGTTTGTAACACAGGAGACTGCATTAATTTGTAACAATGGAGACTACTTTAGTCTGTAACACAGGAGACTACTTTTTTAGTCTGTAACACAGGACACTAGTTTAGTTTGCAACATATGACACTACATTAGTTTGTAACACTGGAGACTAGTCTGTAAAACTGGAGACTAATTTAGTTTGTAGCACATGACACTGCATTAGTATGTAACAATGGAGACTAATTTAGTATAATATGGAACACTAGAATAAATATTCAATTCTATTTCTGGAAAAATGGGACAATTAAAATAATAAATTCTACATTAGTTCATAACACTTTGGATTCCTTTAGTCTGTAACACAGGACACTACTTTAGTTTCCAACATATAACACTACATTAGTTTGTAACACTGGAGACTAGTCTGTAAAACTGGAGACTAATTTAGTCTAACATATGACACTACATTAATTTGTAACACTAGAGACTAATTTAGTTTGTAACACAAGACACTACATAAGTTTGCAATTTATGACACTACATTAGTTTGTAATATTGAAGACTACTTTAGTCTGTAACACAGGACACTTTAAATTTGTAACACTGGAGACTACTTTAGTCTGTAACACAGGACACTACTTTAGTTTGTAACATATGATACTACATTAGTTTGTAACACTGGAGACTACATTAGTTTGTAATACTGGAAACTACTTTAGTCTGTAACACAGGACACTACTTTAGTTTGTAACACTGTAAATATTACAACAGGCAACAATTAAGTTATTACAATAATAAACATGCACCTAAGAAATAAAACACAAATAACATTTAATTTTTTATAATTTATTTCTGTAGACTGTATTGTGAGACACACAATACAATAGACTATTATGTGACATGCATGATACAAAAGGCAAACAATAAAAACTGGCACCATCAGCAAAAAAAATATATCAAAGGATTATAGTAGAATTTTGATATATGTACATGCAATCGCTTACTGAAAAATAATGCATTGATCATTGCTCTTGGAACCAACAAATCAAAGTGAATTTCCATCTCCATTTCCATTTCCATTTCCAAGTGAATTTCCATCTCCATTTCCATTTCCAAGTGAATTTCCATCTCCTGCTTAAACATAGTGAAGTAGAAAGTTCACAATTGTGAAATCTATGACTTTTAATAATGAGCTATAATTTATTCCATTCAATATTCATATCAATATCCCAAGTTTCTTCAAGGCCAAGAATCGTTTGTCATCCAGAAGCGTGTTAAAAGATCGAAAAATCGCCAGCAAACGAGTTCATGTTGAAAGAATCATTGGTTTAGCAAAAACATACAAAATTTTATGCAACCCCCTTAATAATTCAGACCAAGCTTTATTGTCCTGTCTTCATTACAAAAGAAAAAAGGGTTTAGAAAAATAATCGTTGACTTTGGCCAAGAAGAAAAAATGAGCTTGTTTTCTTTGCCTTGATGACACTTTTAACAAAGTATCAGTGAGATCATACCAAGGAAACGGGAACCAAGTTCCATGTCCAAGAACACAGAAAACTGATGTGGGCTGACCTGTTAAAGGATTGAACCTACAACCCCTGAATTATGAGCTCTAGCAAGCTACTATGGTTCCTTGATAAAAATCCTTGACTGATACATAAGATGCTGATAAACAAAGTGTATCATGGTTCATCACTGAATATTAAACGACTTTATTTGATACAAACTTTAAAATATGGACCTATGACCCTGACCTTGAGTATCGAAGCTCCATCATGCGATGCAACATATCTTGATTCTATAGAACAACCCATAAGGACGACGTAGTTACTGCAAAAATTAGAATTGGTCATTTTAATTCTTGCAGTAACTACGTCGTCCTTATGAATTAGAATTGCAAGAATTAGAATTGGTCATGGGGCCCCGAGTGGCCGAGTAGTCTAAAGTGCTGTCCGTTACGGATCACTGCCATCTCACCTCTGTCTGCATGGGTTTGAGTCTAAGATTCGGCTAATGTAATTATGTGAGAAAGCTTGCCAGTAGCTTCTCGTGGGTCGGTGGTTCTTTCCGGGGGTTTTCCAGGTTCTTCTTTCACCATTAATACTGGTCGCCATGTATAGCCTATATTGTGCTGAAAAATGGCGTTAAACCATAAAAAAATAAATAAGAATTGGTCATACTTATAACACCCAATCCTATATATCAATGAGTGAAGACACACGAGTGCATCTTTTGCAACAATCACAACACTGTGGAATGCATTACAATAGATTTTTTCGATCTCTAACCGGCACACGATTGGTACTACAAAGTTCCGCATATGAAGGAACAATAAATGTGAGGTATGATTTAAATTTCTCATTATATCAAACATTTGACTGGTATGCATTCTCATCTTTGTTAATAGTTTGAAGGAAAAAATGTATACAGTTAATCACCATTATTTTTTAAAGATATTATAATTTTACATTTTACACAAAAATTATTTACATTCCCCATTGATCAGGAACCCTCATCTATTTTCACCTATTTAATCTTTGTCTTTTCTGTGATTTTATCACTTTTAAAACACACCATTTTGAGTATTTAAAAACATAAAATGTTTAAATTTAAATTTATTTTTATTTAATTTAAAATTTATTTTAAATTTTAAATTTAAATTGTTAAATTTAAATAGTTTAAATGTTTAAATTTTAAATTTATTTTTATTTAATTTAAATTGATTTTAAATTTTAAATTTTAAATTTAAATTTTTAAATTTAAAAATGTTTAAATGTTTAAATGTTAAATTTAAAAACATAAAATGTTCTGGTGGTACTAAATAGAACGGCTGCTTAGAAAGCACTTCAAATATGTGAATGAAACAAAACTATTGTCCTGTGATATTGACAGTGAAAACAAGACCCTAATGTAGCATGCATCATGTTTTAAACAGGTACGTAGTAATAACAAATTTCATAACTGAATCTCAAATGACTTGAAAATGTATGGAAAATATGGGAAAGTGTGAAGAAAAAAGTAGAAATACTGAGCTATTATTATGATATTGAATGACCTCCAAAATGAGTGTGTTTGATTCGGATTTTAAACTTAGCTTTAAAAAAAATTTCAGTCATATCATTACGATGTCTGTAGTGTGGCAATTTATATTAATGTCTAGCACTGAGGCATCATGCCACATACATGTAGCATGATGTCCCAACCAGTCCCATTATCCTGACACAAGGCCGACCAGTCCCATTATCCTGACACAAGGCCGACCAGTCCCATTATCCTGACATCAGTCTGATCAGTCCTAACACTAACCTCTTAATGCTGAGCGAAAGTAAGGCAGCTGTTAGTACCATTTTTGTAAGTCTGAGATATGACTCATGAATTCCTGCATCCAATGCAGGCGCTCTAACCACAAGACCACCGGAGTGGTCTCTCCAAAGTGAAACACATCACATCCTCTAGTGATACTGAAAAAGCATACCAATTTTCATTCTTTATTATCAAACGGGCTTTAAAGGTATAGAGTGGAGGGGATAGTGACCATGACCCTGAAGATAGGATCCCCACTATAAGTGACCATGACCCTGAAGATAGGATCCCCACTATAAGTGACCATGACCCTGAAGATAGGATCCCCACTATAAGTGACCATGACCCTGAAGATAGGATCCCCACTATAAGTGACCATGACCCTGAAGATAGGATCCCCACTATAAGTGACCATGACCCTGAAGATAGGATCCCCACTATAAGTGACCATGACCCTGAAGATAGGATCCCCACTATAAGTGACCATGACCCTGAAGATAGGATCCCCACTATAAGTGTATGATAAACCTAGTGATGATATGTATACATGCCATATTCCATCCCATAATACCAATTTAAAGGTCTACAGCAGAAGGGAAAATGTAATGGAAATTCTACAGCAGAAGGGAAAATGTAATGGAAATTCTACAGCAGAAGGGAAAATGTAATGGAAATTCTACAGCAGAAGGGAAAATGTAATGGAAATTCTACAGCAGAAGGGAAAATGTAATGGAAACTTAGCTTGCGCCTGGAGCTTGAAAATATGATCCCAACATGGAACACAACATGCCATTTAGTGCTGATGTACAAGTATACTAAACTACATCCCTCAATTTCAAATGACACTGGAATAATTAATCAATACTTTATTCTGTAATACTGAAATAATTATTAACTTCTACTTGGTAACACTGGAATAACTACAATAATCATTTCTACTTTAGCAGAGTGAACAGGGAAGTATGATATATGGACATGCAGACATTTGGACAGATGTCATATGCAGTCATTATATCTCTAGCTTTTCTCGGAAAGACAGGGAACCAATACAAGAATTGTTTTATTCTAATGACTATCACATTTAATGGCAACTAAAATCTTTATTTTTTTAAAAAAAGAATACTGCCCATGTGGTCACATAATAATCGCTTTTTATTTCTTTATGGTTAGTACAGTCTGAACATTTTTTCTAAAACTTAAAACTGTTTGCACCGACATACTCCAAACAATTATTGCATTTATGGCATTTGTCATATATAATGTTCTGTAGTGCAATATTATCATAAATGTGATATTAGCAGTACATTAAAAATAACTTTACAATCACAATGACCAAATACATATTAATGAATCACCTATAAGCTAATTAATAATTAGTAGGAGTTAAAACTTATTTATAAGGAGATTGCTTTACAACGCCGAACTGTCTGGCACCAATTTGCAACTTCGGAATTACGAGTATTAGCAAATTAATAACTAGTATGGAACTCATACAAGGAGACTGCTTTACAATATAACTGTGACCTGTATCATCTTATAATTTTGAACGATGATTCTGTTTAGCCAGTGATTTCATAAGTAAAAAATCATAATATTTTCTTATGCTGTTAAATACCTACGGCCAGTGAATTCAGTGAATTCAGTGTCTCTGCAGTGTAACAATTTTGCAGGTGTAGTACAGATGTTATTGTATCATCAAGTTACATGTATACAAGCATGTCTTTTTTTCATTTCATTTATGTGGTTTATGCTAACAAATTTTGACAGTGTAACAATGTTTGTAATTACAATACAAGAAATCTCTGTACACATCATTGTTTAAAAATATTAAAATTTCTCCCACTCCCTCTCTGTCACAGAATCATTACCATACAGCATTTCAACATTAAATGTCATAACATCTGAATGGCAGAATTTGTCTTGCATTTTCAGTTGCTGATTAAAATATAAATATAACATGGTATGGAATTTCAAGTACACACTGTGATACATTAATAATATACAAATATAACTTATCAATTTACATACTCAAGTATTCTGACACAAATACATTCTTCTCGTAATGAAGCATACAACACAGATGGACATGGGTAAAAATACATGAGTGGGGAATAAACTCCGTTACTATCCTATTAAAAATGTTGCCCTGAATATGTCAATAATTTTTCAGGGCTAACATAATACTTTGCCCAGAAGATCAGTATGTGTTAAAAGTTTTGCTGGGCAATGAAAATTTTACATAACTTATCTAGAATGTTGTAAAACTTAAAAAATATATGGATTCTATTTTGTGTTATTTCATGAAATCCTCAATCTGAACAAGTAGTAATGTGTCAAGTGTTTGAAGCACTATAACGAGTTATAAGGACAAGTAGAAATGTGTCAAGTATTTGAAGCACTATAACGAGTTATAAAGACAAGTAGAAATGTGTCAAGTATTTGAAGCACTATAACGAGTTATAAGGACAAGTAGAAATGTGTCAAGTATTTGAAGCACTATAACGAGTTATAAGGACAAGTAGAAATGTGTCAAGTATTTGAAGCACTATAACGAGTTATAAGGACAAGTAGAAATGTGTCAAGTATTTGAAGCACTATAACGAGTTATAAGTAATGTTCTATTTAAATATATATGGCACCCTTGGAAAGTAGTTTTTCAAAAAGATCTGCCATTGAAATTTGATTTCATTGTTCATATTAAAATGATAAGACAATTCTAAACTGTATCCATAGGTGAGCACTACACTTTAAATGTGCCTTCCCTTTCTGGAAATTGGACTTTTGTCTTTGAAGAGGCAAAGGTCTTATGCATGTTCTATAGCATTACAGAAAAAACTAGATTTCAAGATAAGATGTTTATATTTCATGAAAATATGTTTTTTTTATATATAAACAATGCAGTGCTTGGTGTGTATACCTCATAAAAAGATTGGGGGGGGGGTATATATACAATGCAGTGCTTGGCGTGTACACCTCATGAAAAGATGGGACGGGGTTAATATACAATGCAGTGCTTGGCATACATCAGCTTGCATCAAATTCATAAAAGAATATTTTCTTTAATATTTTTGGTCATTCCATTTTTACAAGCTTCTACACATAACAGGATAACAACAATTCAAAGTCAGGAAACTGATAGGAGATATGTCAAAGTGAGATATTTTGGAAGAGAATTGTGTAGAAACCGGAAAAAAATTTGGAAACAAACATGACACTTTAACTTTATATGCAAAGCAATATAATTAAAAAAATCAATTTTAGACAGGCTTATACGTAATCACACTTTGAGTTGAAAATGTACACAAACATTTTTTAAAATTACAATATATGACTTAAAAAGAACATTGACAAAGTTAATGTCACATGAAGGAATCACCAGAAATATCTTACATGTACTTTTCATATGTTAAAATCAATGACATGAACATAACACTTTCAGTGTCTCTTTAACAGTCATTAAATTTCCATGATCATTTTTTTAAACAAAATTTTAATTTTTTTCAAAATATTTGCCTTAAGTATCATGACAATTTTCTAGAAAGAAACAGGCACAACATCTGGTAAATTTTCCAAGCAAGCAGTTCCACAGCAGTGATTTGAAAATCTATCTATTAACTTCAAAATAGTTATTAAAAATTAAAATGAACAGCTAAATATAACCTCCACTAATTCAGTCGACCAACTTAAGAAAAAAGTGAATTTCACCATGATTAGCACTATAAGACTGGTCTATTCTATTATTGTAATTTTTGATAATTGGCGATTGCTCTTTTATTCTGTGAGTTGTTTATCATATGTTTTTCTCATGAAAAAATATAATGGTGACTGACATACAACTTTTTAAATAAAAATTTCACAAAAACTGGATAAGAAATGTTGCAGTTAAAGAGATCAAAACTGTAAATGAAAAAAAGTATTGTAATGGCTAAAGTGTGAAATATTAACTATGCAAGTACAAGTTGGCCATATTTAATAACATGGTGCTGGCCATATATAATATGGTGTTAGCCATGTCATACCATGGTGATGGCCATAGTTATTAACCATGGTTGCTGGCTGTATTTAGTACAAAGGTGTTGGCCATATGTTATACCATGGTGTTGGCTATATTTAGTACAATGGTGTTGGCTATATGTAATAGCATGATGTTGGCCATATGTAATACCATGGTGTTGGATATATTTAGTACAATGGTGTTGGCCATATATAATAGCATGATGTTGGCCATATGTAATACCATGGTGTTGGCTATATTTATTATTATGGTGTTGGCCATATATAATAGCATGATGTTGGCCATATGTAATACCATGGTGTTGGCTATATTTAGTATAATGGTGTTGGCCATATATAATAGCATGATGTTGGCCAAATATAATACCATGGTGTTGGATATATTTATTACTATGGTGTTGGCCATATATAATAGCATGATGTTGGCCATGTATAATACTATGGTATTGGCCATATATAATAGTATGATGTTGGCCATATGTAATACCATGGTGTTGGATATATTTAGTACTATGGTGTTGGCCCTATATAATAGCATGATGTTGGCCATATGTAATACCATGGTGTTGGCTATATTTATTATTATGGTGTGGCCATATATAATAGCATGATGTTGGCCATATGTAATACCATGGTGTTGGCTATATTTAGTATAATGGTGTTGGCCATATATAATAGCATGATGTTGGCCATATATAATACCATTGTGTTGGATATATTTATTACTATGGTGTTGGCCATATATAATAGCATGATGTTGGCCATGTATAATACTATGGTATTGGCCATATATAATAGTATGATGTTGGCCATATGTAATACCATGGTGTTGGATATATTTAGTACTATGGTGTTGGCCATATATAATAGCATGATGTTGGCCATATGTAATACAATGGTGTTGGCTATATTTAGTACTATGGTACAAGCCATATTTAACACTATGGTGTTGGCAATATGTAATACTATGGTACAGGCCATATTCAATAATATAGTGTTGGCCATATAATACCATGATGTTGGCCATATTTAATACTAAAGTTGGACATATTTAACACTTAAGTCGGCCAAATTTAATACCATGGCGTTGACCTATAAAATGTGCAGTTACAACATATGAATCATTTCACCGTCCATTGGTGATTTACTTGGAACTGGTATTTAATGGTCTTTTGATGTTTAATGGCACAAGGACACATGTAGGATATTTAGTCCAGAGGCAAGCTGGAACAAAATGATTTGCCCTAGGCCATGCCATGGCTGCTGACCAAAGCATCATTTTGGTCAAGAGCCTGGATAACTATGCAACCACTGCAGTTGATTAGGTATATTGTTCTTGAACTCAATACTCAATTTTTTTTCAATTATGGCCAAAATAATTAAATATTTTTCAAGAATGTCCTTTCAATCTTTCCAATTATTTTTACTACATGTATATCCTTGCTGTCCGACTTTGTAAATTAACATCAAATGGAGTTTTCTTTTGTATATTTATATGCCCCTCCAATTCTCCGACTTTGTTAATATGCCTGAAATCCTCAAGAGAGGTTTTGTGCTGTGGGGTCATGTCTCCAACTGTCTGCGTCTCAGTTCCTAATTCTAAATGACATAAGACAAAAACTGAAATCCATCAAATTTTGTGATGTAAAAGTGCTGATGTTAAACTAAAAAATATTCTCGATATCCATTTTGCAGCTACGAAAACATATGCTTGTGCACTATTTCTATTAATTCTAACACAAAGCTATAGTTGACATTTGACTGTCTGGATAGAATACATCCCAAATTGAGTTTGCTTTTTGCCAATGAAGCTCATGTTGATCAGTTTCAATGGCTGACTTCAATGTTTCACTGATTCTAACCAAGTGGGCACAAAGTCAATGCTCATATGTAGAAAATGTTCAGACTTCAGCAAAAAGTCCTTCAGCATTTATTTCCAAGAAGGAATAATGTTGACTTTTGTCCAAAACTAAAATTCTTAGGGGGGGTTAATTCCCCATACAGAAGACTCTTAGCGGGGAATACTGAAAATGAGATGTCTTTAACTTTTTACTAAAACAAAAGAAACAGGATAAATATCCTCTAAATAACCCCACATTCTGATCTGGCTGTGGCCCTTTGAAACCCACTGGAATGAATAAAATAAAATCTCAAATGGTAAAGTAATGCAATTACAGAGTTTCAAAGGAAAAAAAACTGTGGTTCTACTCAACTTTTTGTTCAGCGAACATTTATTGGCTTCCAAAAATACTGAGGCATCTTATTTTCATTCCTTGCAAATAAAAAAATTCATAAAATTGTATTGATGAATTACTGAAATATATCACGTTATCACCGAGTTCGATGGGAAACTGAGCTTCAGCTTAGCAATACAAATTTGAGTGCATTTTTTAAAAGGCTCTCAAAGGATTCCATTTGTAAAGTACTGAAAACCATCATAAAGTTTTGTGGTGAGTGAATTCAGACTGGACTCAACTAGTTGGTCCACCTGGAGCTGCAGTTGCTCCTCGGTAAGGTTCATATGGAATCTGTCCTTCAATGCCCGAATGGTACTAACACCCTTACAGAAACATGGCAAGTGGGAACCTAGAAATGAAAATAATACAAATCAAAACTGAAGCTTGATCACATTTTTAACATCCCGGTAATTTTAAGCAGTTATCTTGATAATTCTGATCACAAACAAACAAAAACAATTTAATTATTTAATGAACCTGTGACCCTGCAGTAAAATATGGTAAAATTAGGAATATAACATTTTCATTTATTCAAGGTATAATAAGTCTTGGAATCTAAAATTTGACCCTGTAAACTGCCTATTATATTTCAGTTGTAAAACAGTTCTGATTTTTTTTAAAAAAAATTGTTAAATCTGTAGACATACTGGCATAATAATGTTTTTAAAAATTTCATACAATAATAATAAATAATAATATTTCCTCAGTCACAAAAAACAATACTGGTCAAGTTATTTCATACCATTATTCAGAACAAGACCTTCTAGTATAGCTAGAAAAAAACCCAGGTAGGACTTGACCAGCTCATGGGAAGCTAGTGGCAATTTACTCACATACCCACAATGGCCAAGTCTGAAACCTGAACACACATATACTGAGGTGAGATTGCAATGATCATTAAAGGAAAACACCTAAGACCGCATGCCCACCTGAAGTCCCTGTTTTGAACTGAAAGGCCTAAACCATAAATTTAACAACTTGTAAAAAAAAAAAAACAATCATTAACATACTTCTCAATTGCAATTTTCCAAACTGCAACAGAATATCAAGCTTTCTACCCTTGACCCCAACTTGAAGGAAAAAATTGCTTTTGATGGCTGGATTCAACCTGTCTGCATAATTTCTACTCTTGACCCCAACTTGAAGGTAAAAATTGCTTTTGATGGCTGGACTCAACCTCCAGTCTGCATAATTTCTACCCTTGACCCCAACTTGAAGGTTAAAATGACTTTTGATGGCTGGATTCAACCTACCTGTCTGCATAATTTCTACCCTTGACCCCAACTTGAAGGTAAAAATTGCTTTTGATGGCTGGATTCAACCTACCTGTCTGCATAATTTCTACCCTTGACCCCAACTTGAAGGTAAAAATTGCTTTTAATGGCTGGATTCAACCTACCTGTCTGCATAATTTCTACCCTTGACCCCAACTTGAAGGTAAAAATTGCTTTTGATGGCTGGATTCAACCTACCTGTCTGCATAATTTCTACCCTTGACCCCAACTTGAAGGTAAAAATTGCTTTTGATGGCTGGATTCAACCTACCTGTCTGCATAATTTCTACCCTGGACACCAACTTGAAGGTAAAAATTGCTTTTGATGGCTGGACTCAACCTACCTGTCTGCATAATTTCTACCAAGGGTACAATCTTGTCCATGTGTTTCCTTGCAGCTACAAGACCTTGAAGAATCAAAATCTTGAAGTACTCAAACATGTCACTTCCCTCACCTCCCATTACCTACAAAAAAAATTCCAAAAAATTAAAACATATCACTTCCCTCACCTCCCATTACCTACAAAAAATATTCCAAAAAATTAAAACATATCACTTCCCTCACCTCCCATTACCTACAAAAAATATTCCAAAAAATTAAAACATATCACTTCCCTCACCTCCCATTACCTACAAAAAAATTCCAAAAAAATTAAAACATATCACTTCCCTCACCTCCCATTACCTACAAAAAAAAATCCAAAAAATTAAAACATATCACTTCCCTCACCTCCCATTACCTACAAAAAATATTCCAAAAAATTAAAACATATCACTTCCCTCACCTCCCATTACCTACAAAAAATATTCCAAAAAATTAAAACATATCACTTCCCTCACCTCCCATTACCTACAAAAAAAATTAAAACATATCACTTCCCTCACCTCCCATTACCTACAAAAAAAATTAAAACATATCACGTCCCTCACCTCCCATTACCTACAAAAAATATTCCAAAAAATTAAAACATGTTACTTCCCTCACCTCCCATTACCTACAAAAAAATTCCAAAAAATTAAAACATATCACTTCCCTCACCTACCATTACCTACAAAAAAAATTAAAACATATCACTTCCCTCACCTCCCATTACCTACAAAATAAATTAAAACATATCACGTCCCTCACCTCCCATTACCTACAAAAAATATTCCAAAAAATTAAAACATGTCACTTCCCTCACCTCCCATTACCTACAAAAAATATTCCAAAAAATTAAAACATGTCACTTCCCTCACCTCCCATTACCTACAAAAAATATTCCAAAAAATTAAAACATATCACTTCCCTCACCTCCCATTACCTACAAAAAATATTCCAAAAAATTAAAACATGTCACTTCCCTCACCTCCCATTACCTACAAAAAATATTCCAAAAAATTAAAACATATCACTTCCCTCACCTCCCATTACCTACAAAAAAAATTAAAACATATCACTTCCCTCACCTCCCATTACCTACAAAAAAAATTAAAACATATCACGTCCCTCACCTCCCATTACCTACAAAAAATATTCCAAAAAATTAAAACATGTCACTTCCCTCACCTCCCATTACCTACAAAAAAAATTCCAAAAAATTAAAACATGTCACTTCCCTCACCTCCCATTACCTACAAAAAATATTCCAAAAAATTAAAACATATCACTTCCCTCACCTCCCATTACCTACAAAAAATATTCCAAAAAATTAAAACATGTCACTTCCCTCACCTCCCATTACCTACAAAAAATATTCCAAAAAATTAAAACATATCACTTCCCTCACCTCCCATTACCTACAAAAAATATTCCAAAAAATTAAAACATGTCACTTCCCTCACCTCCCATTACCTACAAAAAATATTCCAAAAAATTAAAACATATCACTTCCCTCACCTCCCATTACCTACAAAAAAAATTCCAAAAAATTAAAACATGTCACTTCCCTCACCTCCCATTACCTACAAAAAATATTCCAAAAAATTAAAACATATCACTTCCCTCACCTCCCATTACCTACAAAAAATATTCCAAAAAATTAAAACATGTCACTTCCCTCACCTCCCATTACCTACAAAAAATATTCCAAAAAATTAAAACATATCACTTCCCTCACCTCCCATTACCTACAAAAAAAATTAAAACATATCACTTCCCTCACCTCCCATTACCTACAAAAAAAATTAAAACATATCACGTCCCTCACCTCCCATTAACTACAAAAAATATTCCAAAAAATTAAAACATGTCACTTCCCTCACCTCCCATTACCTACAAAAAATATTCCAAAAAATTAAAACATATCACTTCCCTCACCTCCCATTACCTACAAAAAATATTCCAAAAAATTAAAACATGTCACTTCCCTCACCTCCCATTACCTACAAAAAATATTCCAAAAAATTAAAACATATCACTTCCCTCACCTCCCATTACCTACAAAAAAAATTAAAACATATCACTTCCCTCACCTCCCATTACCTACAAAAAAAATTAAAACATATCACGTCCCTCACCTCCCATTACCTACAAAAAATATTCCCAAAAATTAAAACATGTCACTTCCCTCACCTCCCATTACCTACAAAAAAAATTCCAAAAAATTAAAACATATCACTTCCCTCACCTCCCATTACCTACAAAAAATATTAAAACATATCACTTCCCTCACCTCCCATTACCTACAAAAAATATTCCAAAAAATTAAAACATATCACTTCCCTCACCTCCCATTACCTACAAAAAAATTCCAAAAAATTAAAACATATCACTTCCCTCACCTCCCATTACCTACAAAAAATATTCCAAAAAATTAAAACATATCACTTCCCTCACCTCCCATTACCTACAAAAAATATCCCCAAAAATTAAAACATATCACTTCCCTCACCTCCCATTACCTACAAAAAAATTCCAAAAAATTAAAACATATCACTTCCCTCACCTCCCATTACCTACAAAAAAAATTAAAACATATCACTTCCCTCACCTCCCATTACCTACAAAAAAAATTAAAACATATCACTTCCCTCACCTCCCATTACCTACAAAAAAATTAAAACATATCACTTCCCTCACCTCCCATTACCTACAAAAAAAATTAAAACATATCACTTCCCTCACCTCCCATTACCTACAAAAAAAATTAAAACATATCACTTCCCTCACCTCCCATTACCTACAAAAATATTCCCAAAAATTAAAACATATCACTTCCCTCACCTCCCATTACCTACAAAAAATATTCCAAAAAATTAAAACATATCACTTCCCTCACCTCCCATTACCTACAAAAAATATTCCAAAAAATTAAAACATATCACTTCCCTCACCTCCCATTACCTACAAAAAATATTCAAAAAATTTAAAACATATCACTTCCCTCACCTCCCATTACCTACAAAAAATATTCCAAAAAATTAAAACATATCACTTCCCTCACCTCCCATTACCTACAAAAAATATTAAAACATATCACTTCCCTCACCTCCCATTACCTACAAAAAAAATTAAAACATATCACTTCCCTCACCTCCCATTACCTACAAAAAATATTCCAAAAAATTCAATTTCATGTCAACTTGAAAAAATTAAATACTATTCGGATCATATTTTCTGTTATATTTTATTAGTCATTCATGAATATAAAATTCAAACTGTAATGTAAACTGCTGTAAAATAATGTCTCTCATAAACTGCTTTTATGATTAAACTACTTTCACATATATCATATAACTGATACTATTGTATTTCTTTTCTTTCCATGGTTAAACTAAATATTTACTCCTCCGGTTAGAGCAACAAAACTGAAATGGTCGGATTCATTAATAAAATTAAAATCAATTTACCTCCCTAACCAAACAAACTGACCACTCCAGTGTGCAAATTATTAATGAGACATCCTCCGATGGGGGCTATAGCCCCAGCTGAGTCATGCCAAAGACTTATAAAAATGGTACTAACAGCTGTCTCGCTTGGCACTCAGTATTAGTGAGATTAGTGTTAGGACTGGTCGACCTGGTGTCAGGAAAATGTGACTGGGTAGGACAAAAACTGTTAGACTGCAGACATCATAGGGATATGACTGATTTGTTTTTAAAAAGCTAAGTTAAAAGTACACACACACACACACACACACACACACACACACACACACACACACACACACACAACATTTTAAATGCAATAATATATAATGCCAGCTACAAATTTACCAGTTATGACCACACTTACTATAATATAATAGATAATTAGTATCCTGCCTTGACAGAATGAGTGCTCTCATAAAAGTAAGCTTGCAGAAGGTTGGGTCATCACAATAGGGCCTAAAAATAAAACAATCTGACAGGTTTCTCTGCACTAATTGTCAATTGTCGAATATTATCTCATATTGGCTCCAAATCTGGATGATGCAATCAGCAACAATGCTCAAAAACTGATTAATCACTTGAGAAGAGTCTTGCGTGATGGTGAAGAATCAGTGAGCTGTTGTAGAGAGAGAGAGAGAGAGAGAGAGAGAGAGAGAGAGAGAGAGAGAGAGAGAGAGAGAGAGAGAGAGAGAGAGAGAGAGATTTGGTACGTATAATTATATGTTATTTAACCTCTCCCTACAGCCAATTACATTTTGAAAATCGATACCAAGTGATTTTGTATTTCGGCTGCAGTAAGGCACTATATATGAGAAAAATCACTTTAATGACTTGGGGACAACATTATCTGCTTTATATATGCAGTCAAAATAATTATAACTAGTACCAAAGACGTACTCTATCAGCAATTGTGATCATTTATTTAAAGTTGATTCCTTTGTGTTTTTTGTTTCGAAACATGTCATTGTTTTTGTTGTTGATGATGATGTAGATGATTTTGTTGATGATAATGATGATGGTGATGATGGTGATAAAAGCTGTGAATTACAAATGTGCTGAATTATGCAGTGAAATACCAATATTTATCATCAAAAGGAAATTCAGGTGTGGGACGATGAGTTGTACGCCACACTACACACACACATGCATGCACACACACACACAACACACACACACACATCAAAATTAAATAATTTTTTCTGAATGCTGTTTTTAAATTAGAAACCAACACAGGCATATGTATATGCTTGTGGTGGACTCGTTGAATTCATTATGAAAAATACCCTGTCATATAATAACGTATATAATGTATTTAGATAAGCTAAAAGAGGGTCTAAGCCCCAAAGAGCAAATGTATTTTGAATCTGACGTGTTATCAATAAAGTACGATGAAAACTTTGACATCGTGAAATCACCCTATCTGTACTATAAATTAACACAAGGAATGCAACCGTGACCACACTCTTCTGTTGATATACATGTAATAACCTGACAGATATAATCGAGCGTTATACTGGGTGTAATAACATATCATGATTGTTTCCCTTGAGATTATTTCCCTTGTTAAGTAATATAAATTTTGTCTCTGGGTACTAGATCTATTAATATATGTGAGATTATAAGGTTATACATAATTATACCAAACCATAATTGTAATTTTAGCAGTTCACATTAAAATGTTTTCAAAATATGATAAAAGTTGAATAATTTAAATTAGTACTCTCTGTTATTTTGTGACCACTACATTATGTATAAATTTTTGTTCTTTATTAATGTGTGAAAGGCATCCAGAAACTTCAGATATCGCTATACGCGATATGCCAATGGGTATGTGAGAAAGTTTGCCACTTTTTGGAAGGTCATTTCGATGACCTCGAAATACAATAAAAAATTAAATAGCTATTAATGCATGCTTTAAATCATGAAGCTATGATTAGTAGAAAAAAAATGCTTGTTAAATGTAGATTACTGTACTACTAGAGCAGGTATATGTGATATCTAACCTTTATATCTTAAACAGCATTGCTGTATAGCGTTTGAGATCACTATGGAAAGGAACAAAGAAAAAAAACGTAGATCAGGACCCAATGCCTTAAACATGACCGGAAGAATACATGCTATTAGTAGCACGATTGTAAATTTAAAAAAATGATTTAACAAAATAGGATTTGTATAAAAAAAAATTGAAGTGTTTAAGCAACTGTGCACAAAAGGGATCCACATGGTATACTATCCCATTGTTGTTTATTCCTGTACCAATTTTTGAAATGAAAATGCACAAAACATTTTAATTGCATTAATTGGTTTTATAGTTTCTAATCTAATTGTCTTCGTGTGTACATAACATTGCCGAATTATTGGCAGGATCAGAGAGAGAGAGAGTGATCATGGGCACTGGGGTAAAAATTGCCTGGGTCACTCATAGTTTTTGTTCAAACAAAAATTTACTTTCATACACTTAAAAGGCGCTGTACGGGCCTGGGCCCTGGTCGCCCCCCACCCCTTTATCTGCCCTGATTACTGGCATTTTGATGCAATTGGAAGCTTTCAGATGAGACTGTCTTTCAATTTCAGTATTAAAACAAACTGTCATCTGTGTTCAATAGCTTTTATCACCATCATCATTATCATCAGCAAAATCATCTACATCATCATCAACAACAAAAACATCAAATATTTTTAAAAAGAAATTCAACAAATAAAAATGATGAACTCATGTGTACCTTTGTTCAAAGAAAATACAGGATTATTGAGAGTTTCAAAGACAGTGAACTTAATCACTTCTGTTGCTTGTATTTGGACAGTATTTTTAGTAAAAGTAATAAGATTGAAATTTTCTCGCAAATTCTATTAGAAGTAATTTTCACTATAATTATATTAAAAGTCGTTTTCTACTAAATAAATTAAGATTAATTTGATTTATTTCCATATCACAACTACATAATATAATAATAAAGATTAGGCGCTTATGAATCCTCTAGAAAAGCCCTCTAGCACATAGAGCGATTTATCAAGTTAGTTGTTTAAGAAATTAGTGTTAAAAGAACAGGGTTGTGACTATCAAACAATCATACAACACGAACAGCTACTTTATTGTTTGTTTAAGTGATTCGGTAAAATAAACTGATATGACTACTAGACATTTTGTAACGACAAGTGTTGGTTATCAAACAAGTAGGATTTGCTAAATATAAACATAAGAGGTTCAGAATGTATAATTACAGGAAAAATAGCCAGAGATTTAGCATTTACATAAACTAAATGTCCGTTTCAATTAGTTGATATCAGCATTTACATAAACTAATTGTTTGTTTCAATTAGTTGATATCAGCATTTACATAAACTAATTGTTTGTTTCAATTAGTTGATATCAGCATTTACATAAACTAATTGTTTGTTTCAATTACTTGATACCGGCAGTACAAATTAAGCACTAAGTAGAAGTTATTAAGAAAGAAACTATTAGTAGATGAAGCCTTGTTTTCTTTTCATTGATGATGATGATGTTGAGGAAGAAAATTTACATTTACATTCATGTAATTTAATAATTTTTACAGTAAGAGGCAATGATTTTTTTCATTGATTAATTTAACTCATCGACATTATATGCTTTTTTGTCAACGCAATAGTTGGCAGCATTAACTGAGTCAGGGTTTAACCAAGCTATCACAACTATTTCAAGTTAACAATTTGTAAATTTCATGCATACATATGTTTTTGAATGTATATTGATCCATCACTATGTACTGAAATCTATATTGATCACTCATAATGAATATATATTGATTGCATCACAATTGTTTGATCAACATTAAAGAAAGAACTTCTTTTTGATGCAATTTTGAAATTCATCGAAGAGATGAGAAGGTAGGTAGGTAGAAGTGTGGTACCTTTCTTAACCTTGTACATGAATGAGAGAGAGAGAGAGAGAGAGAGAGAGAGAGAGAGAGAGAGAGTTGTTACGTATAATTATATGTTATTTAACTTCTCCCTTCAGCCAATTACATTCGAGAGTGAAATTTGACAAGTTGAGCCATTCAGGTTATGATTAGGAACAAGTTTTCATGGCAACAGTCAAATTCCAATGGAAGAAAAAGACTCTAAAAGGTTTTAAATTTCCATGTAAATTGATTTGTCCAATATGAATTTATAAATTGATCCACTCTGAAAATTGATATTAAGGGAATTTGTATTTTGGCTGCTACAAGGCACTATATATGACTGACCAGTCATTAGGTGAGAAAAATCACTTTAATAACTTGGGGACAATATTGTCTGCTTTATATATACAGTCAAAATAATTATAACTAGTACCAATTAATTCTGACCATTTATTTAAAGTTGATTCAACTGTGCTTTTGTTTTGAATCTTATAAATGTACTTTATTGACCGGTGTCCTTTAACAATATCCCACACTGGTTGATCTACCCTTCGAAGCAATATCCAAGGTTTTCTGAGATAATCTTATCCTTTCCTCTTCACTTACAAATCTGGCCAGCTTTTAGAACATTTTGGACTTTTATGTAATTATCTGACAAACTGTGATATAATTGCTAGCAACATGTCATTGTTTTTGTAGTTGATGATGATGTAGATGATCTTGTTGATGATAATGATAATAATAAAGACAATGATGATAACAGCTGTGAATTACAAATGTTCTGAATTATGCAGTGAAATACCAATATTTATCAACTAAACACATGTGAACACACACACACACACACACATCAAAATCAATTAATTTTTTCTGAATGCTGTTTTTAAATTAGAAACTAACATGTGCATTATGTATATGCTTGTGATGGATTCATTGATTTCATTATGAAAAATACCCTGTCATATAATAATGTATATAATGTATTTAGATATGCTAAAAGAGAGGCTAAACATCAAAGAACAAATGGATTCTGTATATGATGTTTTATCAATAAAGTACAATGAAATCTTTGACATCTTGAGATCTCCCTACCTGTACTATAAATTAACACAAAGAATGCAAGCGTGACCACACTCTTCTGTGGATATAATAACCTGACAGATGTAACTGAGTATTATGCTGGGTGGAATAAATATCATGATTGTTTCCCTTGAGATTACTTCCCTTGAGATTATTTCCCTTCTTTAAGTAATATAAATTTTGGCTCTGGGTACTAGATCTATTAATATATGTGAGATTATAAGGTTATACATAATTATACCAAACCATAATTGTAATTTTAGCAGTTCACATTAAAATGTTTTAAAACTGTGATAAAAATTGAACATTTTAAATATATAATCTATGTTGTTTTGTTACCACTACATTATGTATAGTTTTTTGTTCTTTATAATGTGTGAAAGGCATCCAGACACTTCAGATATCGCTATACGCGATATGCCAATGGGTATGTGAGAAAGTTTGCCACTTTTTGGAAGGTCATTTCGATGACCTCAAAACACAATGGAAATTAAATAGCTATTAATGCGTCCTTGAAACTTGTACATGATAGAGAGATACTCGGTCACTGTAAATTACTATGTAAATAGTATGCCATGATTGTTCCCTTTGAAATTATTGTTTAGGTTTAGATTGGGGGAGGGGGGAGGGCATATGTCTGGTGCCCCGAAAAAAAAAAATATTGTTTGCGACTAGTCTGCTCTGAAACAATACATATTTTTTTATATTTATTTAATCTCTGTATGCTCTGTTAATTTAGATTTTGTGTACTATTCTGAAAACACCATTCCTCTTGGATTCTTTACATTTTATCAGTTTTTAACAGACAGATTAAGTTACTGACAAATGTACAACATAAAACTGCGTACATTGAACTCCCCAAAAATTGAAACCCAACCCTTTAGAAAAAAAAATCTTGTTGAATTTTCATATTTGGTAAGAACAAATGACTCTTTATCATACTAAATAGAAAGAGAAGGTACGTAACTTCCAAATACTTGGTTACATTTATATCTTTATTTTTAGTGATACGAATTTCTTCCCATGCTATATTTTGTGGTCAGTATATTTGGTTGTAAGAAGAACCAGAGAAAATACACTTGAAGAAACACAGATTCACGGAAGATTTGTCACGTGCCCAGAACGACTCTTTACTCGAAAACACGTGACTTGCCAGTCATCTTAAAGCGCGACCATTTTGCATTACTCGGCACCGCATGTCTCACAAAAATTTCTTGGGCTAACAGCTGCACAAATAAGACAAAAAATATGTACAATTTCTTTGTTGTTCTTTTAAGTTAATTTTGTGTTAGGTGTTCTTTTCATGTTTCTAGATTTCGACATTTCCTTCAAACATGTTGGACTTTAAGTTGGCTTTTCAGTTTAATTTCCGTCTTGTGGACTTAAGCTGTTTCTTCCCCAATATAAATTAATTTTTTTTTCTTATACTTGTATTGTATCTGATATCAATCTCTGATCTCCATAAGAAATATCAATCCTTTATATTCAAGTCTGCTACAATTATTTCCCTTGAAATTAGTTCCCTTGTCGGAATGTACAATTTGGGACTAATGTAATACCTTTATTTCTCTCTTATGTAAAATTCTAATAATACAATTATTTACGTCAATATTTATTTTTACATATACTAAACTACATTGAAAAAAGTAAAATGTAACCACTTTCAAAGTTAATTATTAAAAATATCTGTCCTATATTTCTCAAGCACCACGTTATGTCTTGTTTTTTTATTCCTTATATTCTGTTGAAACGCAAAATCGTGTTATCGCGCCATCTCGTAGCTTCTCACGGAGTCGCCAATACATATGATTAAACAATTTTTGAGAGGTCATATTTTATGACCTTATTAAAATCAAATGGAAAGGTTTTAGGGGAAAACAAACGGTAGGTATATAATGCATTTACAAACTGATAATATGATAATGGTTCGTATTCTTTTGTGACACGATGATTATTGGCAAAATAGCTCAACCCACCTTCAAAACACATTACACCAATATAAACGCTGAAAATTACCCTTTATTTCCAAATTTTAAGATCGCTAACCTCCTCTCTCTCTCTCTCTCTCTCTCAGTAACATTGAGTAACAGTAACTACCACTGTAGTATACCTACCCAAACATTATATTACTTATATGAATAGAAAAATATTCACTTTCTTATGGGAACCTACTTTCGAACCCCTTGCACATGCTGTTTGTTACAACCCCTTAAAAGAATGCAGGTTAAACATTACAAATATTAAAACGCAGGTTAAACATTACAAATATAGAATGTAAAGTAAAGTTACAACACATGCAAAAAATACTTGATGCCAACTACACCGCCAAGTGGAAGTATTTCTCCAGATATTGCATTGGGCTACAATTAAGGGTGTATAACCCAAAACTTAGTTCCAATATTGATACACACACTTTATATATTCCTCAATTTTACAAAAAAATGTTTACCTATTTGTGCTATGTATATGTGATATAATTCATTTATATTTATTTTTATTTGTTTGTTAGATTTAAATTTGGCATTTTAAGTTTTATGATTCATTCATTGAAGGGGGGGGGGGGGTGACCTTTACTTTACAGAGTAAACACCAGGTGTTGACCTCATTTCTGACCTGGCTTCAGAGTTGTAAACAAGCTTTTAACATGATTGGTTGGTTCCAAGGACAAAATGGAGCTTTTGTATAAACATCTTTCTATTTTAGTTGGGTCATAAGATGTGTCCGTGATTCTTTGAATGCAAATTTGTTCTGATAGTTTCTAGAAGCTCACGTGACCCTTTGTTTACGTAAAAAACAGAGATATAAACCATGTTTTGGGAGCAAGCTATTCAGCTATAAAATTACCATGTACTGGAAATTGTGTCAATTAGTTTGGAGCAAGAGAATATATTTTGTTAGTTATCTGGAAAAGAATATGTGCTCACAGATTTTCATTAACATGAACTAACTTCATCAAGAGAAATCGTCTTCCATATTGGATACTTTGCTGGAATTCGAACTTAGAATTCTTTGGACATTTTTATTACCAAGACTTTTGCAATTTATTGAGTGGATAATATTTTGAATTATTTTTGGATTACTTTTGGAATTGATTCTTAAAACCTTAAGTTTATTTTTCTTTTCTGAAAAATATTTGTACTCAATAAATTGTTATTAAGTTTTACAAGCTTGTTATTTACACTCTATCTATGTTACTGTTTATTCGAGCCTAAGCACGTAACATTTGTAAAGACTTCACAAAAAAAGAACGGAACCGTTACATTTGGTACTGCTTCCACCAAAACCCTGTATTTTTTAGACCTGAAGAATTTTGTTCTAGAATCCAAAATTCTAAAATTGTACACCATCGATTTCCCCACAAGCATGGAAAAATGAATACCACATAAATTCTTAAACCCCATCACCAGAGATGTTTCTTTTAAAACTATCCATGATATACTACCAGTAAATTATAACATGTTCCTCACAAAAATTTCCAAATCTAAGTTGTTTAAGTTGTGTGGTGACAAACAACCGATCACCTATGTTTTGAATGCGAATTGGTGACCCCCTTAAAACGTCTTGTAATGAAAAGAATTTAAAAAAAAAAAACTCTCGAAACTCATTTAATACTTTTCTTGACACAAATATGTCACTTGGTAAAATCGTGTCCTTCCCTATTTCTACAAAGAAACTGTCACATACAACACAATTTTCAATTTCTTCTCAAACTGCCATTAAGTGTGCAATACGAACCGATTTTCATAGGTATCATGTTGACGAAAACCTTAACAAATGGTGTCTAGCTGGCCATTTCTGTAAGTTTTACAATTTTGAACTTGTTATTGATTTAAACCTGTAAATCGACTTTATTCACCTTCAATACTTTAATTGTATTCTTCCTATTAAAGGAACCCCTGCACCTCACCCCCTCAAACCAGCAATACAAGTGATCCCAATGAAACAAATTCCATCATCACAAGAATAAACATCACCCTTAAGTGATATGGAAAGGAGAAAAAAAGAAGGAAAAAGCTCAAAAAGAAGTTATCTATTAAAAGAAGCAAACTCGCTAAAAACAATCAGCAATGCTGATATGCCTAACACAACAAGAATATAAAACATGCTTAAGGAAATGACACACCAGCCACATCTATCATCCCTATCAGAAAAAGCAACACAAGCAGCACTAGATGACCAAAGCACAACAACACAAGCATCACCAAAACCTAGTGCACACTTAAACAGCAAAGAGGCAACAAGACATACACCACCACCACCACACAAACAGGCTATTCCCAATGAATAAAAAGAAAAGGAAAAAAAAAAAAATCAGAAATTTGAAACAAAACGCATGCAAAGCAATAAACTAAAAACACACCACCCTCTTGAAAAGGAAACACATACAAACAAAATGTATACACTATCATCTACAAACAAAAAAAAAACCCCAACAACATTCTAAATAAATTTGGAAATATTAAAAAGAAAGGATAGACTTAAATTACTATCAATGTTAACGGTCTTGAATTTAAAAAAGAAAAAATACTAATTAGTTAAATCTTACTACATTATATGCATTGAGGAAATACACAGCATCACACAAACAAGAATATATTGAAGAATTTATGAAGAATTGCACTGAAAGAGGGAAAAACACAATTAGAGTTTGAATACCGTAATGTCTGTTTGATATATACTATGGCAATTATAGGTGCGATATTCATCCTCATTCTGGTTTATTTTTTGTGATACGAATTTCTTTCCATGTTATATATTGTGGTCAGTATATTTGGTTGTAAGAAGAACCCGAGAAAGAAAAAAACCCCAAAAAAACAACAGATTCACGGAAGTTTGTCACGTGCCCAGATCGACTCTCTACTCGAAAACACGTGACTTGCCAGTAATCTTTAAGGGGGCAGGGTCCAGTATTTATGTACAAATTTAATGTTGCATGCACCTGCCTAATATAAAAATTCATTAAAAATATAATACGTGAGTGAGGTCAAAAAGGTTCATATTTATGGATAGGTATTATGTAGCGCAACATAATCATATCACACACATGACCTGACAAGTCTAATGAAGTTCTTAGAATAAAATATTTATGTACCCCAACCCCTATTTAATACATGCATTTTTCACATCCGAAGGCCATTTCTGACAGCATGTGGTGCTCACAGTGCAAACGCAAGGCCTTTTCCTAGATGAAAATTTTGAAAAACATTGTCTACTAAATAGCTTGATGCAATTCATAATAGTTGTCATCCATGCCGTTTTTGAGATATTCTACTTGCCTTGAACCCACGTGTCTACTGCTACGGGAGGCTAGCTCTTCTTCCTAGCCGGCTATTGGTATTTCACAATCAACATACTGCAGAGTAACTATGGAAAGTGTACATGTCTGACATCAATTTCAAGAACAACACAAGCCTGAAACACCTAGTTCACAAATTTATCCATATCTTTAATTATTACACAATAGTAGCTCAAAAACTCACACCATACCCTAAAGTTAAGAAATTTGCCAGGGGCCAATTTACGAAACTGGACCCTGCCACCTTAAGCGCGACCGTTTTGCATTACTCGGCACCGCATGTCTCACAACAATTTTCTTGTGCTAACAGCTGCACGATTTTCTTGTTCTAACAGCTGCACAAATTAGAAATATCTTTTAAGACAATATGTATAATTTCTTTGTTGTTCTTTTAATTTAATTTGTTTTCGGTGTTCTCATGTTTCTAGATTTCGACAATTCGTTCAAGCATGTTGGGCTTTTAATTGGCTTTTCAGTTTAATTTCCGTTTTGTGGACTTAAGCTGTTGCTTTCAAGGATAGGGATTTTTTTTTTCTTTCTTTCTTATATTGTTTTGTATTTGTTATCAATTTCTCATCTCCATAAGAGGTCTCATAATCTTTCATATTCAAGTCTACTACAATTGTTTCCCTTGAAATTAGTTCCCTTGTTGGAATGTACACTCAGAGTAATGTAATACCTTTAGTTCTCTCTTAACTAAAAATCTAATACAATTATTTCCGTCAATATTTAATTTTTATATATATTAAAATTCATTAAAAAAGTTAAAATCTAACACTTTCAAAGTTATTTGTTTAAAATATCTGGATTTTTTTCTCAAGCACCTTTTTATGTCTTGTTTCTTATGGCTTATATTATGCTGGAAAGTTAAAACTTCATATCGCGTCGTTTTGGACCAAAGTATGGTATCAGAGATGCTATCTATCTATGATTAGATACAAATTTTTATTGGGTCAATTTTGATCCTATTAAATTCATATGGAATGTTGTTAGGGAGATGGAGAACTTTAAATGATCTCACTGTAAGTATATCTTGCATTTACAAATCGAAAATAGTTTTTTTTTTGGGACACCATCATTATAGGCATACTAGCTCAACTCACCTTCAAAACGACTTGGACCAAAAATAAGACAATTTGCATTTTGCCAGTTTAGTAGCTGCAACATCATCTTCGTACCAGTTAAGAGTGTTTTTATTCAGTATCGTCAATCATAGTTCTCCTTTACTCCAAGGCTCTTGCGCATGCCCACAAAATTATAGGTATTCTCAAATTTGATGTTTTAAACTTGAGACATAAGATAAAGACAAAATATATGAAATTTGAGCGACTAAGTAAAATACTATGAATGTTGCCAGAACCTAAGAAATTAAGTCAAAGTAAAAAAGCCGATGCAGAGGTGTACAAATTTATATCTGATCCCAAGATGACGGAATCTTGTCAGACGAAAACTTATATGCAATGCAGTTTTGTCTGAAATAAAGGCGTTAAATCAGTCACGTTCTCTAAAATGACGCCATGTTCTAAATCAGAGTATTTATGGGTTGAATATTCAAAATGTCTGATGTCGAAATGGAATTAATTAACAATGCATTTGCTTTACGTTAGTGAAATACACACATTACCTAAACAGTACACATGAGCGGACTACTGTATAAAAAGTTCAGGCCATTTTAATTGCACACAAAAGTGTACATTTAAGTTGTTTGAACTTTATATCCATGTTTTACACTACGACACATACGTTACCATTCTACACATGAGCGGACTACTCTCTTTCATCGGCTAAAAATATTCTTTCCTATATGTGAGACTGTATAAAAGACTCAGGCCATTTTAATTGCACACAAAAGTGTACATTTAAGTTGTTTGAACTTTAAAATATATCCGTGTTTTACACAATGATATATACGTTACTATTCTATGTTACAAAGCATTTTTAAAATTACATGTCATTTTTCTCATCTTATCAAATATAAAATAAATCATAATGATTATATCAGATCAACGATCATGTGAATAACGATGATGTTCAGCTGTCACATACAGGAGAAATAACTATAATGAAGAATGTACGTGTTTAATATGGTTTATCAAAAGGAACCAAGAAAACTGATTGAAAACGATTACAGATTTAATGAACAGTCTCTTGTTGTATGTATCTGGTACATGCGTTATATGTTTGGAGTGACTAAAAAGGCATACACAATGTAAACTTTTGCGCTAATATTTTGAATCGAAAACTGTTATGATTAGAATGGTATTAATTTGACAACTTAAAATGTTTTTGGTGTTTTGAATATTCATTATCAATTTAAATGAAATTTAAAATACAAGAAATTTTGGTAAAGATGCATCTTTCGTTGTGCACATTTATCTGTCTTTTCGTAACTTATACCAGCAAAACGCAATAATGTTCTGAATTAAATTTATCTCAAATTATCACAAAATACTTACATATGCAATTTTCAACCATTTTCCCTGTATAATTTTAGTTGTAATAAATACGTTCAAAGATGATAAGATCTCTTGTAATGTTTGTTCCTCAATTTTACAAAAATTGTTTACCTATTTGTAAAAACTTCAAATTTAAAACGCTGAAACATTGAATTGGAATACTAATTTGTGATACTCAGTGATACTCTTTGAGTATAAAATTATATCGAGTATATGTGTATTCTACATAGAAACATCTAAATGTAGGCACAGCGAAAAGTGAATTCAATGCAAATTAAACGTATATATTAAATTAAAAAATTTTGCAAATCTGATTTTAATCAATTTTACTCAGTGATACTTTCGAGTATAAATTTTATTTGACTACCGGTATATGTGAGTACTCTTCAATGAAAACTGGACGAATACAAAAACATCTACTATATTGGTAAAAAAGAACATTACAATTTGGAACATAAACCTTTGAGCAAAAACCTCATTTGACAACAAAGGAATCGGCCTGAGAATCCCAGGAACAGTTTACTAACTCGAGAACTTATAGTTCCTATGTCCAATTTTGATTTACTCGATGCGGCTAAAGCACTAGCTATAAAAAACTTCAGAGGTATCTTTATGAAAGATCAATTACCAGCACAACCAAACAGTGTTGAAACCGGTATCATTAATCTCGATAACAGCACAGAACCTGGATTAGCGCCGCCGAAGGAATTCATGCATTATATAAACCGCTTAAACACCCCTCGTTGGTATTCTATGCTACCAACACAACAAATGAATGACCCACCAATATGTGGCAACGAAGTATTAAATGTACTCAACGCTCCTGAGAGAGTTTAACAGATATATAAACCGCTTAAACACCCCTCGTTGGGGGAAATTGTTTATTTCGATTCATATGGGTTAACGCCGCCTAAAGAATTTACGCGTTATATAAACCGCTTAAAATTCCTATCTGGTATTCCACGCTACCAGCACAACAAATGAATGACCCAGTAAAATGCAGCAAAGAAGTATTAAATGTCCTTGATGCTATTTCAACATCTGGAAAACCACCTCATCGGGTCGTAAATGAATATACTAGTAATCGCTTTTTAGAGAGAGACAGATTTTTTACAATAACATGATTGATATTTGGGGGAGATCTTTATCAGCGCTGAAGAAACCATATGTTGATGGCACTGCAACCGGTGATGTATGATGTAAAAAAAACTCATCGAAGATGAAATAGCTGAAATGTTGAACTTAGCAAGTGTTGATCCCGGTAAAATAGTTGTATTTCAAGATAATAAGGGCAAATTCAAAACGAGTAATGTTTCTTTTGATGATATTTTAGTTAAACAACGAGACGCAACCGAAGGCACTATCGTGTTGTTTTCCGATCAGGGTAAACTCAAACCAGGTGTACTTGTATCAACTATCATGGATAGAATTAACAATATTGACAAGCCGTTATTAGATTTCCTTGGAAATCCACCAGTGACGACACCGAAGCTCACGGAGATAAAAAAAATTCTATGTTGGAACTAGCAACACTTCAATCCAAATATTAAGAACACATAAAACAGTTTTCATCGTTTCGTAAAAACCTCATCGAGAAATTTCTTGGAGCCCTATTTGATAAACTCGACATAAAACTACCTGATATTAAAAAAATCTATCGAAGATATAAAAACCTTCATCGAAGCAATCAAAAGTGATCTACCGAGGATGATAACAATCATTGAAAAAACGAAAATTCCTCACGTGAAAACCAACAACGTAGTATAGACGATTCAATACGGATCATTTGCGTGGACACCACTAAATAATACTTTAAATATCACCGCGACCGTCAAGGGTATTTATCGATTAACACTTGTGACACGACTCAATTTAATATATCATCGTCGAGTTCATCTGGGGTCAACAATACGATATCAACGATCATCGATAAGGATACAACTGAACAATTCACGATAGAATCCATTGATAAAAATTTGGCTAGGGTTTCAGTAACATGGTATGTGGAATACATAGCCGATCTGAATAAATAATTAAACCCTAGTTGTTTTCAATTGAAATCTGTCATCACTAATGGCGAAGTCATCATCAGTACCTTCGGTATCTCAATACCGCTATGAACAGGTCAGAGAATTTCAAACTAAACTCAAAACCCTCACCGAAGAGTACAAAACAAAAATAAAAAAATATTGACGAAGAATCACCGCAGTTGATGTTACTATGTACTCTGTGAGTGGTGTAATCTCTGGAGCTGGTATAATACTATCCTTGGTGACAATGATTGCCCCAATAGCTGTTCCAATTTGTATTTCAGCGGCGACAACAATCGCAGGAATAATTTCGATAATAACAAAAAAAATATCATCATGCAGCCAGCGCAAACTGCAAGATTATGCAATCAAGTTCCATGTTGTGTCAACCGTATACTCCCAATTATCCTCAATGATATCACATCATCGTTCGACGATACATTAATATCTGATAGTGAGTTTTCGAAAATGGTTCAGTTGTATGATTCCACGATGTTGAAATTAGAGCAGGATAATAATAATAACAATGACAACACCGCAAGAACTACTTCAACGAATAGTGAAGAACACAAACCCAGTGAAAACAAGCATGATCTCAATAACCTCCACAAATCCTGAATTCAGTGTGAATTTCCCTACTCCGATTCCCGTGAAGGCGATAGCGCTAGCAAAACTACGAGTGTATCATAGTTGGCCTAACATTAGGTCAGTAACATTTGGTGTTCAACAACCGAATAATTCCTTGGTGTTTGCGTATGAAAATCGCGAAGACGGGACTCCAGATTGGAACATTGTTTCGCTATCATCTGGGTCCCACCAATTCGAACAAATCAATGCTGAATTAGCGCGTAGAATAAAATCCATTACTGAGCGAGAATCAAAAATCGCTATAAAAGTTCATAAGATGAAATCGTTAAAAATTTCACAGCGATGACTAATGATTTTGCGTTGCTGTTAGTATCTCTCGAGTCTGATACTCTCACTCGAGATGAATTTATCAGTGTTGTATAAACATGTAATAAAATCATCGATGACATGGAAACATATAATTTGCGAATTATTCAAGAGGTATTAGGTGATGATAATCCTAAAACAAGAACAGAATTTGCAATAAAATATAATATACATGTAGAATATATTACTTATTTTAAGATTCCGGGATATAGTGTCTCAGTTTTGAAAGAATCTCTTTGATACGCCATCGATAATGGTTTCAAAAACATCCACGACGCATGGAAGAAATCACCACAACCACAAACAACAACAATCCTCAAATATGATAATGACCCAGACGGAGGCGATAGGCATATTGCTCTTTAAAATGTGAATATATCCTCGGTGAAAGCATTGAATTTAGTATGCGATGTTATCGAAAAAAGCTATCAAATAAATCTCAAGCGATCAAATCAAGCTCAACAAGGATATATTTTATATTCATTTGCACCAACAGCTCCTCCAGGGTTTCTAATCATTGAGGATCCAATTAATCCAGTCTATATGCGATGTCATAATAATTCATTAATGAGAATTAATTTCAGACTCACTGATGAGTCCAATAATCTAATTGATCTACGAGGTGAGGTCCTACAAATTAGTCTGTTTGTGAAATCCTAAAGAACTTTCATTGTACAGAATTGTAAACCCATAGCAGCAGAGGGGGGAGTGCCAACAACATTGGCGTCTTTTTTTTTTTACCAAATGGACCCTTACGAGGAAGCCTCATCGACGCCTATAAAGTTGGTCTGTTCCCCCCTCTGCTGCTGCACTCAAAACAATCAACTAAAAACACACCACCCTCTTGAAAAGGAAACAAATACAAACAAAATGTATACAATATCATCTACTTGTAATATTACAAACCAAAAAGCACATATAAAGCACACACACACACACCCAAAAATAAACAACATTCTAAATAAATTTGGAAATATTAAAAAGAAAGGATAGACTTAAATTACTATCAGTCAATGTTAACGGTCTTGAATTTAAAAAAGAAAAAATACTAATTAGTTAAATCTTACTACATTATATGCATTGAGGAAATACACAGCATCACACAAACAAGAATGTATTGAAGAATTTATGAAGAATTGCACTGAAAGAGGGAAAAACACAATTAGAGTTTGAATAATGTCTGTTTGATACATACTATGTCAATTATAGGTGCGATATTCATCCTCATAATTCGTTATTTTTGGTGATAAGAATTTCTTCCCATGTTATATATTGTGGTCAGTATATTTGGTTGTAAGAAGAACCCGAAAAAAATAAAAAAACAGATTCACGGATGATTGTCATGTGCCCAGATCGACTCTATACTCGAAAACACGTGTCTTGCCAGTAAACTTTAAGCGCGACCGTTTTGCATTACTTGGTACCGCATGTCTCACAACAATTTTCTTGTGCTAACAGCTGCACAAATTAGAAATGTCTTTTAAGACAATATGTATAATTTCTTTGTTATTCTTTTAATTTAATTTGTTTTCGGTGTTCTCATGTTTCTAGATTTCGACATTTCGTTCAAGTATGTTGGGCTTTTAATTGGCTTTTCAGTTTAATTTCCGTTTTGTGGACTTAAGCTGTTGCTTTCACGGATAGGGATTTTTTCTTTCTTTCTTTCTTATAGTTTTGTATTTGTTATCAATTTCTCATATCCATAAGAGGTCTCATAATCCTTCATATTCAAGTCTACTACAATTGTTTCCCTTGAAATTAGTTCCCTTGTTGGAAAGTACACTCAGAGTAATGTAATACCTTTATTTCTCTCTTCTCTAAAAATCTAATGATACAATTATTTCCGTCAATATTTAATTTTTATATATAGTAAACTTCATTAAAAAAGTTAAAATCTAAATACTTTCAAAGTTTTTTTTTAAAATATCTGGATTTTTTTCTCAAGCACTACTTTATGTCTTGATTCTTATTGCTTATATTATGCTGGAACGTTAAAACTAATTATCGCGCTATTTTGGAGCAATGACGTACGGAGTTCTAAAATACAAATTTTTATTGGGTCATTTTTGATCCTATTGAAATCATATGGGAATATCACACTCTCCTTTTGCTTATATTATGCGGGGGAACATTAAAACCAATTATCGTGCCATTTTGGAGCAAAAACTAACCTATAAATTTTTATTGGGTCATTTTTGATCCTATTAAAATCATATGGAATGTTGTTAGGGAGGTGGAGAATTTTCAGGGATCACATTCTCCGTATATAATAGATTTACAAATCGAAAATAGGTTGCATTCTTTAGGTTGCAATTTATCACATCATCATTATTGGCACACTAGCTCAACCCACCTTCAAAACGACTTGGACCGAAAATAAGACAATTCGCATTTTGCCAGTTTAGTAGCTGCAACATCATCTTCGTACCAGTCAAGATTATGTTTTTATTCAGTATCGTCAATCACAGTTCCTCCTTTACTCCAAACAAATTAGAAATGAATAAACTGAATTACTAGTCTAAATTATGGTATACATTATCTTTGTTACCTTGTAAGCTATTTTGTAAAACAAATATACACACATGCAAAGACTGTACGTTTCAATGCATCTGTTTGTGTGTGTGTGTCTCTCTGTCTCTCTCTCTCAAATGAGAAAGAAAATAATTGGCTGAAAGGGATAACGTGAAACAAAGCAAAATACATCAGCCCGTATACATAAGACTCACCAGCTTGAATACATATATATATATATATCAACACGCAAGCACATACATACATACATACATACATACATACATACATACATTATTGAAGATGTGGGCAGACTGGAGAAACATTAAAACTGAAGCTGCATCAATTAATTGCTTTTGACACCCAAATTCACTAATGAGGCACAAATCAATGTTGCTGACACGTTATCACTAAAAGTAACAAAGGAAAATGTTTTCAGATGATCAGGCATAGGGCTCTTGCGCATGCCCACAAAATTATATTTATTCTCAAATTTGATGTTTTAAACTTGAGACGTAAGATAAAGACAAAACATATGAAATTCGAGCGACTAAGTAAAATACTATGACTGTTGCCAGAACCTAAGAAATTAAGTCAGAGTAAAAAAGCCAATGCAGAGGTGTACAAATTTATATCTGATCCCAAGAAGTCGGAATCTTGTCAGATGAAAGCTCCTTGTATGCAATGCAGTTTTGTCTGAAACAAAGGCGTTAAAGCAGTCACGTTCTCTAAAATGACGCCATGTTCTATATCAGAGTATTTATGGGTTGAATATTCAAAATGTCTGATGTCGAAATGGAATTAATTAACAATGCATTTGCTTTACGTTAGTGAAATACACACGTTACCTAAACAGTACACATGAGCGGACTACTCTCTTTCATCAGCTAAAAATATTGTTTCCTATATGTGAGACTGTATAAAAGTTCAGGCCATCTTAATTGCACACAAAAGTGTACATTTAAGTTGTTTGAACTTTAAAATATATCCGTGTTTTACACTATGATACATACGTTACCATTCTATGTTACAAAACATTTTTAAAAATACATGTTATTTTTCTTTTTTAATTAAGTACACATTTTTTTATTGATTTTATCATCTTATCAAATATAAAATAAGTCATAATGATTATATCAGATCAATACGTTATATGTTTGGAGTGACTAAAAAGGCATACACAATGTAAACTTTCGCGCTAATATTTTGAATCGGAAACTGTTATGATTAGAATGGTATTAATTTGACAACTTAAAATGTTTTTGGTGTTTTGAATATTCATTATCAATTTAAATGAAATTTATAATACAAGAAATTTTGGTAAAGATGCATCTTTCGTTGTGCACATTTATCTGTCTTTTCGTAACTTATAAGAGCAAAACGCAATAATGTTCTGAATTAAATTTATCTCAAATTATCGTAAAATACTTACATATGCAATTTTCAACCATTTTCCCTGTATAATTTTAGTTGTAATAAATACGTTCAAAGACGATAAGATCTCTTGTAATGTTTGTTCCTCAATTTTACAAAAATTGTTTACCTATTTGTAAAGACTTCACCATTAATTTCGGTACAGCTTCCACCAAAACCCTGTAACATTTAGACCTGAAGAATTTCGTTATAGAAACCACAATTCTGAAACTGTACACCATCAATTTCCCTCAAGCCTGGAAAAATTTACACAACAAAAATTCCTTAACCCCATCACCAGAGATGTTTCTTTTAAAACTATCCATGATATACTACTACCAGTAAACTATAACGTATTCCTCAAAAACATTTCCAAATCTAAGTTGTGTAAGTTCTGTGGTGACATTGAAACAACCAATCACCTATGTTTTGAATGCGAATTGGTGACCCCCTTACATCTTGTAATGAAATGGATTAAAAACACTCATGAAACTTATTTAATCCTTTTTACACAATCTAGATATTTGGAATTCTTCCTAAAGAAGCTTCGACTCTACTCGAAAACACGTGCACTGCTAGTGATCTTTAGGTGCACCCATTTTGCATTACTTGGCACCGCATGTCTCACAACATTTTTCTTGTGCTAACAGCTGCATAAATTAGACATCTTTTCAGACAATATGTATAATTTCTTTGTTGTTCTTTTAATTTAATTTTTTTTATGTGTTCCTCTCATGTTTCTAGATTTCAACATTCAGCTTTTTAGTTTAATTTCTGTTTTGTGGACTTAACCTATTTCTTCCCCAAGATAGAGAATTTTTAATTTTTTTCTTAAGATTCTTTTGTATTTGTTATCAATCTCTGATCTCTATAAGAGCTCTCATAATCCTTCACATGCAAGTCATCTACAATTGTTTCCCTTGAAATTAGTTCCCTTGTTGGAATGTAAAATTTGGGACTACTGTAATACCTGTACTTTTCTTATGTAAAATTCTAACAATACAATTATTTCTGTCAATATTTATTTTTACATATGTTAAACTACATTGGAAATTTTTTTAAAAATGTAACCAATTATAAAGTTATATTTGAAAAATATCTGCTTTTTTTCTTAATCATGATGTTATGTCTTGTTTCTTATTTTTTATATTGGGTTGAAACGCTAAAACATATCATTGCACACTTTTGGAGCTTTCATGGAGTAGTTAATAAAAAAATTTCTAGGGGGTCAGGTTTGACCTTATTGAAAAAATAATTGCATAGTATTACTTGAAATGAACACAAGTACTTGTAGAAAAATGGGGAAAGTACATTAATGAGGACGTCATGGGGTTGTATATCACATGGCGCAACACGGAGTGGACAGGCCTATGGAAGAATTTGTTAAAACACCCCATTAAGGAATTAATGTTTATATGTTAATTTAAGAACAAAAAAAACTTTGGATTGCTAATATCCATAACCCTTTCCCTATACAGCTCCTGAACTGTACAAGGAACCCAAATTAATGTGTAAAATAAAAATAACTTTTGGAATTTTCTTAACAATAAAAAAAATAATTAGAGACACCCCAACTTGACTCAGGATAAGTACAACTAGACTGTATGTGAATAAATATATGGAAAGGAAAGTAAGAAAAAAAAGCAAAATAAAAACATCTAAATAAAATACCTCACTTTACCTAAATTCACAATTAAATAAAAAATAAATGTATGTACTCCTATTAAAAAAAAAATTGAATGTGATGACCTACTTAGAGGTATAAATCACAAAACAGGACAACTGGTCAAATTTGAATGAAAAGACTATCCTAACAATGAAACAATGTATATATACTTATACAAGACACAGAGAAATAGCACCAACACAAATAGCAAACACAGGGTATAGAAGACCACTAGCCATGGTCAAACCAAAATATTAAGAAAGTGGATCTGAAGGAGGGTAGATAAATCCCACCTCAGAAAACCCTTCTTTGATAACACCAGGGAAAGAGCGAATAAAAATACACCTTTCCTAAATTGTAATAATCCCGATAGAAAAAATTGAATTACAGGAAACTAAAAGAAATTTAAAAAACACACAACTACATATCAAATTAACACACACACATAAAAACTTTTTAACTTTTTTTCTAATTAGGGTCATCTATCTGGTGCCCCCGCCCCCCCACCACCCAAAGGAAAACATACCTTCCAAGCAAGCAGTGGGTAGCAAAGGTGCCATGAGCCATAATCATAACCAACTACTAAATATATACACAGAATCAATGCAGTTTGAATTCTTCAAATTTAAAACGCTGAAACATTAAATTGGAATACTAATTTGTGATAATCAGTGATACTCTTTGAGTATAAAATTATATCGAGTATATGTGTGTATTCTACATAGAAACATCTAAATGTAGAAACAGCGAAAAGTGAATTCATTGCAAATTAAATGTATATATTAAATTTAAAATTTTTGCAAATCTGATTTTATTCAATTTTACTCAGTGATACTTTCGAGTATAAATTTTATTTGACTATACGAGAGTCCTCTTCAATGAAAACTGGAGGAATACAAAAACATCTACTATATTGGTAAAAAATGAACATTACAATTTGGAATATAAACCTTTGAGCAAAAACCTCATTTTACCATATGTGTGTGCTTCCATAGTATTTGAATACAAATAGCTATTGTTTGTGAGGATACCTAAACAAACATATTCTACTTCAACAGTTCCCAATGTACATAATGTGTCAAACAGAAACAATCTCTTTGTCAATCTCAGTGTTTTGAGAAATCGAAAAGAGAACATAAATGTATAAACTTTTGTAAACAATACAGTGAACACTGGAATATAATCACATACTTTTTTTTGTTTTTTGTTTTGAAAGGGATTTTTAACATAGCTTTAACAATTTTTCAGTCATATTGCTACAATGTCTGCAGGGTGACAGTTTATAGTGATATCTAGCACTGGGGCATCATGCCGTAGACATGTAGCATGATGTCCCACTCAGTCACATTATCCTGACACCAGACCGACTAGTCCTAACACTAACCTCTTAATGATGAACGCCAAGTGAGGTAGCTGTTAGTACCATTTTTCTAAGTCTTTGGTATGACTCGGCTGGGGGTCAAACCCACGACCTCCCACTTCCGAGGCGGATGCTCTAACCTCTAGGCCACTGAAGCAGTCACACACACACAGACACACACACACACACACACACACTTACTAACAACTTATTCGACACTTATAGACACATCAACCCAACTAAACAAGAATACACCTACACAAGATACACAATGGCATCCAGGATAGACCATTGCTACATGAACATTAATTATAGACATTCTAACTAAAAGCGAAATTCTGCCAATAAAAATAGCAGACCACAATGCCATTGCAGTCCATGTAAACCCCCCAAAAACCAACAGATGAGGAAAAGGCACATGGAAATTAAACAACATTATACTTGACCTACCAGAGTAACAAAAAGATCCACATGCTGTACTCAATGTATTACATCCAGATATTGTACTCAATGCATTACATCCAGATGTAATGCTCAATGCATTAAATCCAGATATTGTATTCAATGCATTACATCCAGATATTGTACTCAATGCATTACATCCAGATATTGTACTCAATGCATCACATCCAGATATTGTATTCAATGCATTACATCCAGATATTGTACTCAATGAATTACATCCAGATACTGTACTCAATGCATTACATCCACATACTGTATTCAATGTATTACATCCAGATACTGTACTCAATGTATTACATCCAGATACTGTACTCAATGTATTACATACACATGCTGTACTCCATGCATTACATCCAGATATTGTACTCAATGCATTACATCCAGATATTGTACTCAATGAATTACATCCAGATACTGTACTCAATGCATTACATCCACATACTGTACTCAATGTATTACATCCACATGCTGTACTCCATGCATTACATCCAGATATTGTATTCAATGCATTACATCCAGATATTGTACTCAATGAATTACATCCAGATACTGTACTCAATGCATTACATCCACATACTGTACTCAATGTATTACATCCACATGCTGTACTCCATGCATTACATCCAGATACTGTACTCAATGCATTACATCCAGATATTATATTCAATGCATTACATCCAGATATTGTACTCAATGCATTACATTCACATACTGTACTCAATGCATTACATTCACATACTGTACTCAATGCATTACATTCACATACTGTACTCAATGTATTACATCCACATGCTGTACTCAATGCATTACATCCTAATATTGTACTCAATGTATTATATTCACATACTTTAATCAATGTATTACATCCACATGCTGTACTCAATGCATTGCATCCAGATATTGTACACAATGCATCCTTACACTGTAATCATTGCACAAAACATACATGTGACAGATCCAGGACATTAAACCACTAGATTTACATATTATGACCTCTAAACAAGATATTTTATTGACATAAATTTTATGTGTTCAATGGGAATGAAAAGAAAGCTAATGTATTGCATGGGAACAGGGAAATGACAAATATCTGAAAAAAATTTTGTACAATTTTCAAAATGATCATGACTAATGCCAAATGAACATTGTACCCTTGTCTTTATACTTTGTCAAGACCAAATTGATGAAATTTCATGTGGATTCATGCAGGTATATGGGAAAAAAATAATCCTAGATTTATACCCAAAAGTAGTGATGGGAATCGGTCAGAAATTCATAATTGATAATCGGTTCCTCTTAACGAACTGATCATCGATTATAATCGGTTACTAAGAGAAAATTTTAATTTTTGTTAAACAGTTATATCTTTGATCAAGAGTTCAATATGTTTATAAATGTACAGGAGTAATCTCTTTTAATGACATGTATACTTTAACCTGACAATAATATTACATTGTGTGTTACTTTTGTTCAGCAACTTTGTTAAATAAATGCAACTTTTTATGGCTGATCAGTCATATGTAACTGAAATACTGCTTCAATCCCCAGACATTCTTTTGTTCACATGTGATGTGTCTATAAAATAAAGTATAGAAGGACATGTTTTTCTTGATTGTCATTGTTTATAAATACTACAAAAGTGTTGCAATTTGACTGAAACAAATCAACAAAATGTGTTTAAATTTATAACTTCAACACTTTAGCAGCCTGACCGTGTAATAATGACTATATGTTCCTAATTATGAATCATACGGTTTCATATTTGTAGTTGTGAAGGGAATTAATGAATTTTCAGGTCAACTTTAGTGGCTGGGAGTTTTACTAACCTTTGTGCTTTGCATACACCTAAAAAGTAGTCTCCCTTTACACACAATCGATTATGGAGTTCACAATCGATTATCTTATTGGTTTGCTCAACCAACTGATGATCAGTTATAATCGATAATCGGAACAACACTACCCAAAAGAGTAACTATTCTTCTTAAAACACAAAACAGTATAAAGAATGCTAAAAGACTAAATAGACTATCAAACAAAACAACAGAAAAACCCAACAATTCCAGATAAATTAAATTTCATGAAGAAAGAAAATTACCTCAACAAATTCGTGTGTCAATTTGAAAGCAGAGTTTTCAAATCCCAGGTTCTTGCCGGGTGATGTGGACAAGATGAATCCGAAGTCGATGTGGATAATGTGACCCTCGGAGTCAAGAAGTATGTTACCATTGTGTCTAAAAAACATTGAAATGTTTAAACAAAAAGCAAAAAGATTTAATAAAATTCAGGTTGCAACAACAACAAATATCAAGAAATGTTTAATTGATCACTGTAAGATATATGTAAAATACACAACACAAATGTTCTAATGTTAAATTGATCTTTATAATACATAATTTCAATACACAACACAAAGATACTAATGTTTAATAATAAGACATACTAATATTTAATTGATCACTTAAGATATAATTTTAATACACAACACAAATATACTAATATTTAATTGGCAGCTGTAAGACGGACTATTTCTAATGATAATCAAACTATTTCCTGGTTATCTAAAAGCGGCATTATTTATGATGATGATGATATACATATAAATGTAACTTGTCCGGACTATTTCCAATGATAATCAAACTATTTCCTGGTTATCTAAAAGCGGCATTATTTATGATGATGATGATATACATATAAATGTAACTTGTCCAGACTATTTCCAATGATAATCAAACTATTTCCTGGTTATCTAAAAGCGGCATTATTTATGATGATGATGATATACATATAAATGTAACTTGTCCAGACTATTTCCAATGATAATCAAACTATTTCCTGGTTATCTAAAAGCGGCATTATTTATGATGATGATGATATACATATAAATGTAACTTGTCCAGACTATTTCCAATGATAATCAAACTATTTCCTGGTTATCTAAAAGCGGCATTATTTATGATGATGATGATATACATATAAATGTAACTTGTCCAGACTATTTCCAATGATAATCAAACTATTTCCTGGTTATCTAAAAGCGGCATTATTTATGATGATGATGATATACATATAAATGTAACTTGTCCAGACTATTTCCAATGATAATCAAACTATTTCCTGGTTATCTAAAAGCGGCATTATTTATGATGATGATGATATACATATAAATGTAACTTGTCCAGACTATTTCCAATGATAATCAAACTATTTCCTGGTTATCTAAAAGTGGCATTATTTATGATGATGATGATATACATATAAATGTAACTTGTCCAGACTATTTCCAATGATAATCAAACTATTTCCTGGTTATCTAAAAGCGGCATTATTTATGATGATGATGATATACATATAAATGTAACTTGTCCAGACTATTTCCAATGATAATCAAACTATTTCCTGGTTATCTAAAAGTGGCATTATTTATGATGATGATGATATACATATAAATGTAACTTGTCCAGACTATTTCCAATGATAATCAAACTATTTCCCGGTTATCTAAAAGTGGCATTAGTCTGGATTATTTTCTTCCCACTGTAGAACTACTGCTGAACATAAAATAAAATTCTTCTAAAATGGTGTTAAAAAAAACACATATGGAAATATTATTGTAGCAATAAGAAAGATGCTCATAAACAATGTTTGAAAACAATATATAAAATATGACAACTTAAATAAATATAATCATTAAGAAGTTACAAGTAAACACATTATTAATGGAATGGAAAATATGAATTCTTAAGCCATTATTGAAATGGAAAATATAACTCCTGTGTCATTATTGGAATTGAAACTATGAACTCATCATTACTGCAATGGAAAATTTGAACTCCTAGATCATTAATGGAATGGAAAACATGAAGTCCAGTGTCAGTAAGCATCTCCTAACTTCATAAAAAAAAGAGAGTTAATATCAGCACAAATTGTGCGTGTCTTCATGAATTATCAATTACTTTTACCTGCCTTTAACCTGCATTAGGTAGCAAAGACAAGAATTACCAATTACTTTTACCTGTCTTTAACCTGCATTAGGTAGCAAAAACAAGAATTATCAATTACTTTTACCTGTCTTTAACCTGCATTAGGTAGCAAAGACAAGAATTACCAATTACTTTTACCTGTCTTTAACCTGCATTAGGTAGCAAAAACAAGAATTATCAATTACTTTTACCTGTCTTTAACCTGCATTAGGTAGCAAAGACAAGAATTATCAATTACTTTTACCTGTCTTTAACCTGCATTAGGTAGCAAAAACAAGAATTATCAATTACTTTTACCTGTCTTTAACCTGCATTAGGTAGCAAAGACAAGAATTATCAATTACTTTTACCTGTCTTTAACTTGCATTAGGTAGCAAAGACAAGAATTATCAATTACTTTTACCAGTCTTTAACCTGCATTAGGTAGCAAAGACAAGAATTATCAATTACTTTTACCTGTCTTTAACCTGCATTAGGTAGCAAAGACAAGAATTATCAATTACTTTTACCTGTCTTTAACCTGCATTAGGTAGCACACAAGGCAATATGCTGCACAGCTTTGCACAAAGTTTTTCTGAGCCGTCAAAAACTCCTCACTATTCAATGGTCCAAACTCTGTCTTGAAATATTCCAGGAGGGACATTTTACTGTGCTTCTTTATTTGGTGGATGGATACTGCATTGAGAACTGGCTGGATCATACCGCTGTCTTTAGAAGTTACTACAATGTTGTAGGGCTTGATCCACAGGGGGGCATGCTCATGTTTCCATATAATCTGCAGGAAAAGTTTCAAATAAAAGAAAAGTTCTTTACATTTTAGATTTTGTTACATGCCTAAGCTGACTCTTCAAATATATTGAACTTGTATAGCTATTCATGCTGAAACTCTGTGACCCTGACCATTGGCTTTTTAACATATATACTGCATTGGAGCTTTAAAATTTTGACAAACTACTAACAATCTGGGTATTCGCATGCTATGCTAACCACTCACTGATACCTACATGAATTACTAACTACTGCCACCTACATACATAAAGTGCTAACTACTGACACCTACATGAAATGCTAACAACTCTGATATCTACATGAAGTGCTAACAACTCTGATATCTACATAAAGTGCTAACAACTTTGAAGCCTATATGAAGTGCTAACAACTCAGATATTTACATGAAGTGCTAATAACTCTGATATTTATATGAAATGCTAATAACTCTGATATCTATATGAAGTGCTAATAACTGATATCTATTTGAAGTGCTAATAACTGATATCTATATGAAGTGCTAATAACTGATATCTATATGTAGTGCTAATAACTCTGATATCTACATGAAGTGCTAATAACTGATATTTATATGAAATGCTAATAACTCTGATATCTATATGAAGTGCTAATAACTGATATTGACATGAAATGCTAACCAATCTGACACCCACATGAAGTGTTAACAAATTTTACACCCATATGAAATGCTAACAACTGCTAGCAACCCTGACAACTACATGTGATATCTGCCAATCTCTGCACTTACATGAAGTGTTAACAACTCTCTGACACCTACATGAAATATTAACCCATCTCTGACACTTACATGAAGTGTTAACAACTCTCTTACACCTACATGAAATATTAACAACTCTAAAACACCTACATGAAATATTAACAACTCTCTGACACCTTCATGGAGTGCTAACAACTCTGACATATACACAAATAGATAACAAATCTCTGACATGTACATAAATAAATTAAAATAGCTGTAACTTCAATCTTGTCATAATATGTTTGTGAAATGTTTGCTATTAACCAAAACTCTCTAAAATAAAAAAATAAATTGTTACAATTTTCCAAAACATAACTTGGGTTAATAAAGTGAGAATTTCTATTTTGGCTTTGGTGATTTTATTATTTTATAAAATTTTATTTATTTTATAAAATTTTCATAACCTCACCTGAAGTTGTTTTAGCACTTGGTAGACCATGAGTTCTTGTCTCAGATCATCACCACACTTTACAATGACTGACAGAAGTCTCCAGTTTGGAAGGTGACCATATGGTGACGACTCCTGAATTCGGTGCACTTTTGCCTCCCAGGGTTCCTTCATGGCTGCCGCTGATGGGTCTTCAGGGTCACGCTAGTTAAAGATTTCAAATGGTTACAAGTAATGGCAAAAATGAGTTTTTTTTCTTCTTCTTTTAGTTTAACATCTGAGTCATCTCTCCAATTCTGCCAATTACCCACATCCCTTAGTTCCTAGTTTTAATAAATATTATAAAATATGTATGTGCATTGAAAACCCATTCAAATTATCATCCCAAAACTTACCCAAGATGGGCTGTATTGCCATATTTCACATTGACATAAAAGTAGTGTCATGAAAATCCTCCACCACAATTCAAAGGTTATGGTGAGCAATTTGCTCAAATTATATATATATATATATATATATATATATATATATATATATATATATATATATATATATATATATATATATATATATATATATAGATAGATAGATAGTGCGAAATGTGTCCTGAAATATGAAAGTACAATGACTGGTCAGAATGCCTTCTTCCACTGATGATCACAAGTTTTATGAAAGTTTTATTCTCAAGGTTTTAGAAGAAAAGAAATGTGGGATTATTCTGCCCTGCCACTCCGAACCTCCATGTATCCTGTCCTTCCAATTTTTACTTCTTTTAGTATTGTAGTTTCTCTCTTCTAATATGGTTTGACATACATATGTAAAGCCTGGGGATAGTTAATACTTAGACCTGAGAGAAGACTGGAACATGTATTTCTAGGTCAGGAATGTTGTTATAAGATAATTCATAATGATTGCACACCAGTCCAGCTTTTAAATTTAAAACAGGTCTTGATGAGGAGTGGATGTTGTGCTGATCTTTCACTTTATGCAAATCCTTCGGCAAGTAAGACAAGTTTCAATCATGGACTTGAAGAATTCTGTTGCATGGTTGCATATACTGGTACTTGAATTTTTTTTATAATAAACTTAAAACTAACTCTTAAAACTGCACACTTTTCACCATTTGTGGTAGCAAATAAAACCCATACAAATCATTCATAAATGCCACAAACAGTACATTCTATGCATGTTTAATAGACCTGTATAATAATAATAATAATAATAATAATAATAATAATAATAATGAGGACTTTGTATAGCGCCTAAACAATAGAAGTTCTAAGCACTTTACAACATCTACAATGATATGACTACACTACAGAAGAAAACAACAACAAAAAAAACGTGAAATTGGAGAACATAAAAACATGCTGAATACATATAAGGTACAAAACATTATTAGGTCTCTAAGTTTGTTCCTGCAGTCGAAAAAGGTGAGATTTAAGAGCACTCTAAAAAGGAACCATTGTGTCTTTGTGTCTAATTTCAATGGGCAATGCATTCCACATCACCAGGACCTAGTATGTATGCACTAGTAGTACATAAAATCATTTTCTCCGAGTCGCAATGACTCTGACCATTTGACCTCCAAATCAAATCAAAAGCCTGTCATTATCTTAAGTGGTCAAGGTGTTGTGCTCAAGTTTTATGCCAAAAAGCATTTTTGTCTTCTTTCAGTCACAGTGTCTATGACCTCTGGCTGTTTGATCTCAAGATAAATAAGATTCTTTTTTGTCCAAACTACAGGCCATCAACAAACTTGATGATACATCACTGAGAATTGGAATAATTGTTCAGGAATATTTCATACTGCTGTCAGTGACCTTGACCTTTGACCTTCTTACCTCCAAATCAATAAGTATCTTCCTTACTCCAAGTCATGTGATCTAAAGTTTAATCCATGTCACAGTCTTTGAAATTGGTGGTTGTGTGTTAACCTGAGGCTAGTTAATTTCCTGTTGGACTTGCCAGTTTTCTTCATTTTTATAGTCCAGTGGCTGGTTAAATTTCAGTTGTTGTTCGTCAGTGCATATTTATACTATCATATGTTTTTAAAGTCTAAAAGATTGGATGATGTATAAATTATATCTCAGCTAACTGCATAAATCATAGAAATTCAAAATTCCTCTCGACAGTTAGAAGCAATGGGATTTGAATCATCATATTCAAAACAAGGCCCTGCAAATCTTTACCACTTTTCTTAGATTTACAAGGTAAAGTTGTCCAAGACCCTAAATCAGATCTGTGTACTTGTCAAATCAAAATGAGATTCATCCTTACTTCAAGTGCAAGCCATTTGCAAAATTTGTTACAGATTATGTGATGTAAAACTATTGCTATTGTGCAGAAATATTTTTCTTCTTGTAGTCAGTTACCTTGACCTCTGAACTTTTTATAGAAAAAGCTATAGGACTGTTTCTTCCTCCAAGTTCAAGCCATCCAAAACATTTTATGAAGGTAAAACAAGTTATTGTTAAAAAAAGGAAGAAGGGAGACAGGTGAATGTTATATCTCTGTCTTTCGATGTGCATATACAGACAGCCAAATACCTCAAACTTGCCCTTCGGGGCAGCAATGTGTTCTGATAGCCGTCTTCTGATGTCCCCGGCAGCTATATAAACTGGCTCTTTACTGTCTCCACTTGTGGAACTGTCTATGGAAAAGGTAGAAATTGTATCACATGGCTTGTTCTTGGTGCTGAACTGAAAAGAAACAAAAGAATTATTGATTATTTTTCATATATCACATCAATTATATAACAATTTCACACCACTAATCATTCATGTAAAAGCTTCTAAGTATGCTGCAGTCTCTGTTATAACACATGTATGCTCAGGAATCATATGGATGAATTTAGAATTTTTTTAATTGCTTCCTAATTTATTTTAGTCTATTTTCATTCTTGGCTTACTATATATAAATTAAGAAGTTGAGTCAACAGGCAAACTGCATAGACTGAAATATGCTGGTGAATAATGCACTGGCAGATCTATGACTAATCAGAAGAACAAGAAAAGGGACCCTCATGCATTATGTGTTGACAGGTCAGAGTCTATCCTGTTTGTAGTTCGACTCGACTTATAAACAATTGTCTCACAATTTTACATATTATACTTTATTATAATGCAGTTTTATATACAACATACCCTTTGTACCATAGAAGTAATTTTTGTGTCCAATGTATAAAGCAAGATAGTTTTATCACATGACTCCATTGATTAGGAAGATTCACATGAGTAAAACTATTTGGATACACTTCATACAGTTTTACTGGTTGACACGATTGACGACAATCTGGATACCTCTGTAATTGTGGAAACTGAGAATCTATGGAAACAATTATCAACGATTAGTGGGCCACCTATTACACCTCCAAAATTCAAGATAGATCCCAAACTGAGTGACTGCCGTACACTCTAGCCATTGCAACGGTCGTTTTCATAATGAAAATTAGATGCAATGAGTTTTATTATTTTCTGCATGCTAACAAGATTCCTGATGATAACTAATCAATATGATATTCACTGTAATACTTCTTTTGACTCGCGAATTTTAATTCATTGAAATGCTCTGGATGAATCAATGATTTTATGTTAAGCTCTTCAAACATTGGCTCTTACCAGCTTATTTTTTAATAGCAATAACTGCATGAACGATTTCGTGTGAAGCAAAAAAAATTAAAAAATACTACGTTAAGTGCTTAGATACAGAGACAAACAAAGCCTTCACTTTATCTATATATAAACATTTGTAACAAAACACATCCCAAGTTTATATTTTTAAAATCTGCATTGAGAAAAAACAAATATTACAATACCTGAATAATTTCATCATTGTCTAGAGACCACACATCTGCATCATCAAAGTCTCCGATACTGCCATACATGCTGAGCTCTGTCCTGGGGGAGTAGCTACCTTGCTGGTAAAACGTCACCAAATCTTCCTCAGACTTAGTAAAGCGCAATGTATTCTCCAGAATTTTATTTGGTACCTGACTTGTAACTGGGTTATCACAGTCCAAAACTTCTACATAGATCAAGTATGGAGCCTGTAACAGTGAGACAAAGACAATAAGGACAAAAAGCAATCAAAGAGACTGGCACTCTATTGGCTGAAAAGACTTTCTGTGAATTCAAGACAAGACAATGTTCTTTTATTCAAATACTGATGATCTGAGGATTAATGTTCCTAAGAAACTGTTTTGAAAAAATCAAACTAAATCAGACCAAAGCTAACATGCCAAAATTGATATTTCTGAGAAACTATGTTGTAAAACATCAAACCAAATCAAACCAAAGCTAACATGCCAAGTTTAATATTCCTGAGAAACTATGTTGTAAAAAATCAAACCAAAGCTATCATGCCAAGTTTCATATTCCTAAGAAACTATGTTGTAAAACATCAAACCAAATCAAACCAAAGCTAACAAGCCAAGTTTGATATTCCTGTGAAACTATGTTGTAAAACATCAAACCAAAATCAACATACCAGGTCTGACATTCCTGAGAAACTATGTTGTAAAACACCAAACTCCCAAAAGTGAACATACCAAGTTTCATATTCCTGTGAAAATGTGTTGTAAAACACCAAACCAAACCTAAGACAACAGACCAAGTTTGATAACAAAAATACTTTCCTACATGCCAGAGTTAAAACAATACCCCCTAAATGCATTAGTAAAATCTTCTGTCATGGCCTTTGATATTAAACCTGCTATTATGGACACAAGATCACTGATCTTGTCATAAACGATTTCAAGATATATTCAATGATGTGATGAGTTTGGTTATATCTACAATTAATATTATTTTGGGAAATTTTTTATTTAAGTAAAATCATTGAAGGCAATCTTCTGATATATCCATACAACGGGTCTGATACAAACACATTCATCTGTATTTTATGTTACCATGGTTACAAGCCAGTACAGCTAAAAGTCAGTCATGATCTATGACCCGAAAATCAAAATCAGTTTGCTGACTAATCAACTAACAAAACATCATAAAAGGTCTGTAAGTCAAAACCTCATGTTGATTTGACAATCCATTCAGAAGAGATTGTGATTAGATTTTCAAGATGACTTCAACAGTTGCTATATCAGACCCAAGATAACCATTGCTATCTAGGAAAATTGAGCACAAAGAGGTAAAAATTAGTGATTCTATTGAAACATTTGTGACATTTACCACAGCAAATAAAAATTCCAAGTGGAAGACAGAAGAATGATAAAATTATTTTAAAACATTACAAAACATGTCTATGTACAGCTATGTAAAACATGTCTATGTACTGCTATGTAAAACATTTCTATGTACAGCTATGTAAAACATGTCTATGTACAGCTATGTAAAACTATTTACAGTATAAACCATTGTGTATTCTTTTAATTTTCCTCCAAGCTGCTACTTTTCAGCTTTGCCAAAAGATCCTTTTCTGAAATCTTTGCCATATGACAAAGGTTGGATCCCTGTTGATCACACCATGCCTCCGTTCTCAGCTTTTTGTCTTCAAAACACAAAGGTTATGTTTATTTCTTTATTATAATTAAATTTTATTCCATATATAGCCTTCAGAATGTGTGTCAAATCCAACAGTCAAGGCACACATGAAAGGTTTAAATAAACACTGCTGATTATTGTTTGCAGGTAAACACAAGCATTGCAGAAATCTAATTTGAAAAAAAAAACTAAAAACAAACAACTCAGTACATCCATCATGAAGGAAACACAAATGAAATGATGCATTCCTAATAATGGCATGAAACTGATTATATGTACGAATTATTGGAAAAGACTGGGAAGGAATTACACATTGGTCTGATTGTAATAGCTTATTATATGACAGAATCTGGTCTTACAACACAAATTACCATAAAGACAGGAATGAGCCTAAACTCTCTAGTTATATGCTGGAAAGTGACGATATCTTAGAAATTACTATAAAGACAGGAATATCGTAGTAATTACTGTATTGGGCCAATAACACAAACTTATGATATCTTACAAATTAACCAAATTACTGAAACAGTATGTACCTTTTCTTTAGAGTTGAGAACAACACTTTGTGTGTGTGGTATGCGCACAACATGGTGAGAGGCATCCTCCGTTGGTAACCAAACTCTGGCAGGCAGATTCAGGTTCAACATTGCCAGCTCTGCTATCAACCGAGATGCTGTGACATAAAAGATTGATATAGTATTCTGTGACTATGCGACTGCTATGTGCTATGTTATTTAGTATACAAAACACAGGGGTGTATTCATTGATTTGCCACATCATATTGACAAAATAATTTATACCAACAAAGCTATTATGAGAAATTAACCAGTGTAAACATACCGATGAGTTAAACTGGCATAGATAACACAAGCTATACCTTTTTTATTTGTTTGTTTGATTAGGATTTTTAATGTAGCTTTAACAATTATTCAGTCATATTGCAACAATGTCTGCAGTGAGACAGTTTATAGTGATGCTTAGCACTAGGGCATCATGCTACAGATATGTAACATGATGTCCCACCTAGTTACATTATCCTGATATCAGGCCTTCCAGTCCTAATACTAACCTATTAATGCTGAGCGTCAAGCGAGACAGCTGTTAGTAACATTTTTGTAAGTCTTTGGTATGACACAGCTGGGGGGTTGAACCCACGACCTCTCACTTCCATGGCGGATGCTCTAACCACTAGGCGACCGGAGCCGTCTATACATCTTTAATATTTAACAGCTTAACACATGTTGTTATGGAAGGGAAACAACTCAAACTGTATTTCTTGGGGCCCCGAGTGGCTGAGTGGTCTAAAGTGCTCTCTGTTACAGATCACTGCCATCTCACCTCTGTCTGCGTGGGTTCGAGTCTAAGATTCAGCTAATGCAGTTATGTGAGAAAGCTTGCCAGTAGCTTCTCGTGGGTCGGTGGTTCTTTCTGGGGGTTTGCCCGGGTTCTTCCTCCACCAATAAAACTGGCCGCCATGTATAGCCTATCATGTACTGAAAAATGGCGTTAAACCGTACAATAACAATAACAAACTGTATTGCTACATGAATGAATACAGCATGCCAACTTGTATCATATTGTGTCTGTCATAAATTAATTCATCTGAATTAAGTTCTAAAGAAATCGTATCTAATGATATTAAAATACATTCAGATCAATATTTGTGTTGTAGAAGTTATAATTCTTATGGATTATCAATAGTACCAACCCCAATACTCAAACAAAATTTTGTCTATCTCTCAACATCTCACATCTTTACACCATGCTCAATGATTATGGACTGCACCACTTTCCAGTGATTGATGGCGCAGGTGTATATTGAACAAGAGACTCAAGATGGGTTTGACAACCCTCATCTGTCATACATTGTTCTAGAAGTCATTGGAAGTAATAAAGCAGGTGCCTGGATTAAAAAACAGTCATGCCAAGATCGTTTTAAGTTTGTTGGTAGAAATTGCTGTGATTAGATATGTTGTTTAATTGCGTTTCTACCCTAAGTAACGTTTTTTGAATGGGATGTTGCATTGACATATTTTGCATGAATGGAAAGTTATTTATACTAGGACTCTACATAAAGTATTTTGGTCTGGTATAGTTTACACAGCTATGAAAAGAAAGTTTTCTGATACATTTTTTTTGTAAATATTAGTAACAATAGACAGACATACATGAGTGGATCAATTGTAGGCTTTTCCACCTAGTTGCCATGGAATCCACACAACTGCAAGTGGAGCCACCCTGAACACAACTTGGACAGAACTTGTCTTAAGAAACATGCAAGTAAATATTTAATAAAAACTCCATTGGCCATTCTGAAGATGAAAGAAGTCTTTCGATGTGTTTGCTACGGAAGCCTCATTTAGTTCAGTTATTCATAAAAAGTAAAACAGAGGTTTTAAAACCAGTCGATAGAGAAGAAACTGTTGCAAGGGTAGACAATCTGGACATAATATTTATGAAGTATAAGAGACATTCCTATCAAGTTTGATAAAAACTGACTATGTTATTGTGGATAAGATGTCAAAAATGGTAATTCCAAATAGGAAAACACAATCGTTAGGAAAGTTGACCCGAACATTAATTTCAACACAGCATGTCCAATAAAACAATTTTACCAAGTTGAACTGGCTCAATGATTATTTTAGACAAGTTGAAAATGTGAACAGATGACACAAGACAGATGCCATTCCACTAGTCCACCTGACCTATGACAATAGAGCTAAATGTAAATGCTTTTTGACTTCCCCAGACTAGAATAATCTTTTGTCTGCACAGTCTTTAGCTGAAATGTGAAAAATAATGCTACATTTAAGCCCTGCCTTACTTCTAAGTTCCTTTGTGGGTTGCTGTTGCAGTTTCTTGCCAATTGCCATCAAAGCCTTGATAAATTCTATCTGGGGTGTTAACCTTGGGGCCTGAAATGAAAAATGATTTAAAATAAACAAAGTTTAAATATGCAGAGATGACCCAATCTTTCCTAACCTTATGTAATAAAGATTCAGGATAAATATATCCCAGCAATCTCATTATCTGTACAACTTTTATTAGTTCATTATTGCTAAATGAGACACATACAAGATTGTGTTCATACCAAATTGCAAAAGCCCATTTATTGGCAAATGGTACATGCAAATTTTCAATGCTTCTAACACTAATGACTGAGCAAATGTTTAAAGTTAACACTTATGACAACAAGTCTAGTATATGTTTTAATTTTTCTGCAATATTTTTCACAGTTTGGGACATACGTAAAGAAAGCAAATGCAGTCAACTAAAAAGTGTAATCATATTTAGACTAATGTTTACTCTCATGAAAATATGTGAAATCAGCAACTAAAACCTAAAAAATCTAATCATATTTAGACTAATGTTTACTCTCATGAAAATATGTGAAATCAGCAACTAAAACCTAACATCATCACTAATATTATTGCATATTTCTAAGGACAAATCTAAAGATAAATGCATGCATGCACTTTGATGATAAAATGATAAGGCATCTAAACTCCCTAACCATTAAGTGAAGCAAGTTTCATACAATTCCTAAATATAGTTTTAAAGTTAAGGGTTTACAAAAGAGCTTACAAAAGACTAACACAAAGTGTATGTTAATTCTGACATCAGTACTGCAATGTCCAGCATTTTGCTCCGTAAAATGCTGTTAAAAAATTACTAACCCCACAATAGCAAATGGTTTCTCTGCCAGTAAGATCATTCAGTAGGGCCTCGGAGCTAAGATGGCATGTGCAACCTGAATCAAAAGCTCGTCCTGTTGCGAGGTCACCTGCACTGGAATGCAGGTTAGCTAAGGAACTACTCTGCTTCATGTAAAGACCTGAAAATTACAAATTAAAATTAAATAAACTTTAATTAATTATTTAATTTAATTGTGTCACTTTACATTATATATATATACAACATCTCATATCTAGTACTGTCACAGCTCTGGTGATGATGTTGGGTAGTCTTCGAGGTTCTCTAAACAATAACAACTTTAAATGGAAGATGACTTATAACTGCACGGGGTCCGGAGTGGACGAGTGGACTAAACGCTGTCCGTTGCAGATCACTGCTATCTCACCTCTGTCTGTGTAGGTTTGAGTCTCAGATCCTGTCAATGTGGGCACATGAGAAAGCTTGCTAGTAGTTTTTCGTGGGTCAGTGGTTCTTTCCGGGGTTTTCCCCCGGGTTCTACCTACACCATTAATACTGGTCACAATGAAGCCTATATAATGCTGAAAAATGGCGTTAAACCATAAAAACAAAAAACAAAAAACTTATAACTGCACAAGTCTGAACACACACAATACATTGAATATAGACCAACAAAGAAGTAAAGCCAGCGTTTTATCACTGATCAATAAACTTAAAGACAGCTGATGGATCAATAACTCTAATGAGAATCAATTTAGAAAACAAATTTTCAAAAATATTACAATTTTCCAGCAGCATGTAAAATAGGCCAATACATTTAAAAATGGAAATTTAAATATTTGTTGTGCTTTTTAATTATGAAGTGAACCCTGCCTTATAATTTAATAATATAATCATACTATAGCACACTCACTATATGAACTTTCATTATTACACTGTGGCTTTAATAAGGCTATTAAAACACTACTATTCATGTTACAAGGGCTTTATTTATAACATTATAACTATCAACCCCTTCATTATAGCCCCATTCCTGTTATAATGAGCTTCACTGTAACACTACTATGTACAGTTATAAAGTCCTTTACAGTAACACTGTAACTGTTATAAGGTCCTTCACAGTAACACTGTAACTGTTATAAGGTCCTTCACAGTAACACTGTAACTGTTGTAAGGTTCTTCACAGTAACACTGTAACTGTTGTAAGGTCCTTCACAGTAACACTGTAACTGTTGTAAGGTTCTTCACAGTAACACTGTAACTGTTGTAAGGTCCTTCACAGTAACACTGTAACTGTTGTAAGGTCCTTCACAGTAACACTGTAACTGTTATAAGGTCTTTGACAGTAACACTGTAACTGTTGTAAGGTCCTTCACAGTAACACTGTAACTGTTGTAAGGTCCTTCACAGTAACACTGTAACTGTTGTAAGGTCCTTCACAGTAACACTGTAACTGTTGTAAGGTTCTTCACAGTAACACTGTAACTGTTGTAAGGTTCTTCACAGTAACACTGTAACTGTTGTAAGGTCCTTCACAGTAACACTGTAACTGTTTTAAGGTCCTTCACAGTAACACTGTAACTGTTGTAAGGTTCTTCACAGTAACACTGTAACTGTTGTAAGGTCCTTCACAGTAACACTGTAACTGTTGTAAGGTCCTTCACAGTAACACTGTAACTGTTATAAAGTCCTTCACAGTAACACTGTAACTGTTGTAAGGTCCTTCACAGTAACACTGTAACTGTTATAAGGTCCTTCACAGTAACACTGTAACTGTTATAAGGTCTTTCATTATAACATCTTTGGATAAAAGTCCCGTTTAGCCTGCCAGTCCAAGCAGTTTACTGGGGTGTGGCATCTGCGCAAGTTACAGCTTGTTGCAGCCACAGGTGAGAGCTGGGTGCATGTGGGGATCAAAGGTGGGTGAGCTACCCCAAAAGAGGTGTGAGTTTTCCCCCACCAAAGGTGCTACCCCTCCAATACATTCCCTTACATCCCACAGAATATACAGAATTTCAAGTGGAAGAGAACATATATAATTTCAAGTGAGAAGGGTCATACAGTATTGCAAGTGATAGGGGACATACAGTATTACAAGTAATAGGGAACATACAGTATTACACATGATAGAGGACATACATTATTACAAGTGATAGGGGACATAACAGTATTACAAGTAATAGGGGACATACAGTATTACAAGCAATAGGGGACATACAGTATTACAAGTAACAGAGGACATAACAGTATTACAAGTGATAGGGGACATACAGTATTACATGTGATAGGGGTCATACAGTATTACAAGTGATAGGGGACATACAGTATTACAAGTAATAGAGGACATACAGTATTACAAGTAATAGGGGACATACAGTATTAAAATAGGGGACATACAGTATTAGAAGTGATAGAGGACATAACAGTATTACAAGTGATTGAGGACATAACAGTATTACACATGATAGAGGACATATAGTATTACAAGTGATAGGGGACATACAGTATTACAAGTGATAGGGGACACATTATTACAAGTGATAGGGGTCATACAGTATTACACGATAGAGGACATACAGTATTACAAGTGATAGGGGACATACAGTATTACAAGTGATAGGGGACATATAGTATTACAAGTGATAGGGGACATACAGTATTACAAGTGATAGGGGACATACAGTATTACAAGTGATAGGGGACATACAGTATTACAAGTAATAGGGGACATACAGTATTACAAGTAATAGGGGACATACAGTATTAGAAGTGATAGAGGACATAACAGTATTACAAGTGATTGAGGACATAACAGTATTACACATGATAGAGGACATATAGTATTACAAGTGATAGGGGACATACAGTATTACAAGTGATAGGGGACATACAGTATTACAAGTGATAGGGGACATACATTATTAAAAGTGATTGGGGACATACAGTATTACACGTGATAGAGGACATACAGTATTACAACTAATAGGGGACATACAGTATTAAACGTGATAGAGGACATACAGTATTACAAGTGATAAGGGACATACAGTATTACAAGTGATAGGGGACATATAGTATTACAAGTGATAGGGGACATACAGTATTACAAGTGATAGGGGACATACAGTATTACAAGTGATAGGGGACATACATTATTAAAAGTGATTGGGGACATACAGTATTACACGTGATAGAGGACATACAGTATTACAACTAATAGGGGACATACAGTATTAAACGTGATAGAGGACATACAGTATTACAAGTGATAAGGGACATACAGTATTGCAAGTAAAATACAGACTGTACAGGTGCAAGGAAAATGACATTTAAGATAAAGATAATGTACAGTACATACCTGTAGCATCAGATCGTGATCGTGTGTGTCCAATCTTCTTATTTGGCGGTGACATTGACAAGTGTACAGAGGGAGGTAACTGTACATGACTAGAATTTGAGGAGATCAAATGTTTCCAACGATGTTTACTGGGCCTAAGGAAAGTAAAATGAACATGGATTCATAACTACTTTATGCAAATTAGTAGCACAAAATTTTGTGTCTTGCCATGAAATAGCTCAGCTGTTTCTGCATATTAATTAGAGGTTTCATACACACGAAGGTAAACATTGGCTGCAGTAGTGTGTTTTTCTTTTTTCAGCATCAAATAGTCAAACAGAATGCTGAAAGTGCTGATAACCAATTACAGTGGGACCCCGCTATAACACGGTAGTTGGGAGCCATAGAATCCGACCGGGCTATGAACCGAACCGTGTTATAAGCAACCATGTACAATACCAACACATTTTTGGATTTAATTGGGGGGACGGGGTTACATAAAGACGGGTGCAAAAATGCATGGCACAATTACCATTTTTGATCAATATATATATTAAATGAGAAAAACATTTGCTGTGGTAACAGAAATTGCAGATATAATATATTACTTTATTCAGACAACCATGCATTGATACATACACGTGTCTAATTTATATATACATGTATAATCTATTGCATGAAAAGAGTTTCAACACCGTGTACTCACCAGCGAATTTTGTAACATACATTGAATCCATAATACAAATATTTCCATCGAAAATATCCACACACGGATGTAAAATATTCAATAATTTTGTCACAGATCATTATGGGACTGAATTCAATGAAAAGAAAAAAAACAAAAATTATGTAACAGGTGTACGTAATGAATGATGAAATAGTACATGTCCATAGATTAAATAATGGAAGCTACAGAGTATTCTTATAATAACTACATGTACATCTGAGGATCTCTCTGTCTCTGAATTCAGTCATTGTAAATTTCAGCACATTTTCCCACCCAAGCTGCTAGTCAAAGTCCTTTGAACTTACCGCCCAGTTATTGCGTCATGTTCTTTTGATGTACTCTAATAAATACAGCAGGCAGAACTGGCTTAACCACTGAATTATGTCACTGTTTAGCTCGGCAGTTCACTTTGATGACAAACAATGTACTTAAATTAATGGATTTATACATTCTGGTGAGAATCTTTTATCAACCGTAGCATTGGCTGTTGCTTAGTTGTGTATGAAATTAAGAGAACATATATCGGAGATTATTTTGAGCAACGATTGTATTCGGAATGCATTCAAGACAAACACAAAGTAGACACGATGGCTTCATTACTCAGGAATCAGTAATTATAATATTGACACTTATGAGCTGTAATTTTTCAACAATAAACAAAGATCAAAGTTCTCAGTAGGCCCAGCAATTGGTTCGTATTTCCGACGTTTATTTTGGCACAAAACTAGAAGAAATTTGATAATACATTTTCTACACGTTCTTTTTCGCACTGTTTAGACGAATATGAGAATGATAATTAAACTCTTAATTTTTTTTTTCATACTTAATTTTTTTTTTTTTGGTCTTTGAGAAAAATACCTGTAATAAATTACCCGAAATTTCGGGAGCCATGCCACGACCGGGTTATATCCAAATTCGGGTTATAGCGGGGCGGGTTATAGCGGGGTCCCACTGTATGAAAATTGCTACAGTTTTCGGGTAAAGCAGTCAAATCCTAGCATATCAGGAGTTGCAGTATAAGTAATACTATATCAAAGTTTGAGTACAGTGGACTCCACTTAACTGCACATTGGTTAACTGCACACACCAGATAACTGCATGTAGTCATGCCGGTCCCGTTTTTTCCCAAATGCTTTTTAATGGGACCAAACTTCGGATAACTGAACATCGCTTAACTGCACACTCCGGATAATAGCACGATAAATTTCTGTCTGTGGCACATTATTCAATACAATTTTACTCCAGTTAAAAAATTTCTGTCTGTGGCACATTATTCAATATAATTTTACTCCAGTTAACTGCACAATGTATTGTCATGATCAGTTACTGCCAATCCACTGCTGTAGCGCTTCAAATAAGCAGACAATTAAGCCAGTAAATGTGACTTTGTCAAGGATTGACATGTAAAGGACGCCTTTGGTGATATATACATGTCTATCTGCGCCCACTAGGGAGCAATAGTATGGGAAAAAATCATAGTACAGCATGCGAAACATTGCTCTAAACCGTGCGGGTTTGAATGATTTAAAACCCAAAAATGGATGGTTGGAAAGATCAAAAATGCGCAACAGAATTAAATTTAAACGACAACATGGCAAAAAAAAAGGATGCAGACGACTTTGGAACTGAACAAATTTTCTGTGGGAGATGACCCATCAATATCTGACAGCATTTTTCGAATTACAAGTGATCTATAGAATTTCTTGAAATTCGTTATAATTCCTTGATCCATTGGTTGAATCAGTGAAATTGTCTTCGGAGGAAGGAAAACATGCTTAACATTTAAGTAAAAGTTGAAAGAGTGGATTCTAACCATTGTTTAAATGTATTCTTCACATATATTCGTGCCGTGCTGATTTAAAGCTGTACTGTACCGTACTTTGGTTAATTGCAAACTCCGGTTAACTGCACTGTCTCGTGACGGGCCCGAGGGTGTGCAGTTAACCAGAGTTGACTGTGTGTGTATGTATGTATGTATGTATGTATGTATGTATGTATATATATATATATATATATATATATATATATATATATATATATATATATATATATATATACAGAAGATGCACCATATATGACTTTGAAAAATTAATAGAAAATCTTAAGGTTGAAAATAATGTAGCATTTACAACTGCCAACAAATTAGTGATATTTACAGCTTACACTTGTCAAAAGGCAAAGTTCAAATGCCAACAACATAGACCTTAAAATGCTATTGAATACTGTGCCAGCAGATCAGGGTTTGTTGCTTGTTCTACCCATTAGTCCAATTAGCCAATTGCAATGATCCAGATCTGTTCTACCCATTAGTCCAATTAGCCAATTGCAATGATCCAGATCTGTTCTACCCATTAGTCCTAGCCAATTGCAATGATCCAGATCTGTTCTACCCATTAGTCCTAGCCAATTGCAATGATCCAGATCTGTTCTACCCATTAGTCCTAGCCAATTGCAATGATCCAGATCTGTTCTACCCATTAGTCCTAGCCAATTGCAATGATCCAGATTTGCAGATACATTATGCAGTGACAGATCAGGTTTATTTAGTTTGTATCCAACCTATACTTGAGTATGTATGGGTATGTTTCACCATTCATAAGTAATACAATTTTAAAGTTTTTCTGTTAACTGTTATGAAATTTTAACAATGACAATTATCGCTTAACATCTGACCCCAAAATTATGATGGGTTAATATGTTTTGAAATGGATTGATGTTTTTATATGGATTTATGTTTTTTTATGGATTGATGTTTTTAAATGGATTTATATGTTTTTATATGGATTTATGTTTTGTAACATATTTCATTAAAAAGTTTGTCCAATAAAAAGCAGAAATGGTATGGCCAATTCACTAGAGCCAACAGTCTATCCACAACAGTACTGCAGGGCAGCGTCCAGGGTGGCAGAAGGAGAGGTATACAGAGAAGAAAGGGGCCAGACTACATCACACAATAGACCAGGAAAAGTTTTGCAGAGACACAGACATTGGCTGATTGAGACAAGTGGAGGGAACTGTTCAGATGTTCAGCAGCACAGTGCCTCAATGATCACACTAGGTCGAGAGATTGATGATGATGATGATGATGATGATGATGATGATGATGATCATGATGATGACGATAATGAATGTGAATTCAAAGTTGACACCTTAAAATTATGGGGCAATATGTCTAGAGTTTCACACAAATTTTAAATGGAAAATGTGTACAATCATTCACAAATTACAAAATAAACCAGAGTTATTAGTAATAAGTACCTCACAAAGGTTCCTGCTTACTGCATACTGATGGCTCATAATACTATAATGCATATCAAATGCAGACATTTATTTGGATAGTAAGTTATATGGCAGTGTTTTTCAACCTGGGTTCCGTGGGACCTAAGGGTTCCGTGAGCGCCAGCTAGGTGTTCTGCCAGTGGCCAGTAAAAATATTTTGTAAAAAGCTGAAATCGCCAGGGACCAAGTCTGGCAGTACCGGAACTGTGCTGTAATTAGTCGTTGTTTATCCACTTAATTACTGTTTCTGTTGTATTCCTAATGAGCGTTTAGCATTTGAATTAATTTTTATAACACTGCTGTTTTTGCGCGACCATGGACAGATTTATTAAGAAAAGAAAATTAGACGATGCCACAGCTGACGACCAAACTAAAACTCAGGAGCAGTAGACTGAAGCTACAGCTAGTACCACATCATGTGAGCCGAACGTACCAAAAATTGACGTTGTTGATAGGAATCTTATAGTTCGTCAGTACAGTGACAATTACTTAGCTATGGGATTCACTTGGGCAAGAGACCTAGACTGCCCCTTACTGCTCTGTGTTGTCTGCAGGAAAAGCTTGCCAATAGTGCCATGACACCAGCTAAATTGAAGCGACACTTAACAACTAAACATCCGGATGTAGTGCACATGAATGTGGCGTACTTCGAGATGGCACTAAGCTTGAATAAAAAACAAACCGCTACATTCAATAAAAAGTTCAAGATAAGTGACATAGCTCAAGAAGCAAGTTATGACTATGCTGACATAAAGTTGTTTATTTTAAAATATTTGAGTGATACATGCAATTGATACATGCTGGTACATAAAACCTTACCGTAATTCCTCGTTCAAAATCATATCCCGTAGTTTGACTCCTTGAGAGTTTTTCCAGTTTGGCTTCAGCACGTCTGAGGAGTATGCACTGAGCAGCCATGCAGCTTTGACTGGAAACTCAACGCCATTACGACACCTATAAAGTATATATATATATAATATACAAACCTCCACATTGCCCAAATATGGGAAAAGCATCAACTGACCATTGTACACAGATGACCTCTTAACACATGCTCACCCTTCAAAATTTAAAAAAAAAAGAAATATAACATATTTTTAGTATTAGTATTATTATTACATTATCAACATTGTTTTATCTAAACTATTCAACAAAATCATAAAATATGCATACGTACCGAGACAATATGGTGAAATATCTCAAAATTATGTTTAGCACAAAATTACTTTATTCTTATCACTTTAAACCATACTATAAATTAAATCATCATTGACTGTATAATGAAAATATTTAAGGTAGGAAACATTATTTGGTTTTTAAGTTTGTTCTTGCATTCGAAAAAGGTGAGTTTAAGAGCATTCTTCAAGGGAATCACTGTCTTTGCGTCCAATTTCAACGGGCAATAAATTCCACATTTTTGAGCCCTGGTATGTAAAAGAATGTTGTCAATAGTGGGAGTCGTGAGTATACGATAATCACTGATCTTTTTTAACCAAAACAAAATAATAATTGTGAAGACTGATTTTTAAGTACAAGTTTCACCTGGAAACACCTGTTTGTGCTTTGAAAACAGTATTTGAATAAGACAGTTGTGCAACTCAACCAAAAGTTGGTTTATGAGAAAAGTATGTGATGAACAGAAAATTCAAGAAGGTGCATATGCTATTCTTTGCGACCCATGAACCAAACCTTTATAAGACTTTACACAAGTTTTAAACACTGAATGACCCTTGGCCCTAATGAAAAGAGACTCAAATAACTCAAATAGCTTTAATTCATAGATGAAGTCATCAAACTATACCAGTTACAATAGCGTACTTCAGCTGTGATAGCATGATTACTTTATCCCAACATCCAGTAAGTGAGTTGCATTCAGTCTCTACATTAATGATAAAAACTGTCTTGCTTTGGAATCTGACATTATGAAAGCATGGTCAGAGTTACAAATACAAGGGAGATAAGAAAGTTTTGCCAATCAATCCATATAATATCAATTTAAAGTATGTAAACACTTTCCACATTACACAAAAATTCAGTTTTGCACAGACTGAGTGGTCACTAGTTACCCTCCATTGATAGGTTAAGGCAGAGAGAAACCATTGTTTGGTTAGGAAATACCTGGCCAATGATCTAAAAACATGTGATTATTAAATACAGGATATTCATACTGGAAATTTGCCAGAGGGAAATTTGAAAGGCCTTTGTGAAGTGACTGCTGAGTAAAGATGACCATTAGGATAGGTTGAACTGTGTGTGTGCCTATATATATATATATATATATATATATATATATATATATATATATATATATATATATATATATATATATATATATATTTGACTGACTACATAGTTGGCAGTCTAATTAATTCATCTGCCCTTGGACAGTGGGATTGTTGCCTAAAAGCCTACAAGTAAGAGGGCTGGATTTGTAATGTACTAGGTGCCCACGGTTTTCTAAATATAAATTTCCAGGATGAAATAAATTTTTTCAAAGTTCACACAAGATCATTACTGAATGTAATAAAAAACATTTTGATTATAAAACCTGCATTTTCTAAATTTAAAGATGGTTCGCTTTCAAGACTCTCCAAAAACACCTAAGCCAGAAAAGATGATCATGTACAAAACCACAAAATGTATCACATGAAACAAGTTTGATTATTTTCATATAAATTGCCATGTCAAGTCATTTCAGTATACAAAATAAAAATTCAAACTTCATTTTGTTGACCTGCATTATGTTGCTATGTGGGAGCAATATATATATATATATATATATATATATTTATATATATATATATATAACATATATAATATAATATAATATAATATAATATAATATAATATAATATAATATAATATAATATAATATAATAATATATTATTATATAATATAATTGTTATCCATGCAATTATAATGGTCTTGCCCTAGTCCAATATATTATCAGCAGGTACACAATATCAGACTACATGATATATCACATGGTAAAGACTACCATGCTACAATAAAGTCTTTCATCTTTCAAAATAATGCACGTGTATTTTGTTGGACTTGCATGTTATGGATTTTTACTTATGATTTGCTGTACATCACAAACAAATTTAGCACCATCAGAGATACAAGAACTCAATATCCCAACTCAGATTATCTCCCTGTTTTATTAGTATTAGATTATCTCCCTTTTTTTAGTATGTGTGCATTAAAGCCTTCAATAATCTTCAACAGCTCTAAACTAAAATGTGATAGGAAGCCAAACCCTTAAAGCAACAGATAAGGGAGATAATTTAGGTAAGCTTGATGGTAACTTTCTCCAAGCATAAGTAGTAGTGTTTACATGACATCTTGGCACAATCGTGACCATATGGTGCCATTGTTGTTAACTTTGACAACACTTACCTATGTACAACATATGGATGAATAGCCTCTGCCACATCATGCATGTGTATATACATATTAAACAGCTGAGGGAGGTAGAAATCAACTTCTTTCTCATCGAAGCTGAACATTTTGTTTCCTAAAGAAGAACAAAAAACACATTTAAAATGTACATAAAGAGTAAAGACACGTTTTTGTAAGCAAAGTCATACACCATAAAGTTTTTCCCTTGCATCCAAAGCCTGGTACAACTAAAAATGAATGCCAGGCACTAGGTAACCAACAATATTTTAAAAAAAATAACCATGTTAAAAATTATCATGGCATTATATATACATGTACTGTCGGCAATAGACATGTGATCATCTTTAAATTTCCCCTATGGGTACCCCCAAGAAACCCAAATTACCCCTATATAATAACTTAGTAGTGTTGGGCGATTGCAATTAGACAGAATTAGTATGAAGCAATACATATCAAAATGTGTCATCTTTTCATTATCTGATTAAGCTAACATATAATATGACCTGTCTCTAAGGGGACATCCTTTTTCATACAAATGATAACAGTAGCCTTAATCTCTTGCCTACAAATTATAATAGTATCTTTAATTTCATGCCTACAAGTTATTACAGTATCTTTAATCTCATGCCTACAAGTTATTACAGTATCTTTAATTTCATGCCTACAAGTTATTACAGTATCTTTAATTTCATGCCTACAAGTTATTACAGTATCTTTAATCTCATGCCTACAAGTTATAGCAGTATCTTATGAGCCTACAAGTTATAACAGTATCTTTAATCTCATGTCTACAAGTTATAGCAGTATCTTTAATTTCATGCCTACAAATTATTACAGTATCTTTAATCTCATGTCTACAAGTTATGTCTACAAGTTATAACAGTATCTCTATAACAGTATCTCTAATCTCATGCCTACAAGTTATAGCAGTATCTTTAATCTCATGCCTACAAATTATAACTTTATTATTTTAATCTCTTGCCTACAAGTTATAGCAGTATCTTTAATCTCATGCCTACAAATTATAACTTTATTATTTTAATCTCTTGCCTACAAATTATAGCAGTATCTTTAATCTCATGCCTACAAATTATAACAGTATCTTTAATCTCTTGCCTACAAAATGATAACATTATTATTTTTATCTCTTAACAAGTGAACAGGTAAAGACTATGAAAAACCGACTGATAAAAATATAAAATATGTAAAGTGTCTGGTCATGGAAGCCAACTGCCAGAAAGCTGATGGATATTGAGACACCCTAAAAAAAGGAAACAGTTTTGCTTTTATTTGCTGAACTCAAAAACAAATGAAATAAATATGCCAACTTGTGTAACACTTTCTAATAGTAGCTTGAATAATGAGCTATAAGCATTGTGTATAATTAATTTGGAATACATACAAATCTGACAAAAGTTGCTGAATCAATTACATCAATCATAGGCAATTGCATTAACTGACCTATCCCGACATGTCAATCATGTTGATTGATTAACCAACAAATCTTGCAATGGTTTGTCGAGTTCTTGTTCAAAAACAGTGAAAAGATTGTTTAAAAACTTGGACTGATAAAGACTTGTGGTTGCTGTTCAATCAACTGATAATAGACACAGGTAAAGGCAATTACCAGTGTTTGAATAAAAGTATGTAGAAAAGCATGTCCATCTGCAGTTTGTTGGAGGAAAAAATGAAATAGAAATTTAAATATATATACATATATATATATATATATACATATATATATATATATATATATATATATATATATATATATATATATATATATATATATATATATATACCCTATGTAAAACTAATACTATCTAGCATATGGATGGAGCCCTAACTTCTGGGATTTACTATTGTTTTTCGTTTAGCATTGAAACCTAGATTTAATTTTTTTTTTATAAAGTTTGAAACTTGACACTTTGACTTTGGTCCCAAAAAAATGACTTATCCTCTTGATCTTTCTGACCCTTTAGTGACTGTATACTTCTCTGAAGGAGGGGTGGGGATACGAAAATGAAATAAATAATAAAGTACAAAAATAATGGTTTCTGATGTTTATCCTCATTGTGTTATGCATGCAGTTACATGTTTACATAAATAGACACGATTTATCAAATTTCCATCTGATGTGGAGATCAGAACTTTAAAATTATTATGTACAACAGCATATTTCTAAACAGTAATTATTTACAATTTTGCTATATATTTTTAATTCATTTACTTCTATGGCAGCATACAAGTTAAATAAAATGAATAAGGATTAGATTACGTTCAAAATACATTTTTTTGAGCCAATTTCCCTAACATGAATATGTTCTCAAGCAGATTGAAAACTGATTTTATTATTTACTGAAATAAAATGTGCATATTACTACACGAACTTTAAATACAAAAAATAAATATAATTTTACATATTAATATTACAAATTACTCGTAGTAAGCATATCACTTACACTGAAACATATCTACCCCGTACGCTACATTTGTTGGAGGTAAACATATCTACCCCGTACGCTACATTTGTTGGAGGTAAACATATCTACCCCGTACGCTACATTTGTTGGAGGTAAACATATCTATCCCTTTTGTACACTACATTTGTTGGAGGTAAACATCGAGTCAAATCACATGATTTGGAAAGCGGAGAAATCTGTCATCTTGCTTAAGGCTATTTTAAACTAGAAAAGCTGGCTTTGCAACAAAATTTTTAATGCTATTTGCTCAGGGACAACAATGGATTTACAAAATTGTTCTACTCTGTAGTTCATTAGTTGTATCATACAAAACAGATATGATTTTGTGTACCATTATTCTGATGTATTTTTGCCTATTTCTTCTTTCTGTAAAAATTAAATACATCAAAATTAACACAATTATAATTCAGAGTTCTCACTAGGATTTTAAAACTAGGAGTCCAGGACTCCTAATTTGGTAAAAATAGGAGTCCCACCTGCAAAAGTTGCAGTCCCACCAGCAAAAGTTGCATTGCCCAGAAACATTCTGAAGCGACTAAATGGCCATTAAAATGCCCGGAATAAACAAATACAAAACTTTTATCAGTTTTACATGTATTTCTTTGCAACTTTAGCACAGTTCTGAATCTCATTTAAATCTTCATCATTTTTTCGTTTAACCCCAAAATACTTGTCTAGATTTGCAAATGGCATTTTGTTCAAGTCTCGATGTGTCTTGGTTTCGAGTTCGCATGCAATATTTATACTGCTACAATCGGAAATGAAATCAATTACAGGATCACGGGGCTTCGCTGATGTAGCAAACTGCGATTCTGTTTTCCGTTTTGGTGACAAAATATACCATCTGGTGATATTTGAAGCGACACCAATTTTGGCTGATAAAAACCGTATATACAGTCTTGCGTTTGGAGTAGAGAAAATCAAAGGCACCATGACAGGAAACAATGTACTGGAATATATTGTTAAAATAACAAGTTCTTGTCTCATACTGACAAACCACCCTAACAGTGCACTGTTATATCATAATCCGCTAATGATGATATCTGGCCTTATTACTTTATGCAACTGACTAGTTAAAATCCGAATCCGCAGAAGGCGGAAACGTAAAATGAGTACAGTCAAGCAGATGACACTAATTTAAAAACAAATACCAGATGGAAGAAGAAAAAATACGTTTGCTGACACTTCAAAGAGAACTGATTACCTTTGAAGCACTGATATATACTAAACAAATAAAACAAATCTGTTTCAATGTTCTACAATTATTTGAAGTTGCCGCAGCAATAACAAACAGGTATTTGTTTGACCCTTCAACTGGAGCCTTTAGCGGCGCCATCATCAAAGTAAGCCGACGACCTTTGCTCAAAAAAAGTCAGCAAAAACACCTCAAATAAAAGCATTGCCTCATTTTTCACAGTGATTAGAACATATTTATTGTGTCGCAAAACTTTCCTGTTTGCAAAAGAAGAAAAAAAAAAGAAAAAATAAAAAAACAAGAAAAAACGTGCGTACGGAGGACTCGTGCATGGGCGATTTTCTGCGTCACTGACCAAAAGTTTGCGTCCAAATACGCGTAATTAAGCGTTCCCGAGATCTCTGTAATTCATTACTAGTATAACTCTAAATAAAATACAGGAGTTAACATTTTACCATAATCCATTGCCAGTGGATTTATAACTGCATCATAATCATTACATTTGGATTTGCATTGCGCCATTACAAGTGGAGTTACACCGCACCATTACATGTGGTGTTACACTGCACCATGCATTACAAGTGGAGTTACACTGCACCTTTTCAAGTGGAGTTACACTGCACCTTTTCAAGTGGAGTTACACTGCACCTTTTCAAGTGGAGTTATACTGTATCATTACAAATGGAGTTACAATGTACCATTACAAATGGACTTACATTTCATCTTAAACCTAATCATAAGCACTAAATCAAGTCAAATCATTATTGAAAGGTCTTCCTCACCCTGCCATAGGTGAATGATACTGATAATTAGGGCCTATGCAAACTAAATTGTTATCATGTATATTCACACATTAAGGTCTATGCAAACTAAATTGTTATCATGTATATTCACACATTAGGGCCTATGCAAACTAAATTGTTATCATGTTTATTCACACATTAAGGTCTAAGCAAACTAAATTGTTATCATGTTTATTCACACATTAGGGCCTATGCAAACTAAATTGTTATCATGTTTATTCACACATTAGGGCCTATGCAAACTAAATTGTTATCATGTTTATTCACACATTAGGGCCTATGCAAACTAAATTGTTATCATGTATATTCACACATTAGGGCCTATGCAAACTAAATTGTTATCATGTTTATTCACACATTAGGGCCTATGCAAACTAAATTGTTATCATGTTTATTCACACATTAGGGTCTATGCAAACTAAATTGTTATCATGTTTATTCACACATTAGGGTCTATGCAAACTAAATTGTTATCATGTTTATTCACACATTAGGGCCTATGCAAACTAAATTGTTATCATGTATATTCACACATTAGGGCCTATGCAAACTAAATTATCATGTATATTCACACATTAAGGTCTATGCAAACTATGGAGTTATACTGTATCATTACAAATGGAGTTACAATGTACCATTACAAATGGACTTACATTTCATCTTAAACCTAATCATAAGCACTAAATCAAGTCAAATCATTATTGAAAGGTCTTCCTCACCCTGCCATAGGTGAATGATACTGATAATTAGGGCCTATGCAAACTAAATTGTTATCATGTATATTCACACATTAAGGTCTATGCAAACTAAATTGTTATCATGTATATTCACACATTAGGGCCTATGCAAACTAAATTGTTATCATGTTTATTCACACATTAAGGTCTAAGCAAACTAAATTGTTATCATGTTTATTCACACATTAGGGCCTATGCAAACTAAATTGTTATCATGTTTATTCACACATTAGGGCCTATGCAAACTAAATTGTTATCATGTTTATTCACACATTAGGGCCTATGCAAACTAAATTGTTATCATGTATATTCACACATTAGGGCCTATGCAAACTAAATTGTTATCATGTTTATTCACACATTAGGGCCTATGCAAACTAAATTGTTATCATGTTTATTCACACATTAGGGTCTATGCAAACTAAATTGTTATCATGTTTATTCACACATTAGGGTCTATGCAAACTAAATTGTTATCATGTTTATTCACACATTAGGGCCTATGCAAACTAAATTGTTATCATGTATATTCACACATTAGGGCCTATGCAAACTAAATTATCATGTATATTCACACATTAAGGTCTATGCAAACTAAATTGTTATCATGTTTATTCACACATTAGGGTCTATGCAAACTAAATTGTTATCATGTTTATTCACACATTAAGGCCTATGCAAACTAAATTGTTATCATGTATATTCACACATTAGGGCCTATGCAAACTAAATTGTTATCATGTATATTCACACATTAGGGCCTATGCAAACTAAATTGTTATCATGTTTATTCACACATTAGGGCCTATGCAAACTAAATTGTTATCATGTTTATTCACACATTAGGGCCTATGCAAACTAAATTGTTATCATGTTTATTCACACATTAGGGCCTATGCAAACTAAATTGTTATCATGTTTATTCACACATTAGGGCCTATGCAAACTAAATTGTTATCATGTATGCAAACTAAATTGTTATCATGTTTATTCACACATTAAGGTCTAAGCAAACTAAATTGTTATCATGTATATTCACACATTAGGGTCTATGCAAACTAAATTGTTATCATGTTTATTCACACATTAAGGTCTAAGCAAACTAAATTGTTATCATGTTTATTCACACATTAGGGCCTATGCAAACTAAATTGTTATCATGTTTATTCACACATTAGGGCCTATGCAAACTAAATTGTTATCATGTTTATTCACACATTAGGGCCTATGCAAACTAAATTGTTATCATGTATATTCACACATTAGGGCCTATGCAAACTAAATTGTTATCATGTTTATTCACACATTAGGGCCTATGCAAACTAAATTGTTATCATGTTTATTCACACATTAGGGTCTATGCAAACTAAATTGTTATCATGTTTATTCACACATTAGGGTCTATGCAAACTAAATTGTTATCATGTTTATTCACACATTAGGGCCTATGCAAACTAAATTGTTATCATGTATATTCACACATTAGGGCCTATGCAAACTAAATTATCATGTATATTCACACATTAAGGTCTATGCAAACTATGGAGTTATACTGTATCATTACAAATGGAGTTACAATGTACCATTACAAATGGACTTACATTTCATCTTAAACCTAATCATAAGCACTAAATCAAGTCAAATCATTATTGAAAGGTCTTCCTCACCCTGCCATAGGTGAATGATACTGATAATTAGGGCCTATGCAAACTAAATTGTTATCATGTATATTCACACATTAAGGTCTATGCAAACTAAATTGTTATCATGTATATTCACACATTAGGGCCTATGCAAACTAAATTGTTATCATGTTTATTCACACATTAAGGTCTAAGCAAACTAAATTGTTATCATGTTTATTCACACATTAGGGCCTATGCAAACTAAATTGTTATCATGTTTATTCACACATTAGGGCCTATGCAAACTAAATTGTTATCATGTTTATTCACACATTAGGGCCTATGCAAACTAAATTGTTATCATGTATATTCACACATTAGGGCCTATGCAAACTAAATTGTTATCATGTTTATTCACACATTAGGGCCTATGCAAACTAAATTGTTATCATGTTTATTCACACATTAGGGTCTATGCAAACTAAATTGTTATCATGTTTATTCACACATTAGGGTCTATGCAAACTAAATTGTTATCATGTTTATTCACACATTAGGGCCTATGCAAACTAAATTGTTATCATGTATATTCACACATTAGGGCCTATGCAAACTAAATTATCATGTATATTCACACATTAAGGTCTATGCAAACTAAATTGTTATCATGTTTATTCACACATTAGGGTCTATGCAAACTAAATTGTTATCATGTTTATTCACACATTAAGGCCTATGCAAACTAAATTGTTATCATGTATATTCACACATTAGGGCCTATGCAAACTAAATTGTTATCATGTATATTCACACATTAGGGCCTATGCAAACTAAATTGTTATCATGTTTATTCACACATTAGGGCCTATGCAAACTAAATTGTTATCATGTTTATTCACACATTAGGGCCTATGCAAACTAAATTGTTATCATGTTTATTCACACATTAGGGCCTATGCAAACTAAATTGTTATCATGTTTATTCACACATTAGGGCCTATGCAAACTAAATTGTTATCATGTATGCAAACTAAATTGTTATCATGTTTATTCACACATTAAGGTCTAAGCAAACTAAATTGTTATCATGTTTATTCACACATTAGGGCCTATGCAAACTAAATTGTTATCATGTTTATTCACACATTAAGGTCTAAGCAAACTAAATTGTTATCATGTTTATTCACACATTAGGGCCTATGCAAACTAAATTGTTATCATGTTTATTCACACATTAGGGCCTAAGCAAACTAAATTGTTATCATGTATATTCACACATTAGGGCCTATGCAAACTAAATTGTTATCATGTTTATTCACACATTAGGGCCTAAGCAAACTAAATTGTTATCATGTATATTCACACATTAGGGCCTATGCAAACTAAATTGTTATCATGTTTATTCACACATTAGGGCCTATGCAAACTAAATTGTTATCATGTATATTCACACATTAGGGCCTATGCAAACTAAATTGTTATCATGTATATTCACACATTAGGGTCTATGCAAACTAAATTGTTATCATGTTTATTCACACATTAGGGCCTATGCAAACTAAATTGTTATCATGTTTATTCACACATTAGGGCCTATGCAAACTAAATTGTTATCATGTATATTCACACATTAGGGTCTATGCAAACTAAATTGTTATCATGTTTATTCACACATTAGGGCCTATGCAAACTAAATTGTTATCATGTTTATTCACACATTAGGGCCTATGCAAACTAAATTGTTATCATGTATATTCACACATTAGGGCCTATGCAAACTAAATTGTTATCATGTTTATTCACACATTAGGGTCTATGCAAACTAAATTGTTATCATGTTTATTCACACATTAGGGCCTATGCAAACTAAATTGTTATCATGTTTATTCACACATTAGGGCCTATGCAAACTAAATTGTTATCATGTATATTCACACATTAATGTCTATGCAAACAAAATTATTATCATGTATATTCACACATTAAGGTCTATGCAAACTAAATTGTTATCATGTATACTGCAACCTGACACAATTTAAATCACATGATTACGTTTGTTCTTCAAAATCCAACAGTAGCATAAAATATGAAATACAAGTTCTACATATCAGAACGTGCAAATTTTAGTTAATTTACTTGGTCATGGCCATCACATGTATGCATTATTCATGATCAACACACATGGATCCACACATGCATTATTCATGATTCAACACACATGGATCCACACATGCATTATTCATGATTCAACACACATGGATCCACACATGCATTATTCATGAGTCAACATGCATGGATCCACACATGCATTATTCATGATTCAACACACATGGATCCACACATGCATTATTCATGATTCAACATCCATGGATCCACACATGCATTATTCATGATTCAACACGCATGGATCCACACATGCATTATTCATGATTCAACACACATGGATCCACACATCATTATTCATGATTCAACATGCATGGATCCACACATGCATTATTCATGATTCAACACACATGGATCCACACATGCATTATTCATGATTCAACACACATGGATCCACACATGCATTATTCATGATTCAACATGCATGGATCCACACATGCATTATTCATGATTCAACACACATGGATCCACACATGCATTATTCATGATTCAACACACATGGATCCACACATGCATTATTCATGATTCAACACACATGGATCCACACATGCATTATTCATGATTCAACACACATGGATCCACACATGCATTATTCATGATTCAACAAACATGGATCCACACATGCATTCTTTACATTGGAATACTTTACACATCAGCCAATGTTTGATCTGGGATCAAGAAAACCTGTCTTGACATAAAGGCCTCGGCAAGGATTCAGAATATGGGCGTGGGGTCAACAAAATACGATATTTATATGGGGTCGAATACGTGGGGGTTCAAATGTCTCTAAATAAACGTTTGCCATGTTGGGAAGGTACTGATTAGTATCCTTATGCATAGCGGTGTGTAGATGATAATATGCTTATGACATCATGAATGTCTACAATGTTCCTTGCATTTAAAAAACTAAACGTCAACATTTTTGCTTGCTTTGCAAACAGTAATCTTTGTTTACAATATATTCTTGGTAGTAAACTGAAGTTTTGGGGGCCAAATATAAATTATGTTATTCTTGAAGAAAATAACTTGTATTTTTAATTCTTTTTGCGCAAAACAATACTCCATATTTCTAAGGATGTCATCATTATAAAAAATGCGGAAAAATGCTCCATATTTCTAAATTTACTAATGATATTATTTTGTTTCTAATGTATTCTTTTTTTACAAATGCAGAAAATAACCTGTATTTCTATTAATGTCATTTCTTTTGCAAATGCAGAAAATATCCTGTATTTCTATTAATGTCATTTCATTTGCAAATGCAGAAAATATCCTGTATTTCTATTAATGTCATTTTCGTAGAAAATATCCTGTATATCTAAATTCTAATAATGTCATTTTTATAGAAAATATCCTGTATATCTAATAATGTTATTTTTATAGAAAATATCCTGTATATCTAATAATGTTATTTTTATAGAAAATATCCTGTATATCTAATAATGTCATTTTATAGAAAATATCCTGTATATCTAATATGTCATTTTTGTAGAAAATATCCTGTATATCTAATGTCATTTTTGTAGAAAATATCCTGTATATCTAATAATGTCATTTTTGTAGAAAATATCCTGTATATCTAATAATGTCAATTTTGTAGAAAATATCCTGTATATCTAATGTCATTTTTGTAGAAAATATCCTGTATATCTAATGTCATTTTTGTAGAAAATATCCTGTATATCTAATGTCATTTTTGTAGAAAATATCCTGTATATCTAATAATGTCAATTTTATAGAAAATATCCTGTATATCTAATATGTCATTTTTGTAGAAAATATCCTGTATATCTAATGTCATTTTTGTAGAAAATATCCTGTATATCTAATGTCATTTTTGTAGAAAATATCCTGTATATTTAATAATGTCATTTTTATAGAAAATATCCTGTATATCTAATAATGTTATTTTTGTAGAAAATATCCTGTATATCTAATAATGTCATTTTTGTAGAAAATATCCTGTATATCTAATAATGTCATTTTTATAGAAAATATCCTGTATATCTAATAATGTTATTTTTATAGAAAATATCCTGTATATCTAATAATGTTATTTTTATAGAAAATATCCTGTATATCTAATAATGTCATTTTATAGAAAATATCCTGTATATCTAATATGTCATTTTTGTAGAAAATATCCTGTATATCTAATAATGTCATTTTTGTAGAAAATATCCTGTATATCTAATAATGTCATTTTTATAGAAAATATCCTGTATATTTAATAATGTCATTTTTATAGAAAATATCCTGTATATCTAATAATGTCATTTTTGTAGAAAATATCCTGTATATCTAATAATGTCATTTTTGTAGAAAATATCCTGTATATCTAATAATGTCATTTTTGTAGAAAATATCCTGTATATCTAATAATGTCATTTTTATAGAAAATATCCTGTATATCTAATAATGTCATTTTTATAGAAAATATCCTGTATATTTAATAATGTCATTTTTGAAGAAAATATCATGTGTATCTAAATTCTAATAATGTCATTTTTATAGAAAATATCCTGTATATCTAATAATGTCATTTTTGTAGAAAATATCCTGTATATTTAATAATGTCATTTTTATAGAAAATATCCTGTATATCTAATAATGTCATTTTTGTAGAAAATATCCTGTATATTTAATAATGTCATTTTTGTAGAAAATATCCTGTGTATCTAAATTCTAATAATGTCATTTTTATAGAAAATATCCTGTATATCTAATAATGTCATTTTTATAGAAAATATCCTGTATATCTAAATTCTAATAATGTCATTTTTATAGAAAATATCCTGTATATTTAATAATGTCATTTTTATAGAAAATATCCTGTATATCTAATAATGTTATTTTTATAGAAAATATCCTGTATATCTAATAATGTCATTTTTGTAGAAAATATCCTGTATATCTAATAATGTCATTTTTGTAGAAAATATCCTGTATATCTAATAATGTCATTTTTATAGAAAATATCCTGTATATTTAATAATGTCATTTTTGAAGAAAATATCATGTGTATCTAAATTCTAATAATGTCATTTTTATAGAAAATATCCTGTATATCTAATAATGTCATTTTTGTAGAAAATATCCTGTATATTTAATAATGTCATTTTTATAGAAAATATCCTGTATATCTAATAATGTCATTTTTGTAGAAAATATTCTGTATATTTAATAATGTCATTTTTGTAGAAAATATCCTGTGTATCTAAATTCTAATAATGTCATTTTTATAGAAAATATCCTGTATATCTAATAATGTCATTTTTATAGAAAATATCCTGTATATTTAATAATGTCATTTTTGTAGAAAATATCCTGTATATCTAAATTCTAATAATGTCATTTTTATAGAAAATATCCTGTATATTTAATAATGTCATTTTTATAGAAAATATCCTGTATATCTAATAATGTCATTTTTGTAGAAAATATCCTGTGTATCTAAATTCTAATAATGTCATTTTTATAGAAAATATCCTGTATATTTAATAATGTCATTTTTGTAGAAAATATCCTGTATATCTAATGTCATTTTTGTAGAAAATATCCTGTATATCTAATAATGTCAATTTTGTAGAAAATATCCTGTATATTTAATAATGTCATTTTTGTAGAAAATATCCTGTGTATCTAAATTCTAATAATGTCATTTTTATAGAAAATATCCTGTATATCTAATAATGTCATTTTTGTAGAAAATATCCTGTATATCTAAATTCTAATAATGTCATTTTTATAGAAAATATCCTGTATATTTAATAATGTCATTTTTATAGAAAATATCCTGTATATCTAATAATGTCAATTTTGTAGAAAATATCCTGTATATCTAATAATGTCATTTTTGTAGAAAATATCCTGTATATCTAATAATGTCATTTTTATAGAAAATATCCTGTATATCTAATAATGTCATTTTTGTAGAAAATATCCTGTATATCTAATAATGTCAATTTTGTAGAAAATATCCTGTATATCTAATAATGTCATTTTTATAGAAAATATCCTGTATATCTAATAATGTCAATTTTGTAGAAAATATCCTGTATATCTAATAATGTCAATTTTGTAGAAAATATCCTGTATATCTAATGTCATTTTTATAGAAAATATCCTGTATATCTAATAATGTCAATTTTGTAGAAAATATCCTGTATATCTAATAATGTCATTTTTATAGAAAATATCCTGTATATCTAATAATGTCATTTTTGTAGAAAATATCCTGTATATCTAATGTCATTTTTATAGAAAATATCCTGTATATCTAATAATGTCATTTTTATAGAAAATATCCTGTATATCTAATAATGTCATTTTATAGAAAATATCCTGTATATCTAATATGTCATTTTTGTAGAAAATATCCTGTATATCTAATAATGTCATTTTTATAGAAAATATCCTGTATATCTAATAATGTCATTTTTGTAGAAAATATCCTGTATATCTAATGTCATTTTTATAGAAAATATCCTGTATATCTAATAATGTCATTTTTATAGAAAATATCCTGTATATCTAATAATGTCATTTTATAGAAAATATCCTGTATATCTAATATGTCATTTTTGTAGAAAATATCCTGTATATCTAATAATGTCAATTTTGTAGAAAATATCCTGTATATCTTATAATGTCATTTTTGTAGAAAATATCATGTATATCTAATAATGTCAATTTTGTAGAAAATATCCTGTATATCTTATAATGTCATTTTTGTAGAAAATATCATGTACATGTATATCTAATAATGTCATTTTTGTAGAAAATATCCTGTATATCTATTAATGTCATTTTTGCTGAATATATTGCATATTTCTAATGTCATTTTTAAGGAAAATATTGTATATTTTTAATTATGTCCTTTTCATAGAAATCAATACCAATGAGTTACTGTCTTTCTTTCTAAAAAAAAAAAAGCCTGGTGACAAAAAGAGAAAATAAACCATTATATGCATTAGTCGCCAATAGTAATAGTGTCGGCTAATGAGATTTGTGTAAAGCTTTCAGGCGGTGGTCATACAAATAAGGACCGAGTTCTGCTGATAATGCAGTTCTCAATTCAGGACAGAACTATTTTGAAAATGTCAGTCAAGATATTTTGCTGTAGAACTATCAACCCCACAAACAACCACCACCTTTCCTGGCACAGCAAAGTCAGGTGGGTGGGGGTTCTGGTCCTACTGGATAGACCACTTGATAGCATGATATTTCTAATTTAAGAACACTGTCAAGATTTGTATTTTCTGATAAGCCAAACAACCAATAAAAGTGCAACTTTAAACCTGCCATCTTCAATAGTATCTCAGTAAGGTGGCCGTAATTTTTCACCAATGTCCAGCTGATCAGTAAGATGAAACAAAATACAGTAAAACCTGTCTTGAAAGATCACTGCTATGTGAGACCACCTGTCTTGAGAGACCGAATTCTCAATGCACAAATGTATTCATTAAATATTGTGACCGGTTATGAGAGACCATCTATCTTGTGAGACCATAATTGTTTGGCAAAAGAGATGGTCTTACAAGACAGGTTCTACTGTATCATATACTGCTGAAGCCGACTTGGAAAATGGGCATTTGAAAAGTTTTGAAGCATGGTCTGATGCAGCAAGGATGAAACATAATGTTAAACAAGAATTCATATTATGGCCAAATAAAAAAACATATGGTCATGCAGTTACACTGAGAAAAAAAAACATGAGGGTAGCTAGATTGGTGCTAACTTTTTGGTTGTTCTCAGTGGATTCTATTTGAATCAGATCTCCACTGTCCAATGTGAAGATCTGACAGCGACAGCTGGGGTCATGTTCTGGTAACCTATGCTATTATCATAATCACTGATTTTATCAGCCAATCAGATGAAGTCATATCTTTGCATTTGGGGAATGAGCAGCATGGCTGAAGAGCATCAAATGTGTGCCAAATGATTCTCTTTAAAGATTTTTTGACAGCTGCATTTCCATTGGCTAATTCAAAGGTTGCCAGAACATGACCCCTACACAGTAGGATCTTCATGTATCATAAGCTTGAAAATAAGCATCACTTGCATACTGTTGTTGTTTCAATCAATTACTAATTTTTTTTTCTTTCCCATTTTTTTTCTTCTCTTCCAATTCCACCCCCTCATGTAGGGTTTTTAGGAACTACATGTACAGGGAGGGTAGGTTGGATAACCAGAACCATACATTTGGCCTAAGCACACTTCCATATTAAACTAATTAATGATCTCCACCGAAGTTTTAAGTGCAGCATCCATTCCAAATCCAATTAAGGTAAAAGACTTATTTATTGGTAGGTCTCACGACCTGATTGAAATCTTTCTAATTTTTTAAATAATTAATGTGGTGGCATCAATCATATCTCATGCAATAGTCAATGCTCAAATCAAGATGACAATGAGCTCAATAAATATGTATGTATCTGTGTGTGATTTAGAATTTAAAAATGATTCAATCATTTCTGATGTCCGCATTGAGGCAGTTAAAGTGATGTCAAGCACTGGACATCATGCTGCAGACATGTAGGATCACATTTACCCAGTTAGATTATCTTGACACTAGGCTAACCAGTCCAAACACTGAGCACCATGTCAGGCAGCTGCTAGTACCATTTTTGTCATTCTGTATGACTAAGCCAGGGCTTGAACCAGTTCTTACCACTTAGGCCATTGAAAAAGTCTTAGAAGCGGTTTGTATTCCACTGTCATCCCTGTTGCCCAAATATAACACAAGTAACATCTATGTTGTTAGTAATGTTAAACAATGAGAGCAGATTTAGTATCAGCTAAGCTTGGAAATGTTTCATTAGCTTATAGGAAAGATCACATCTATGAATAAAATAGCTCATCACATTTTCAAATGGATGCTGATGTCAGATCACCTACATGTCAACAAATAAAACAGCCCACTGTGAAGTCAGCTCATTTTGAAATGGAAGTTGTCACACAAATGAATGGACCAATTAACTTTAAATTCCATCTGATAGTGATACTGCATGGTAAATAAAGGCTGCACATCCAAATCTTTATTAATGCTACAAATATTCGCCTAAACAAAACAATGAATTTCAAATCTTGGTGCATTATCTTCTTATGTATAACAAATGATGTCATCATATATCACTATCATGGTGATCAGACTCATGATGATGTCATCATATATCACTATCATGGTGATCAGACTCATGATGTCATCATATATCACTATCATGGTCATCAGACTGATGAAATCATATAGCATTATCATGGTGATAACACTCATTATGATGTCATCATACATCACCATCATGGTCAATGCCAAAGAATATCAGCAAAGAAAATAAAGATATGCTATATTGCAAGACTCTGCTAACATGGGTACATGAGAAAGCCTGTCAGTAGCTTCTTGTGGGTCGGTGGTTCTTCCCCTGGTTGTTCAGGGTTCTTCCTCCACCAATTATATTGGCTGCCATGCATAGTCTATCGTGTGCTGAAATATTGCATTAAACCCTACAACAACAACAACAACAACAACAACTATATTGCAAGAAATATTGTAGACATTTGTGATGCCATAATAAGCATATATCAAAGTTATCATAAACACTGGTACATTACATGTATGTACATGTACATACACATAGACTATTACTTAACTCTTATTCAATATTTTAGTGCTGAATAAAAACATAACCAAGATCTGTTTTTAATTCCTAAAGGGGTAATGATACATGCTAGTAAATTCTTAGAAAATCATGAATCTTTACATTCTTAAAAAATCATGAATCTTTAAATTCTTAGAAAATCATGAATCTTTAAATTCTTAGAAAATCATGAATCTTTAAATTCTTAGAAAATCACGAATCTTTAAATTCTTAGAAAATCATGAATCTTTAAATTCTTAGCAAATCATGAATCTTTAAATTCTTAGAAAATCACGAATCTTCAGACATATTTCAGAAGCCACCATTTAGCAAGGCTAGAATTGAGACAGGTGCATTTAGTAATATATATTCTTTTATACATGTTTGACTAAAAAAATGGTGTGTGGGCCCTGTAATACATGTGCTTGCATTATTCTAAATATGTCAAAGTGTCTCTCTGTCTATATAACTTACCTAGATATGTTTGGACACCTGGCTCTTTTGAATTGAATAGATAAGACACAGCAATGGACATATTAAAGAGTTTTGATTCAAACAGACGCAGCAGCCATGACGACTGTTTCCCTGAAGATGCTGACAATCGTTTTGATTTTATATTTGGTAATTGATGTGATCCTATATGAACAATGTTATCATCAGGACCTGTAATAGTGTCATCAATATGACACTGACTAGATGCCGTTTGTTTACTGGAATCACAGATTTCTGGTTCACCTCCACTGTGGTCATTTGACCTTTGCACTCCTTCATGTTGAGCACTTGACCTCAAATATTCCCTCTTCATAATTTCATGTTTGAATCTCTGTAAAATTGAGCATGACAAACTTCTGTCAAGTAAATGTGCTGGGAAAGAATCGGCTGATATTTTATGTACATCAACAACAGGGAGAGAGTGAACACTTGCATTATTTTGTGAACATCCATTGTGAATCTTTTCATCATTTTCAGAACATTTTTTAGGAAGATCTGTAACATTTTGGAAGGAAGTACATCCTTTAACCTGTGAATTTTGCAAGTCTCCTTTAGCGAATTCTCCACAATTACTACAAGATTCTGAATTTAGACTGTGTGATCCAATTCCATTGTAGATTTGTTCTGATGTACGTTCTCCTTTATGAATGCATTGTTCCCTGTCTGATTGATAGTTTCCATTGATTTCAACACTTGACTCGCTTTGAATTTTACCATTTCCAAATGGAAACATCCTATGAATCTTTGGTTGACTTGTGATAAGATTGACCTCTTTTTGTGTATCTGCCATTTTCTCTGTTATTAATCACTCCACTAAAGTTGAAGTTTGGTTGGACGCATTACGTGTACATGTAAAAATATTAAAGTAGAATATGGACGGTGCATTTTCTAAATGATTTAGGAACTCAGATTCCTCTAATGTACAACACACAAATTTGGACCTTCAAATTTGTATATACTTCAAATCTGCATTATAATGAGAAATCTATTCATGGTCTCCCAAAGATAAGTGGAAACATAAATGCATGTCTGTCATATAGTTGTCCTCCTCATTCAGGAGGAATGAAAGCTTTAGGCAAGATAGATTTATCCTGTCATAATTTTACATAATTTGCATCAAATGTATAATGATCAATTCCCAGGTAAATCTGCAAGCAGGTCACAGGTGTGGGGTGAATATCACCTGGAAAAGAAAACAAGTTAAGAAATAAGCAAAAGATAAGCAAGATGACTCCAAAAACGAGAGATGAATCAGGGCCAGCCATTCATCACTACCTACACATGATTTCATCTAATTCATCTTATTTGGTGTGTCAAGCTAATTACTGTACAGGTTGACAGACTTTGTGGTTTGCAGCTGTTTTTAAGGAGTAGCAAACTGAAATCAGCAAGGAAGAGTGCCCTTGACCTTTCCTACAGCAAGCTTATACATTTGTTTGTGAATTGGATCCAAATAATAATAATAATAATAATAATAATAATAATAATAATAATAATAATACTAATCATCATCATAATAATAATAATAATAATAATAATAATAATAATAAGTGGTCTTAACCCAATAGAGGGCCTTATAAACAGAACTGCATTATAATGAAGGGTCTTAAAACAGGAGCCATGCTACACTAAATAGCCTTATAACAGGAAATATGTTACCATAAATGGCTTTATAACAAGACCTGTGAAATAATAGACTTTTAACAGGAATTGTGCAATAACTATGGGCTTTGTAAAAAGAAATTATATTATAATAATGAAGGTCCTTCTGAAAAGGATTTGTGTAGTAATGAAGAGCCTTGTAGAAAAGGAATTGTGTAATAATGAAAGTCCTTGTAAAAAGCAAGTGTGTAATATTGAAAGTCCCTATAAAAAAGAAATTGTGTAATAATGAAAGTCCTTGTAAAAAGCAAGTGTGTAATATTGAAAGTCCCTATAAAAAAGAAATTGTGTAATAATGAAAGTCCTTGTAAAAAGCAAGTGTGTAATATTGAAAGTCCCTATAAAAAAGAAATTGTGTAATAATGAAAGTCCTTGTAAAAAGCAAGTGTGTAATATTGAAAGTCCCTATAAAAAAGAAATTGTGTAATAATGAAAGTCCTTGTAAAAAGCAAGTGTGTAATATTGAAAGTCCCTATAAAAAAGAAATTGTGTAATAATAAAAGTCCTTGTAAAAAGGATGTGTGTAATAATGAAAGTCCTTGTAAAAAAGATGCGTGTAATAATGAAAGTCCTTATAAAATGGATTACTGTGTAATAATAAAGTGTCCTGTAAAAAGGAATTGTGTAATAATGAAGGTCCTTGTAACAAGAGTATAAAAACAAAAGACCTTATAATGAGTAAGTGCCATAATAATATTTATTTACCATGGCTTCCGATTTTTAAATTCTTTTTGTTACTATGGTTACAAACAACAATTTTAACAACCTGAGATTTGGCAAAGTACATTGCTCAAAGGTATCAAAAGCAGCCAACAGACAGAAGTTCAGACTCCAAACCCACCGCCTACGTGATAAACAATCTATGAACAGAGCTATCTTTTTCCTCAAGAAAACAGCCCACACAGGTGATATTAGTTCTTTGGTATATACCGGTATACACTTCATAAGATGGGAGTATTAGTTTACGTCAGACATGCATGCACATAAATATTAAAAGGAAAGCCATTGTACAGTAGCTATATCATAATCCAAGGGTCACGGCTTTAACACCCACACAGGCCAGCATGAGTGGGTTCTTTGATGCATCAATGCAAAAAGTACTTAATTCACATTTCTTCACATCTTGTAGCCAAAAATGCGTTACAAGTGGTATAATTGTAACTGGTAAAACCAACATTAAAATTTGCAATTATTGAACACTTCTGTATTAAAGTTTTAACATTAAAATAGATACTTTAAATTCAGTGGAAGGATAAATGACAAATTGTCACACAAAACACATTCAAATACCAATGATATCTCATGTCTGTTTCTTTTGAAAATTACATCAGATGACATGTGGTGTTCAAGGTAACAGACTATAAATAATTGTCAGTTCTTTGATATAGATCCAAAGCTAAAGATTTTTGTCAACAAATTGGAATACTTATGCTGTCTACAACAGCTGTTAAAGATCATACTACACTGATTATCTATATGACCCTGATTAAATATTAGGTCAACTTATCTGTACCACTGTCATGACAATCTACAAATAAACTTCTTTATAACTCAACAATGACACCATTTTGACTTTAGTTCCCATTTCAACAGCTTAAGAATTACACGATTTTGACTTTTGTTTTTATTGTAGCTTTAGCTTTTTCTCTATTTCCAGCTTTCCTTTCATGCGTCAACTCTTTGGTTGCCTACAAGATTGTCAAATTAATTACAAGTGCGAATACAGACTTCTTGTACTTGTCTACATTAGGCACTGGTTTAATTATTGTAATTTTGTTTTCTTCAATATCTCCGTCAAAACTCTGAATATTTAAAATATGAACTTTAATTTGACAACTCAATTATTATTTGATAATTGCACATTTTAAGTGATAATTATGCTGGTCTCCCCCTCCCCGATCAGCTATTAGATGACAACAACGCTGGTCCCCCACCCCCCTTGATCTTTTCTCACCTTGTCTTTGTTTTTATGAAATGCCTGAACATAGTTGCCAATTTTAGCCTTGATAGTGCTGATGTGCCATTAAACTACACACACACACACACACACACACACACACACACATATATGAAGCACCTCTATCTGTGTGCATTTGAGACTCGGGCATAGCCAATGTGGTTACGTCAAAAAACTTGCCAGTAGCTTTTTATGGATTGGTGGTTTATTCCGGGTTCTTCCTCCACCATATATACTGGCCACCATTTATAGCCTATCTTGTGCTGAAAATGGTATTTATGCAAACAACAATAATGATAACGAAATTTTATAGCATTACATTACCTACAAGTGCACTACAAATCTGCAGGTCTGAATCTACACTGATTTCATTCAGTGCAAGTCATTCTGAGATGAGAATAGTCCTTTCACTCCAGACTGACAAACTAGGATCAACACCTGTTCACCCATTTCTTATAAATATTAAGTAATGTATTTATATCCCATAACTATTATACGAGGTAGGCAAAAATAACAAAATTATAGCCTGTCATTCTCATTTAAATCTGACATCACTGTGGGCATTAGATGTACTGGGAATACAAACAACACATCAAACTGATTAACTTTCTTACACCCCAGGCAAGACAAATGGAATCAAAACAAACCACATATAGGTATACACACTGTACAGTTATATATAAACAATGTACACACTGTACAGTTATATATAAACAATGTACACACTGTACAGTTATATATAAACAATGTATACACTGTAGAGTTACATATAAACAATGTACACACTGTACAGTTATATATAAACAATGTACTATATACCATACTTGCACTTAACATTGACCTTGTAAGCTACATTGAATATCAACAGTTTCCAAGAACATTCTCTCTTATAGAGGCCCAGAGTGGCCAAGTGGTCTAAAGTGCTCTACGTTATGGATCACTGCCATCTTACCTCTGTCTGCGTGGGTTTGAGTCTCAGATTCGGCGAATGTGGGTATGTGAGAAAGCCTGCCAATAGCTTCTCAAGAATCAGTGGTTCTTTCCATGTTTCCTACCCCCTCCCCCCGGGTTCTTCCTCCACCATTAATACTGGCCACCATTTACAGCCTATCATGTGCTAAAATATGGTGTTAAACCCTACAACAACAACAACAACAACAACGAAGTTCTCAAGTCCTTAATGAGGTTTTACATTTTATGGAGCTCACAATTTTCAACTAGCATTTCTTTGTTATGGAAAACTCGGCTTTCCATGTATGTCACTTTGTTTATTGCACTGCATAAAAGTAGAAGAAAATACAAGAAACTAAGTACCACACTATTAAAGCAAACACTTCTACTCCAGTTGGTAAGTACCAGTGTTGTGTAGTTTTTTCCATCAATTTTATTCCATTTTATTAATTTGTCTACTCAATATTTTTGAAAAAATACATTTAACATAACAAAAAATTATAAATGTTAAAAGTCATGTAATTTGTTTAGTTTAATGATTTGTATTCAATTTGATACATTCAGGTAGTTTTGCAATCTTTCATGAAATTCTATGAAATTTCATGTTTTTCAAAATCCAAAGTTTTCAATGTAATGTTTTAAATTTAAAGATTTCTCTATAATTTTTGCTTGCAGTCTTTTTACTCCAAATATGATCTTAAACAAACACTACAGACTTGTTATGTCCCACTATTACAAAGACCCCTCTCTGTAAAGTACATCATCATAACATTGTCCTTTTTATAAGACAAGGGTGATCTTGGATCTGACATTGACATTACAGTCAATTTTAAAAGACAGGGGTGGTCTTGGGACTGATATTGACATTACAGTTCATTTTATAAGACAAGGGTGGTCTTGGACCTGATATTGACATTACAGTCAATTTTATCACAGGTTGGTCTTGTGTCTTATATTGACATTACAGTCCATTTGATAAGACAGGTGTATAGGCTGTTTTTAATAACAAGCAAGCCATTCTTCCACTTTCTGGTAGCATATCTCTCTATTTCTCTCTTACCATTTCAGAACAACAAATTATTGTGTCTGAAAATGAAAGCACCAATGCATATATAACAATGTTTTAAAATAAACTTTAGGCAGAAAACAATTTCAAATAAACTATAGGCAGAAAACACCTTTCAAATAAACTTCAGGGAGAAAATACCTTTCAAATAAACTTTAGGCAGAAAACACCTTTCCAATAAACTTTAGGCAGAAAACACCTTTCCAATAAACTTTAGGCAGAAAACAATTTCCAATAAACTTTAGGCAGAAAACAATTTCAAATAAACTTTAGGCAGAAAACACCTTTCCAATAAACTTTAGGCAGAAAATACCTTTCAAATAAACTTAAGGCAGAAAACAATTTCAAATAAACTTTAGGGAGAAAACACCTTTCCAATAAACTTTAGGGAGAAAACCCCTTTTACATAAACTTTAGGCAGAAAACACCTTTCCAATAAACTTTAGGCAGAAAACAATTTCAAATAAACTTTAGGGAGAAAACACCTTTCCAATAAACTTTAGGGAGAAAACCCCTTTTACATAAACTTTAGGCAGAAAACACCTTTCCAATAAACTTTAGGCAGAAAACAATTTCAAATAAACTTTAGGGAGAAAACACCTTTCCAATAAACTTTAGGGAGAAAACCCCTTTTACATAAACTTTAGGGAGAAAACCCCTTTCAAATAAACTATAGGCAGAAAACACCTTTCAAATAAGCTTTAGGCAGAAAACACCTTTCCAATAAACTTTATGGCGAAAACACCTTTCAAATAAACTTTAGGGAGAAAACCCCTTTTAAATAAACTTTAGGCAGAAAACACCTTACAAATAAACTTTAGGGAAAAAAAACCTTTCATATAAACTTTTGGGAGAAAACCCCTTTCAAATAAATGCAAACAGGAATACTTACCACTTACAGAAAAACATTAAAGTTGTAAATACATGATGCTCAACTTTCTTGATGACCCTGACAACTCTCACAAAATATCCCCAATGTTATTACTTTGTTACGTACGGCCGATGTTATGCATCTCAATTTCTGGATGTTCTAATTGGGCTTAGATATACCTTGTAAGTAAATATCTTGTGACACTTAACCCTGAACTCTGTATATTATTGTTTCTAATTTAATTGCTTATCCCTTGTTTATTTAGTTCATCGAACCATCATAAGGGCCTTAAAGGAAGATTAATTAGTAATTAGCAAACAAGTTCCATCTTCTGTAAATAAGTTTATTATTACTGTTATAATCATTATTATTATTTTTATTACAGTCTAACTCATTTGGTTTTCTCATTTGGCAATTTAGATCTCTTCTTTTTTGCCTGTTATTTTTAAACTGTTGTTTTTAAAATATCAAGTATGTTCAAGTGATTGTGTTGATATGCATTCTTGAACTAAGGCAGGGATGAGCAAAATCATTTTTTAACCTTTGATCTCATAATGTTAATAAATAACGAGTCCTGTATTAGCAGATACCTCATTACAAAGGACATGCTCTTAATGAATGTATTTCAGCAAAACAATATGCTTACTTTAGACCCGGTTGGGGCAACACAAGATCAGAAATAATAAAAAAAAATTAAACATGATTTTAGAAATCGTGCAATGGTTTAAAATTTCTTACTTTTGTACTGTATATAAGGAATAGTTTAGGAGTTTCAATGCCCAGCCACATCACTACACAAATAAACATGTAGATAGGGAAGATAAGAGCTTACCTACGTCTCACACTGATTGAGTGGATAAAGGTTAACAATCCCAGATCAGATAAGATTGTAAACCTGAATGAAAGTCAAATAATTATGTGTATTGACTTTGTCAACTTCCTTTGTATGCATGTTGTCCTTCAAGTATGGAAGCAGCTGCTGTTAATTTGTTCCTCTAGTACATAAATGTCCAATTAAGGAAACTGGGTTATCACTATATAAATGTGATGTGATAATAACAGTTTTGAATCTCATAATGATACGCTAATACATACTGAAACCTGCATTAGCATACACCTCCTTACAAAGGACATATGTTTATAAGGAATAATAACCATTAACTAAATGAAACATACAAGACCTATAGGAAATCTTTAGCAGATGATAACATACTAGTATAACCTTTGCGATGCGGAAAACTAGTATACTAGTATAATTTTGCGATGAAGAAAACCAATATGATTTCAATAGTCAAATCATGCTGAAAAATAGCCTTGCAAATGCAGCCATTTGATGAGCACAGTCCAATTATAATCAACTTGTCCAACTTTTAATTTTGTCTTTATTTAATTACAAGTTTTGCAGTGAATCCAAGTTATATTTATGCAGTTTTTGACCATCAGTAGTCTGTCTGTAGGTGATATTGGCAAATAAAAAGGTGTGTGATTTGGATTATAGCATAGCTTTAAAAATTCTCCAATCATGTCGCAATGATGTCTGCACTAAGGAAGTTTATGGTGATACTTATCACTGGGGCACCAACTCACATTACATTGACACCAGATGCACCAGTCCTAACACCAACCTTTTAATGCTGAGCACCAAACAAGGCAGCTACTAGTGTTGTTATTATAAGTCTGGTATCATTTGGCCAGGGTTTAACCTGTGAACTCCCACATCCAAGATGGATGCTCTAACCACTTCAGCCACTGGAGTGGTTGTGCAAATTTGTGGCCAACTTTTAATGAGGTATTTTACAGCATTGTTTTTCAATGTAATGATTCTTTGTTTTGAATAGATATTAAACTATATGTAGCACATGGCAGTGCACACCAATCATTTTCAAACTGACGAAAACAATTTTCATTAATGAATAGACAGGTCTTGCTGTACATGCATTTTTTTAAAAAATCACAATGCTTTAACAAATATTATTTTGTGTACAGAAATAGTCATTGTTGTGAGAGTGATCTTTACCACCAAAATCGGCATGCTTTTTCTTTCCCCTTAGTACAAGCCATCATTGTGATGCTGAACTAGTGTTACTGTACAGAAACTATTTTCATCTTGCAGTCTGTGTCCTTGACCTTTGGATATAAATCTATATGGTTGTTGTTGTTGGTGTAGGGTTTAACGTAATTTTTCAGCACACAATAGGTTATACATGGCTGCCAGTATTATTGGTCGTGGAAGAATCCAGGAAAACCTCCGGAAAGAAACAACGACCCACAAGAAGCTACTGGTAAGCTTTCTCGCATAACTTAGCCTAATCTAATCATCCAGACAAAGGTGAGATGGTAATGATCCATAACGAAGAGCGCCTTAGACCACTCGGGGCCCCTTACTTGGTTCTTCCTTATCCAAAGTACAAGCCATCCACAAAGTTTGCTAAGTGAAGTTGTGAACTAGTTTTATTGTGTAGAAACCACTTTTCTTCTTCCATTCAATTACCATGACCTTTGACCTTATGACCCTGAAATCACTACATGAAAGTACAAGCTATTCACAAAGCTTGATAAATGACCAGAATCCATAGAGTTCTTTCTACCACACTATCCACATGGTGTGGTAACTGGAGAGCCTAAGTTATCGTGTGAATACCATTTTAGTTCTTTCTGCAACTTATAGGGATTTGAACCACAGAGGTTTTTTTTTTAACCCAAAATCAAAGGATTTATCATTACTTCAAGTGCAAGCCATCAAGTTCAGAAAATGTAAATTATGGGCCTTTAAAGTTATTAACCGCAAAACTAAACTGGTAACATATGGAAAGACAGACAGACACCGTAACACAGAAAGTTCTACCTTATGACTGGCACACAAAAAATATTTTGTTTTTTTTTAATGACTGTCAGGGATTCCTGCTCCAGGTTTTTACAGAAACTCAAGCACCGATATCACTAACATAACAGCAGTCTATACTTAAATTAAAGCCAATGATGATGATGATGATGCTTTATTTAGATCGGGTGACTCACTTAGCCAAGGACTATTCTCAATAAACAATGCACTTCATGCTATAGCTACAAGTACATGTAATTAATGCTTTGTTTCACAAGTCCTTATTATTGGTATTACAAATAATAAATTTAAGAATTATCCATTTGCAGTAGGCACTGACTGACATTCTATAATAATTCATTGGAAACAGTAAAATTTGAAATTCTATAATAATCCACTGGGAAAAAATAAAAACTAAAATTTTATAATAATCCATTTGCAATCCATACAAACTCAAACTATAAAAATCAACAAGCAGCACATACAAAATCAGGTTCTATAATAACCAATTAACAACCCATACAAACTCAATATGCATTCTTCTTAAATACTATATTATTTGAGTCTGACTTTTTTAAAATGTCACAGAAACTTATTCCATTGAAGCTTTTTCTTGTCTGAAATGACTGGTACTTGTCTGAAATGACTGATACTTGTCTGAAATTACTGGTACTTGTCTGAAATGACTGGTACTTGTCTGAAATGACTGGTACATTGTTCATAGCTTCACTGGATGAATGTTTATTGTTGATCTTAAATGGTAAAGTGTAGAATACGGCCTATGAGAAACATGATGTAGATCCATGGACACATGTAATGCCATGTGAAAACCAATCCTTTCATATACTGCATGCCAAGATACATGTAATTCTGTATATATAATGCTTCTGACAAAAGTTCAATACTTGAAAATAAATATATTAAGAACTAAAAATCACCACAAAACTGCAACTGTGGTATATGAAGTTTAGAAAGTCCGTAAAGTTGAGGATCATCACACAGTTGAATAATAACTAGATGTTGGAAGGATAAATGCCGTTTATGCAGATAAAAGTTTTTTATTTTAATAAGCAGGGCCATTTAGTATGAATGCTTTGCAAATATATCAATATATATTTATCTCATTGTAAATTAGTATTACCCACAAATGCAACTAATTGCTTTCCATCTTTGATATTTATAACTGATGATAAATAAAATAACTCTGGGTTCCACATTCTTGCAGTTTTTGCAATATCTGCAAAATTTTATATTTTGTTTTACCATCATTTATTATGAGTTTATTTTCTTGAGCACAACTCTGAACCTTAATAAAGTCCCAAACTAGTTGTTTGGAAACCCTTAATAAAGTCCCACTGTAGTTGTTTGGAAAACCTTAACAAAAGTCCCAAACTAGTTATCTGGATAACAATAATAGTGCCAAAACTAGTCATTTGGATAACAATAATAGTGCCAAAACTAGTTATTTTCATAACAATAATAGTGCCAAAACTAGTTAATATTTGGATAACAATAATAGTGCCAAAACTAGTTATTTTCATAACAATAATAGTGCCAAAACTAGTTATTTGGATAACAATAATAGTGCCAAAACTAGTTATTTGGATAACAATAATAGTGCCAAAACTAGTCATTTGGATAACAATAATAGTGCCAAAACTAGTTATTTGGATAACAATAATAGTGCCAAAACTAGTTATTTGGATAACAATAATAGTGCCAAAAATACTTATTTGGATAACAATAATAGTGCCAAAACTAGTTATCTGGATAACAATAATAGTGCCAAAACTAGTTAATATTTGGATAACAATAATAGTGCCAAAAATAGTTATTTTCATAACAATAATAGTGCCAAAAATAGTTATTTGGATAACAATAATAGTGCCAAAACTAGTTATTTGGATAACAATAATAGTGCCAAAAATACTTATTTGGATAACAATAATAGTGCCAAAACTAGTTATCTGGATAACAATAATAGTGCCAAAACTAGTTAATATTTGGATAACAATAATAGTGCCAAAAATAGTTATTTGGATAACAATAATAGTGCCAAAACTAGTTATTTGGATAACAATAATAGTGCCAAAACTAGTTATTTGGATAACAATAATAGTGCCAAAAATACTTATTTGGATAACAATAATAGTGCCAAAAATACTTATTTGGATAACAATAATAGTGCCAAAACTAGTTAATATTTGGATAACAATAATAGTGCCAAAACTAGTTATTTTCATAACAATAATAGTGCCAAAACTAGTTATTTGGATAACAATAATAGTGCCAAAACTAGTTATTTGGATAACAATAATAGTGCCAAAACTAGTTATTTGGATAACAATAATAGTGCCAAAACTAGTTATTTTCATAACAATAATAGTGCCAAAACTAGTTATTTGGATAACAATAATAGTGCCAAAAATACTTATTTGGATAACAATAATAGTGCCAAAAATACTTATTTGGATAACAATAATAGTGCCAAAACTAGTTAATATTTGGATAACAATAATAGTGCCAAAACTAGTTATTTTCATAACAATAATAGTGCCAAAACTAGTTATTTGGATAACAATAATAGTGCCAAAACTAGTTATTTGGATAACAATAATAGTGCCAAAACTAGTTATTTTCATAACAATAATAGTGCCAAAACTAGTTATTTGGATAACAAGAATAGTGCCAAAACTAGTTATTTGGATAACAATAATAGTGCCAAAACTAGTTATTTGGATAACAATAATAGTGCCAAAAATACTTATTTGGATAACAATAATAGTGCCAAAACTAGTTAATATTTGGATAACAATAATAGTGCCAAAACTAGTTATTTTCATAACAATAATAGTGCCAAAACTAGTTATTTGGATAACAATAATAGTGCCAAAACTAGTTATCTGGATAACAATAATAGTGCCAAAACTAGTTATCTGGATAACAATAATAGTGCCAAAACTAGTTATTTGGACAATAAGGTTCCAAAGTAGTTATTTGGAAAACACTAATAAAAGTAACAAGCTAGATGCTTGGAAACCTTAACAAAGTCTCAAACTGCTCATGTTTGGACAGATGCATTCAACTAGATATATAAAATATTTCATGTGCAAAGGAATTGTGACCTCATTACTTATTGGAAGATCAGTTACATATAAAAGAAGAGAGCCTAAAACTGCACCTTGATAGACACCTGCATGAAAAATACAAGTTGTATTGCCTGTAGTTACTGAGATGGAGCTGTTCGGTAAGTAAATGTAAAATAATACACCAAAATCCCAGCTTTATTAACATTAGCTGCTGATAAACATTTATCAGTGATTATTTTAGCTCTTATAAATGATAAGCAGGCATCAACAGGAAAAGCTAAAAGCCTTGTTTTGCATGGTGACAGCCAGTGCTTGTGAAAAAAATTAATTAACATATGGTAGTCAAAATCTTGCACATGTCATCATTCTGTTCAAGTCTGTCAGAAAGAAACATTTTGTATGTTTTCAACGCTTTTTTTATGCTTCCAAAATGTCGTACATACTGCGACTTTAATCAACAACTTGTTTACAGTATTTAACCTTTGCCTTATCAATTATGTACTTATCTTTAATCCTCCATTTTCTATAGCATTTCAAGTCTATCTTACAGTAAAATTAATCCTTTTGATGCTAAGCTTTGTTGATCTCCAGGATAATCCAATGAGGTTTAAAATGGTCTTTAACCATTCCTATTTGGTTTAGACATGCTTATCTGAGGCAATATATAATAACATGTACCATGTATATATCTAAGGCAGTGCTGACATTAGCTGCCATATACTTGCATGCCAGTCCAGTCCAAATGAAAACAACACTGATTATAATGATGTGTCAGCACCTTTATCTGTACCAGCTGTAACAAAATAGTGGTCACTCACTACATACACTGGCACATTATATCACTTATAGACAACATCAATGATAGTAACACTTTTACATGATGCTGGAGTGTTTATTATTTGGATCAAGCTTAAAGCTACTTAATAAAAGTGTTTTTTTTCTTCTAATGTAGTCAATTTCAATGTCATCTAAAATGAGTGTCTAAATCTATGTTTAGTACGGATTTATGACTTTTCTGGGTTTACCACCCCCTCCCCCAGGTCATACCAAAGATTCTTAAAAATGGTAATAACAGTTGCCTTGCTTGGCACTCAGCATTAAGAGGTTAGTGTTAGGACTGGTCGGCCTGGTGTCAGAATAATGTGACTGGGGTACATCATTCTACATGTTGGTGGCATGATGCCCCTGAGATAGGCATATCTATAATCCGCCACATTGCAGACATTGTAGCAATATGACTAAAAAAATTTACATTTTCCCTACACAGTTGACTTAAAATTCATAAACCAGAGGAAGACAACAGTGCTTTATGCAAAAATTATACCTTCTAAAAATATTTCAAAATATTATTTTGATGCTTGTAACACTGTTATTTATGTTGTTCATGTAAACCTCATGCTTATCTTAGGTGGTAGAGTGATAAAAAAAAAAATTGAGAAGTCCCTCTAGATGAAAATACATGAAAGATATGTTTTCTTTCACAGCCTTATTATCTGACTGGAATCAATGTAACTGAACTTTTGGACGATGAGAACATAACTCATGACTAATAGATGCATACCCTCGGGTTTTGACACTTCTTAAATATGACCCATTTGTGACTCATATAATTTCCAGTCAGTGTATTTGTATGACGTACATTAATTTGGGTCAGTTCAATACATGTCCTAATACGGTACCCTTGATTCGCTTCTGGCACAATGCCTTTGCTGAATATGTGCTGTCCATAACAAATCGCTTGTTTATGCCTTATCGTCCATTAATGACATTAATAATTTAATAACTAAGCAGAATCAATACAAATAGTTAAAAGATCACTCTTAGGTAGGCATAAATGAATCAAAAGATTGCTTGGAGTTTATTTTTAAGTGTATGATAAGTAGTGGATATCAAGTTTGACTTGTAGGATTAACTTCTGATATCAGCGTTTACTTGTTTGATCATCAAAACACATGCAATTCTATCAGCAAGCAGCTGGACAGTATCAAATACTATATGATTTGTAGCTGAAATCTTCCCTACCGCATTAACAAAAAAAAAAAAAAAAAAAAAAAAAAAAAAAAAAGATACATTTTCTGTGCATAATTATATGCTCGAATTACAGAAATCAGCCAGAATCTGCCAAAAGAAGAATGGAGTACCTGTGCAATTATGTATGGCCGAATAACAGATTACAAGGGCTAATGCATATAACGCACACAACTAGCTGCTAATTCATTACCTTTACTGTCGTTATCACGTTCGAGGAGGCGAGATAAAAAGGAGGGATTGATCAAAATACAAATTAAGCACAAGCACTAGTGTTGGCATTTTTTATTATATACTGTTATTTCTTCATATTTTTTATTATATACTGTTATTTCTTCATATTTTTTGTTGTATACTGTTATTTCTTCATATTTTTTGTTGTATACTGTTATTTCTTCATATTTTTTGTTGTATACTGTTATTTCTTCATATTTTTTATTATATACTGTTATTTCTTCATATTTTTTGTTGTATACTGTTATTTCTTCATATTTTTTGTTGTATACTGTTATTTCTTCATATTTTTTGTTGTATACTGTTATTTCTTCATATTTTTTGTTGTATACTGTTATTTCTTCATATTTTTTATTATATACTGTTATTTCTTCATATTTTTTGTTATATACTGTTATTTCTTCATATTTTTTTTGTTATATACTGTTATTTCTTCATATTTTTTGTGGAATATTGACGGGCAGTTGATATAAGTATTAGTCAAATTCCTGTTAAAGGATAAATGTTGTTCTAATGCTAAGATAAGATCACTATTGCATAGTAAGCTCTGGTTATGTCTTGAATCTAACTCTGAATCTTTCTCTTCAAGATGAACTTAGACTGGTGGAATAATGGAGAGTTATTATCAGCAACCTAATGCCAAGTTTATATCTTTCTTGCAGGCTGAGTGTGTGAGTCTGGTTGTTTTATTATTGCCACATTCTAATGACAAAAAGAAGACATTTTCCATTCTTTGCAAACTAAAGAGATTCAAGAGAAAATATGGACCCAAAAACTATTAAAAGTTTGTTACGTGTGAAATGAAATTCAGAACTAATGTTGTCAGTGGTCACCTGCTAGTGATCTTGTGCAAGAAACAATATATATATATATATATATATATATATATATATATATATATATATATATATATATATATATATATATATATGTGTGACTTTTATATTTTAAAAAAATTGTAGTGAAAAAAGAGATGTGCACCACTCCCTGAGCATGTATATGTTTCTAACAGATAATGGAATTTAGTAATTTAATATTAAATGTGTTAAAATAAACACTAATTATTGCTATCTTCATATAATGTGCATTGTTATACTCTCCTTAAGAGGGCCTCAAGGGAGAATAGTTCTTGACTAACAAATCACCATCTATAAATAAAGTATTATTATTATTATTATTATTATTATTATTATTATATACTGGATTTTTTAAAATAATCACAATAACACAAAGAAGTACATTCTCATTTTGGTCACAGGCTAAGAGAAGACCTATAAGAGTACATGCCAGTGATAACTAATCTAATGTTCATGGCTCTTGAAATTTTAATTTGGACCTTGGCATCAAAGGTCAGGTGACTCTTCATTACATTGCTTTGCTATGGTTAGCATACAGAAAAGGGTGGCAATATATTTTCCGTCTTATGATACAGTATGTATGTAATACAAAATGTACAAAATGCCATCTGTACATAAGAATAGATAGATGGATTCAGACAAAAACTGCCATGTTTACAATTGAGAAAACATGTAAAACACAATTTTGCTTTCTGTCTAGTTCTACTACAAGGATGTTTTCTTACTGAAGTTTAGCTGTTTTTTTTTCTTTATACAAATGACAACAACAGAAACATGAATTTACAAAAATGAAAGACCAACTTGACTACATCCATCACATGTACAATGTCAATCTTTAAAGAAGTGTTATAAGCCATGAATAAAAAGGTCACACATTTGCAAATACAATATGTAAACAGTAAGAGACTTACATCAACACATGTATTTACCAAATACATACATATTTACTTACAATGAAGGACATTTAACACCATTCAATAACTGTGAGATCCTACAATGAGTGGCTATGTTACATGACACAAATCTGGTTTACAGCCAGGAAACACAATTGTGCTTTAGTTTTTGTTTTTTTTATACTAAAATCAAGGCTAAATGCAAAATGTCTTTTGTCAAAAAATGAACTTCTTTCAACAGAAGTGCCCATCTTCTCCCATCTGTAAGAAATTATCAGCTGGAACACTTCTTACAATTCAGCACAGAAAAGGTCTTATAATATGGCTCTTTTTTCACAAGTAACAAAGTAGATAAAATTCAACACTTCTTGTCTTTGATAGGGTGGTCTTATAACATGAACAGTTTATAGTGAGATGATATCTCAAGAAGGAGGGAGTGGGGCAAACTGTGTTAACTGTCTTCTATGAATTTAAACCCAGGATCAATATGTAGTGGAAGAACAAATCCAACAACAGTCCTGAAGTTGAAACATATAAAATTCTGACATTTTTGTTAAAAAAAGATATGTGCACAATTAAAAATAGCTTTACACATTTTTTTCAAAATTATTCTTTATTCTGCTTGGATTTAATTTGTGTCATATTGTCTATGTTCCATGCTTGAATGAGTCTTGTTTTCAATGTCTGTGATTAGAAAAAAATAATCGTGTTGGTAGCTTAAAATTAAAAATAGTCACTATTATTTTCAAGTAGATAGCAACATGACTTTTAAAGTTTTATTGACATCCACTTTGGTTATGCATCAAAACCTAGAAACTAATGAGATACACATTTTACAAAATCACACACACATAGCATCGGATACGAGAGGTCGTGGGTTTAAACCCCAACTGAGTCACATCAAAGACTTTTATAAACTGTACTTACAGCTGCCTCACTCAGCACTCAGCATTAAGAGGTTAGCATTAGGACTGGTTTGCCTGGTGTCAGGACAATGTGATTGGGTGGGACATGATGCTACATGTCTGCAGTATGATGCCATATTACTAGACATTACTATAAACTGCCACACTGCAGACATCATAGAAATATAACTAAAAATTTGTTAACACATTAACACCTGGAGGTTTTTGCTGTTTTTGTTTGAAATGCAAGAAGGAAACGCATTTCGGGAACTACTTCTGAATACATCCTAATACTTCGACTTCCAAGCAATTTTCCATTAGCCTAATGCCTAGTTGTGTAATAAAAAAAGGTTTTCCATTGGTTATTTTGTTCGTGCATAATCAGAAAGTGAAAAGTTGGAGTTCTTTTTTTCTTTTTCTCTTTTGCTTTAATGGAACTATCATTTTCATATGAAGAATCCTCTTTATTAAAAATGCCTACATTATCATAATCTTTGCACAGGTTCACATGTATGTGTGCAGTTCAGACCAATCTGCTTTAGACCTGAGGCCAAAAAGTCTAAAATCCAGATATAAAAACGGATTCCGACCACAGGCAAACTTTATGTAGAAAAAAAAAAAAAACGAGTCCAAAAATTTTGTTTTTTTTCCACTGTATTCTGTAGTGCAACAAAAACATTCAGATTATTTGGTATCATTGTACAGCTAAATTGGTCTACCTTTCTAACCACCCACATTAGTGTCTCATACATGATCTGGATGCTACAGAGCTTGGCAGTAGGCTACTATTTCCTGCCCTGAAACATGGCGCCAAGGGTTAATGTATTAAAGGTATGTTAAAAAATTAGATCGCACTGACAGATCTGCATACTACAAGTGATCAATAAAAGTACACCTACATGATATAATAAACTGAGCAAACTGAAAAGAACTTCCTTTGGCTGACAAGTCATTATGCTCTGTGTAATTATTGAGTTTCAAACCTACATATTTTTCCATTATTTACCTTATCATTATCTTTTATACCTGTAATAGCAGGAAGTAAAAATAATGCACACTATACGTTGCCAATAAATAATGTGCAACCACAAAAGGTCTGAAATAACATTTTTAAAAAAACAACATGTATTGACAGTTCAGTTAGAAAAGTAGGTGGTAATTGAGCTGGTGGTTGATTGATTGTAATTTAGCCAGTGGCTGGTTGATAGTAATTTAGCTGGTGGATAGCAATTTACCTGGTGGCAGGTTAAAAGTTCGCAATGTGGCTGGTTGATAGTAATTTAGCCAGTGGCTGGTTGAAAATAATTACCTGGTGGCTAGTTAATAGTAATTTAGCCAGTGGCTGGTTGATAATAATTACCTGGTGGCTGGTTAATAGTAATTTAGCCAGTGGCTGGTTGATAATAATTACCTTGTGGCTGGTTAATAGTAATTCAGTTGGTTGATAATAATTACCTGGTGGCTGGTTAATAGTAATTCAGTTGGTTGATAATGAGAAGGCTGCATATCATACATATGCGTACTTTAAAAAAAAAGTTAAAATAACATTTAAATCTTTGAATTTACTGCCCAACTATCTGCAAGATCTCAGATCAAATATTTGCATCCAAATAAGGGTACTTAACACAATGTCATAAGAAAAATCACATTGTAATGATTCTTAACATGATACATATGCTGTACCTAATTGTTTTATAAGTGGCAGTCTAGACAAGGGGCCCATGCAAGGGAGATTCAAGTGAAATATTACCCCCCCTACGTCCACACACACACACACACACACACACACACACATATATAAAACATCTATTCCATGGGCTATTTTTACAATTTGTAGTTAGTGTGTCTAATCTGCATAGAATTAAATTCTACCGTGAAGGCCCTCAAAACCAAAACCACAAAACTGTGTTAGGTCACAACAGCTAAATTTTTTCCCAATTTTGTGATGTTTTCCACTTACTGAAGTCTTTGCAGATATGAAATAGCCTCTTTCTGAGCATTTACGTAAATAGAGAGAAAGAGAGAATGCTCTTGTGAAAGATCAATGTTCCTGTGTGTAAATTACACAAAATTATGAAATTTGTTCAGCTTTTAACTTTTATTTAAATAAGTAAATTAATTAATGAAGATTTATTTATGCAATATATGTTCCTACCAAACATCCTGTCACATATAGTTGCTCCATATAGAAAAAAATATGACATGAGACATCTGAAGAATAAGATGAATCCAGATGATTCATAATTTTACCACAGTTCTATTGGAATTATGAGTGATAATTAACAACATTTTAAATACTTCATATAATTAATAATATTTGCAGTTCAAGAGCCTGAGAAGGCATGAAGTGTTGTCTATTTAATGTTGTTTGTGTTAATGGTTCCAAATGTGGCCAAATAATAGTGATGTATTTAAAACTAACTGTTCAGGGTATGTATAATCACAGGTGGATCAGAACATACATTGTCTGCATAACCAATCTTTGCCAAAAGGCAATATGGCTCAAGTGAAAATAATTTGAATAAATCTCACTTTTTAAATACTGAATTGTCTTCATCAGCATAAAGGTCACAGGTGTGGTAAATTAATCTGACATATCAATAAAAAAACCAAACAAACAATGTTATATTGATCATGTATACATATGAATAGCATCAATTACAATTAAATAATGAGCTAATACAGTCTTTCTCTAATACCTGTCAACTATAGCAATAACTATATACAGTGTGACCCCGCTATAACGCGCCCCGTTATAACATGAATTTGGATATAACGTGGTCGTGGCATGGCTCCCGAAATTTCAGGTAATTTATTACAGGTATTTTTCTCAAAAAAACAAAAAAAATCTTTTGAGTATGAAAAATAAAATACGTCAAGTTTAATTATCATTCTCATACTCGTCTAAAAAGTGCGAAAAAGAACATGTAGAAAATGTATTATCATTTTGGGGAAGAAATCACACACAAATTCGAATATAAAAATAATCGTTGTATGGCTCCTAAAATTAACAAATTTCTTCAAGTTTTGTGCCAAAGTAAACATCGGAAATAAGAACCAATTGCTGGGCCTACTTTGAACTTTGATCTTTGTTTATTGTTGAAAAATGACAGCTCATAAGTGTCAATATTATTATTACTGATCACTGAGCAATGAAGCCATCGTGTCTACTTTGTGTTTGTCTTGAATGCATTCCGAATACAATCGTTGCTATAATAATCTCCGATATATGTTCTCTTAATTTCATACACAACTAAGCAACAGTCAATGTGGAGGTTGATAAAAGATTTAGAGCTGTACCGATTAATCGCCCGTACGCGTAATCGGGTCGATTATTAGCACAATCGGTATAATCGGGTATCGGCAAAAATAATCGGTGCCGATGCAAATAATTTTTTTAAATAACCAATTTTTCCTGATAAAAGTTGTATATACAGTCGCGTTTTGACTGACCGTAACTTAATCCTTTGTAACACTAGAGCTCGGGATAAATGCAGTATGCAAACAAGTTGCTCATTGACTAACACTACTGTATAGTCGAATAACCATATATCGAGATAAACACATTGAACCATCAATTAATCTTTTGTAACAAAGAGATTGCTCTAACAAAGTATTTAAAAAGAATTTATCTTGCTGCCAGTTGTGCGAAATTTTCAACTCCAGCGTTCGGTAACATTTGTAAACTGCAGTAAACCAGACTAAAGTACATGTCGCTAACCGCCATTGTAGTGCCAAAGTCATGTGAATAGCCAGTAAGATTAACATCAAAGGGAGTTGTAACGTGGTGCTGGCGGGTTATCAAAGTGTTATCAGTACAATATTGCACAAGGCCTGGTCAGAGGTATTGCGCAACTTGGAAAAACAACACTTGAAGACCGCCTCCCACTAATTATCGTTATCTAGAAGATGATCTCTACGGTGTAATCTGCCCGGTCAGTGAATATAGTAATCTGAGATGGTACTTTGAACAAGACAATACACGAGCCCCCGTAAAGGTAAGATATGAATTTAATCAAAAATACAATTAAGAAATGAATGACACTGTGAATTACAATTTCTTTCTTTCTGAATACACTTAGTTCAGAAATACATAAAAAGAAGCTTTAAAATAATGGATACATTCATAAAAATCCAAACACTCATGAAAATAAATGAAGTTAGCCGTTAATACTGAGAGTAAATTTCATCAAGGAATCGAATGTTCATTTAACATTGGACTGTTGGGTGATTCAAAATGACCTTGTTCGACGACTGGTTCTTTCTTTCTCTCTTCTGTGTTCGTCTTGACTTGCTTGCCCTTTTGTTGTAAGCGGGATTACACAACTCTGTCTTTTGACTTCTTTTCCGTCTCTGAATTTCGACTCCCTCGCTCTTTCTTCAAACAAACTATTTTTCCTTGTAAAGAAAAGGGTAAAACGCCCTAAGTATCTCGTTACTTTCAGAGTTGAGATAGTAAGTCCATTTCCAGGTTCGAAAAATCAGATCTTACTATCAGTGTTATCATTTATACGGCTAACAATTACTATACAGGTCTTCAGATCAATAGAGCTATACTGCTAATTATTGACATCAGAATTCGGGAAAGTCATATATTCCCGTAAATCATTACGTAAAGTGAGGCAATATATCATAACACACAATCCATATTTACTAATATGCTAAATTCAAATTAATGTAACACGTTCCAATCATAAATGTACACGGCGGGTTTTCTACACCACCAATTTACCTACCTAAGTATATAAGGTAAAAAATTCTAATTCAGAATTCAAAATACATTATTAAATCACTGTAAAACCAACTATTCATACAAAATATGAACATATCATGCATCTGTAACAAAGAAACATATCAAAGTACGTTATTAAATCAATGTAATACTGAACTATTTGTAAATAGTATCGATACATTATGCATCTATGCCAAAGATAAACAGCATATACATTACATCATAATAAAGGTGAATTTGAGTTAAATACCTTGTGTTTCTGACGTGCTTCTACCGTTTGATTTCCCGGCGGACTTTCCTGAGCTTATTATTACGAAGGCACTGCTGTAAAATTACCCCCGGAGCCTTTATTCCGGAATTAATGATAGTAGTTCAACACGGCTTTCTTGCAAAGCGCCTTCCAGAAGACTGATTTAAACTCATTAGCTCAGAGAATATATTTCCCAATTCTGGGTTTCAACCCAACCCTCTGTCCTGTACATTTGACCAATCGGTATAAACGCTATTTTTGCAGACCTTTTGAAAACCATCTATCAAGATGCCAAAAATGCCACAAAGGATCGAAATGTCACCTTATCGTTTGTCTTAATCATTTTGTCAGCTTGTACATGAAAAATTCATATTTTTAAGCGTGTCAAACACTCAGTCCGTTTTCACTCTAATTATTGTAACAGTCTGACCAAGTTAAGAAAACATTCTTTCCGTTCAACTCCATTCCAAGACAGTTGATTGTCGGCTAGCCTACGAATTAATTACTGGATGTCACTGACGAAAAATTTGGCACTTGACAGGAGTAATGATGGATAAATACACAGTCAATTTTGAGGTTTGTGTTTTTTCTTTATCTTTATGAAAACTCACAAAAAACACCGATAGTCCTTATGTCCCAGTGAGAAATTGTTGGAAAGGGCTTCAGTGTAGGTTTGAGTACGTCGTCTGTTTTTCAGTTAATCCATAATGCCTGGAGGGTGAACGAACTCATTGTCTTTAATACTAGTAAGTGAGAATCATTTCCGGATTTTTTAAAATTATTTTTTATTTCTTTTGTTAGTGTTTCACCAAGCCACCATTTGGCAGAAGGGGCGGTCTCTCATAAGTCATAACAGGTTTTACTGTACCTTTGAAGCACCGACATATACTAAACAAATAAAACAATTCTATATCAATGTTTTACAATTATCTGATGTTGCCGCAGCAATAACGAGTATTTGTTGTCATCAAAGCAAGCGACGACCTTTGCTCATAGAAAGTCGGCAATAAACTCAAAAGCATTGCCTCAATTTACATAGTGATTAGAACATATTTATTGTGCCGTGAAACTTTCCTGTTTGCAAAAAAATAAAAATTTGTCGGCTTATACCCGAGTACATAATATGGTAATCAAATAATCGGTCTCATAATCGGTATCGGCAATTTTGATAATCGGCTATACGAGGTATCGGCATAATCGGCAAAAAGTGACATCGGTACAGCTCTAAAAAGATTCTCACCAGAATGTATAAATCAATTAATGTAAGTACATTGTTTACCATCAAAGTGAACTGCCGAGCTAAACTTGTTCAAATCAGGGGGCAACGATTTATACAGCATCAAAGAAACAAAAGTCGCCAACATGTCTGCGTGGCTTGGCGGTGTTGTTTTATGCAATCTGTTGACTAGTAAATTCGAATTCTGCAACTGAGAACTATAATTGACTTTGCCAAGAGCATACGTGACATTAGCAGAAAGCAGCTAAAAATCACAGAGTTTTTCAAAAAATAATAACTATTGACAGATGAGAAATGTAGTGGTATAAAATGTATACAGACACCGTTCATTAATCTTCGGACATACTATTTCTTCATTCATTATGTACACCCGTTACGTAATTTTCTGTTATTTTCTTTTCATTGAATTCAGTTACATAATGATCTGTGAAATTATTGAATATTTTACATCCGTGTGTGGATATTTTCGAAGGAAATATTTGTATTATGTTTTCAATGTATGTTACAAGATTCGCTGGTCAGTACATGGTGTTGATACTCTTTTCATGCAATAGATTATACATGTGTATATAAATTAGACACGTGTATGTACCAATGCATGGTTCTCTGAATAAAGTAATATATCTGCAATTTCTGTTACCACAGCAAATGTTTTTCTCATTTAATATATATTGATCAAAAATGGTAATTGTGCCATGCATTTTCGCACCCGTCTTTATGTACCCCCCCCCCCAATTAAATCCAAAAATGTGTTGGAATTGTACATGATTGCTTATAACACGGTTCGGTTCATAACACGGTCAGATTCTATGGCTCCCAACTACCATGTTATAGCAGGGTCCCACTGTAGTATTCTCTTCCAGTCTGTTTTAGGAATTTTGCAGCTAAAATTCCAATTCTTAATTGAATTTCAGTTCTATGGGATATTTGTAAGCAACAAATCGAAATTTGAGATCAAAATTTGTTTTCATATTCAGAGATGAAGGGTTATGGTATACTGGAGAAATATTATGACATTAAAGATGGAAAAATTTAAGGACGAAAAAAATGTTCAATCAAGAGGGGAATTCCAGTGTACTGAGATTTTGGTTTGAGGTGTATCACTGTATACAAATACAATACTATGTTTTAAACAAAGATTAGTAAAATATATATAATCTATAATAATATATATGTTATGGTTGTATTAGCATTTATAGTATACAGTATAATGCAAGTGATAAAGATAAAATGTATATAAATCTAACAAAAGTAGTAACATACTCGGACCAAAAGAGATGCTTGTTCCTGTGTTTGCCATTTTCATGATTTGTCTGAGTGTTTGCAATTTCATTATTTCTCACAAAATCGCTATGATATGAACCACATCTGAAAAGACTTCATACGGTAGTCGTGTATACAGTTTACATAGAACTATTCATATGCCAGTGTATCTGATCTGCAAAATATGCTCCTAGTTGCAACTCATCACCATATTTGAAAATCAATGTTGCTATAAAAAAAAAAGTATAATCCTATACTCGTTTACCTTGAAATATTAATGTCTGAATAAATCTCGTAGTTGAAAACTCGCGCACTGTCACCATCTGATAAAGTTTCCATTATTCATTCGCTAATTAGTAATTTGACTAAAAGCAGTCTTTTTTTTATTTATAACTGCAACGAGAATCCAATTAAAAGACATACATGTACTAGCTTGACGAAATTTACGATTGGCTTTTAAGAAGGACACAAATGAAAAGAAAACGGCTGGTCTTTCAGCATGAGTGATCTTTCATACAAAAAAGGTGAGAGAAACACATTTTGATCCCATGACCAACACCCACCCCTCTCTGCTCTGATATTCTTTGCTGACAGAGACCAAATAAGCTGCCTAAAGTCAAGGTAATAAAAGATCGAAATTCGCAAATTATTTCCTTACAATATGATTTACCTCTTGGCGTATATCACAAGGGTTGCAAGTTAACAGAGCGTGTAAAATTGGTTTTGACAAACTTGACAGCCACCGTCTTCTGCCATCGCCCTCGTTTTGGAAAAATATAATGGCCATGCCAATACAGCTATTTCTACGATAAAGACCGAGAGTAATCGTAAGCGTTTCCAGGAAAATGGCAGCTGTAGATCGTGCTAGAAAATTTTCTGGCAGTGTGATTTGCTATACTTTTCGGGATCTAGTTAAGACAGTAATTTGAAAAGGGTTCAAGTAAACACAATGGTAAATATAGTTTTACAGCCGACAAATAATATATGATGTAATACCTTGAAATTATGATTTAGAAACACTGACCTCCGTTGTACAGTGTCACACAAGTCCACAGTAACATTTCCGTTATCAAATGTTGACATTCGTGACCAGAGGTCTCGCTAGGATTTAAAATCTATTTTGGGGAAAACAGGAGTCCCGCCAGCAAAAGTTGCAGTCCCCTACCAGAAGCAAATTGGTCATACCTGAAACAAAATGGCAATATTTCACGATGAGTAGAACAGCGGTTGCAGTCGAGTTTATTTAACTAACTTTACAGCACTGACATGTAGCCCCTGTTTGTCCATTAGAGTGAGTGTCAATTATGTCAGGCCAAGGAAAGGTCTTAATCCAAGCACTAAGTTAGTCATTACATATAGTGTTACAAGTGAAATCAGTTATTGGAAATATCAGTACATATTCTCGCCACTCTGCAGTTAGCCAAGTTTTGTAACTTAGTGTTCCACATGAGTTCTAGCAATTTCTAGCACTCGATTGAATTTCATTACAATCTTTGTCACTTTGCCGTTTAACCCCAAAATGCTTATCCAACCAAATTTGTAATAACAAAATAACATTTTGTCTAACACTCAACATGTTTTGATTTTGAGGTCACATGCACTACTTATTTGGATACACATGGAAACGAACCAAATAATGAAAGCAAATGTTGTTCCTTTGATGTATTCTTATACACAAGTACATTAGTACATCAATGGGTCATTCTGTCTCTGAAATCGGTCATTGTAAATATCAGCACAATTTTTTCACCACAATGCAGCTAGTCAAATCTTTGAACTTGCAGCCAAACTTTTGGGTCATGTTCTTCAGATGTACTCTTACAATGACAACATGTACATGTCATCAGTAACTGAATTTTCTGATTGTAAATATATCAGCACAGCTAAAATGATCAATTGATTAACACATTTTCCCATTCAACAGGTGGTTGAAGTAGGACTAGCAAGCCCTTGAATTTGCAGTCCAACAAATTGGTGCATTTGGAGAACTCCTGTATAAGTGGGTTTTTTTTGCATCCCATATAAGAAATTGGTGCCCAAATACGTGTGATTAAGTATTTTGGAGACCTCTGTAACTTACTGCATAAACAGCAAAACTGGAGATTAGTAATGGCTGTTTAGATCTGAGGATGGTGGAAAGCAAGGAATCTGGAGTTCCCTACCTAGTGTTGACAATACGAGTCTAACAGACAATGTGACAGGTTCGATATGAAAGGTTTTATTCCAAGTACTAAGTTAGGCATAACATAGTGTTACACATGAAATGTCACTTCTGCTAACAACATTTTGTCTAACTCTCAGCATGTCTTGATTTTGAGGTCACATGTACAACTTATTTGGCTTCACATGGAGACATACACAATAATGAAAGCTTAAGTTGTTCCTTTGATGTACTGTTATACACAAGTACATCAGGGGGCTCACTAAACACCCCCAAGACATCCCAGGACTCTCCAAACAAACCTTAAACTTTACATAATACCCACTTTAAATTTCAACAACAGCACACAAAGACCAAAAACAAACAAGCAAACAAACAAAAACTACCAATATTTAGTGATATTTTGTAGAGCTGTACCGATGTCACTTTTTTCCGATTATGCCGATACCGCGTATAACCGATTATCAAAATTGCCGATACCGATTATGAGACCGATTATTTGATTATCATATTATGTACTCAGGTATCAGCCGACAAATTTAGAAAACAATAAAGGCCTCGAATGGAGGGGGGGGGGCTTATCCGTGGGCCAATGTCAAAACTTTACAGGTTTTAGGTGTTTTTGTTGTCTATTGTAACGGCAGTACATCTTGGGACAAAAATATCTGTGTTCTAAGACAAAGGCTTGTTAAAAAAGTAACTTTCGGTAACCCAAAAATTATTAAACTTATTGCCGACTTTCTATGAGCAAAGGTCGTCGGCTTGCTTTGACAACAAATACTCTTTATTGCTGCTGCAACATCAGATAATTGTAAAACATTGATATAGAATTGTTTTATTTGTTTAGTATATGTCGGTGCTTCAAAGGTACAGTAAAACCTATTATGACTTATGAGAGACCGCCCCTTCTGCCAGATGGTGGTTTGGTGAAACACTAACAAAAGAAATAAAAAATAATTTAAAAAAATTCGGAAATGATTCTCACTTACTAGTATTAAAGACAATGAGTTCGTTCACCCTCCAGGCATTACGGATTAACTGAAAGACAGACGACGTACTCAAACCTACACTGAAGCCCTTTCAAACAATTTCTCATTGGGACATAAGGACTATCGTGTTTTGTGAGTTTTCATAAAGATAAAGAAAAAAACACAAACCTCAAAATTGACTGTCTATATATCCATCATTACTCCCTTTGATGTTAATCTTACTGGCTATTCACATGACTTTGGCACTACAATGGCGGTTAGCGACATGTACTTTAGTCTGGTTTACTGCAGTTTACAAATGTTACCGGACGCTGGAGTTGAAAATTTCGCACAACTGGCAGCAAGATAAATTCTTTTTAAATACTTTATTAGAGTAATTTCTTTGTTACAAAAGATTAATTGATGTTCGATGTGTTTATCTCGATATATGGTTATTCGACTATACAGTAGTGTTAGTTAATGAGCAACTTGTTTGCATACTGCATTTATCCCGAGCTCTAGTGTTACAAAGGATTAAGTTACGGTCAGTCAAAACGCGACTGTATATACAACTTTTATCAGGAAAAATTGGTTATTTAAAAAAATTATTTGCATCGGCACCGATTATTTTTGCCGATACCCGATTATACCGATTGTGCTAATAATCGGCCCGATTACGCGTGCGGGCGATTAATCGGTACAGCTCTAATATTTTGTGTAACAGGAAAATTAGTAAGGTCAGTAGTTGCCAAGGAAAATAACTCCCGTTTTGACGAAGTGTTCCGGTACAGTAATGTGAATATTTTGTCAATATTTATAAATAATTGGCAATACCACAAATAAGTAATTAACCCTTTCATCCCTAAGTAACTTTGCAGGCGTAGAGCCCTAAGTAACTTTGGACTTGTAAAGCAGAATAACCTGTGGACTTTGAAAGAACATAACTTTGCCAACTTTAAAGATATCTGCCTGGATTTGGTATCAAAATTAAGGTTAAAAGTCAACTTGTATGACTCAGAGGTCTTGTTAAGATTTTAAAACTAGGAGTCCAGGATTCCATATTTGGTAAAAGTAGGAGTCCCACCAGTAAAAGTTGCAGTCCCATCCTTGACAATGTTGAACTTTGCAGATTAGAAGAACTGTTGGTTGCTGTTGAGTTTAATTTCCGCATTCTTTGTAACACTGACAAATACAACCGTGTCAGCCTATTCGGCGCATCTGTTAATTCTGCACAATGATACATTATTTCTGTGAACATTGGATCACATGTTGGTTTGGTTGAAAATTCAATTTTTGGCTGAAATGCCAGAAAGAGTCCAAAGTAATGTATTTCATTTCCATAGCCTGATGCATAAACATTACATCTTTTCAAAGCCATGCGCAGAATTCAGCTGCCATATCTCGAGTCATGGAAACAATATCCATTTGTCCAAACTTTATATTATTTTGAATATAATATTCTGGTGACAACTACTGCTTTTCAATTGGTAAGCATTGCAGTTTTTTTTTTTTTGTCAATTGAATTTGGTATGGGTTTTGTGCCAATATTGGTAATCTTGCATACCCAGAATAACCTGACAGCGATGTAACTCTTGATAGTCCTTCAGGGTGAGACTGAATTTTGACAATCCAAGGAATAGTTGTATTCCAAACACTAAGCCAGGCATCATACACTTTCTTACACTTGGCTACTATTTCCATCCAAACTGTCAGTTCTAGAAACTTCAGCAATCTTCTGAATCTCATTAAAACCTTTGTCAGTTTGCCATTTAACCCCAAACTACTTAATATCCAAATTTGCAAACAACGTTTTGATCTGATGTGTCTTGATTTTGAGGTCACATGCACTATTAATTTGGCTAGTCAGAAATGAACAATAATGGAAGCTAAAGTGTACTCTTATAATAACTACATGTACATCTCAAGATTTTTCTGTCTCCGAATTCATGTAAATTTCAGCACAAGCTGCTAGTCAAAGTCTTTGAACTTGCTGCCCAGCTATTGCATCATGTTCTTTTGATGTACTCTAATAAATACAGCAGGCAGAACTGGCTGTATTTTAACCACTGAATTATGTCACTGTAAATATCAGCACAGCTAAAATGATAAAGTAATCATCATTGACTTTGTCTCCCAGCTATTTGCAAGCATACAGAGGACTCCTGCATGGAGTGATTTATGTGTCCCAGATCAAATATTTGCATTCAAATATGCATAATTAAGCGTTTCCGAGATCTCTGTGACTAATTTAAAAGAATGTGCATATCTATTATAACTTTTAAAATACAGGTGCAAACAGGTAACACAACAGGTAAAATGCACAAGCAATTATTTATTTACCACATTACTTATGGGTCCAACTCTCTCAGAAAACTGAAATAAATCCCTTTGGTTCATCGATAAGTATTTGGAAAATCCACCATTTTGAGTTGACAGCCCCTACTCATTATGGGCACTTCATCCTTTGGTTTTCTTTGGACTAAGTGGGCAATGCATGCTCCTTCCGAGTCCCACTATTATCATGTAAAGGTATTTAGAAGCCAGCAAGCTACCAGATGCAAGAAAGGCTAAGTGAAAGAAACCTAATAAAAATGAAAATAAGTTTAAAATAGTTGTGATGCAGATTGTGCTTGGAATATAAAATCTGGGTGGGGTCCTGAGTGGCTGAGTGGTCTAAAGTGCACTCTGTTATGGATCATTGACAACTCACCTCAGTCTCTGTGGGTTCGAATCTCAGATTCGGCCAATGTGGGTATGTGAGAAAGCTTGCCAGTAGCTTCTCGTGAGTTGTTGGTTCTTTCTGGTGTATTCCTTGGTTCTTCCTCTACCATTAATACTGGCTGCCATGTATAGCCTATTGTGCACTGCAAAATGGTGTTAAACCAATTAACAACAATTATAAAATCTGGGTGCGTAGCCTTTAACTGTTAAGCTGATGTGAATGCACTTCATCTGGTTCCATTCGCTGCAATTTACTGCTGAAACTGCTGCTTGCACAGACCTGGGTTTAATACTGATACTGTCATTGATGAGGATCCTGATTCTTATTCACACTTTAATTCAGACTAGTCATCAATGTATTATATTGCTACGATGTCTGCAGTGAGGCAGTTTATAGTGATGTCTAGCACTGGGGCATCATGCTGCAGACATGTAGCATGATGCCCCCACCCAGTCACATTATCCTGATACCAGGCCAACTAGTCCTAACACTAACCTCTTAATCCTGAGCACCAAGCAAGGCAGCTGTTAGTACCATTTCTTTAAGTCTTTGGTATGATTTTGCTGGGGATCAAATCCACGACCTCCCACTTCCGCGACGGACACTCTAACCACTAGGCTACCAGAGTGGTGACTCGCATTCTAGAACATAGCCAAACTATCTTCCAGGTCATAAAGATGTTTTATTTTGATGTGCAAGTAAAGTTTCAAAGTTTCTTAACAACTAGGACTAAATTACATTGGATTGGCTGTTGAGTATGACAGAACAAGGGGATATCAGATTTTGTATGTTGTGGCTGCAGCTAAGTAATATCCAACTTCATTTTGTGCAGCATTTTTCAAGCTGAAAAAAAAAACATGCAGGGGCTTGTCTCCTCACCTAGGGAACACAATTCAGTTGACATACCTTCCTGCATTCATATTCTTCATCTCAGACAATCAAAAGTATATTGAGATTTTTTTTTTTCAAGAACACAGTCTTATGTTAATCATATCCCAGTTTGATTCATTAGAAATGTATTGAGAGTTGTTGAGACCTTTGATATCCTTATCCACAAATAAATTAATTCATAAATAATAATAATAATAATAATAATAAGAATAATAATAAGAACAATAATAATATTTTATTGGCATAAAAATGAATACATCAGTTGAAGATTTCAACAGGTCAAGTACATGAATAGTTCTACCAAAATGATTGGGCAATACAGATACCCACTTTTAAAATGATACAACCAGATGAATATTTTTGTCTTAGACTTGATCATATATCATTGTTACATTGAATACATTTAAAGAGTGTTACCATGGTACATTGCAATTTGCAGTCAAAACAGTGTTACCATGGTACACCGATGTCAAAACTGTTACTATGATACACTGATGTCAAAAATTACCATGGTACACCGGTATCAAAACAGTGTTACCATGTTACATTTGTGTGAAAACAGTGATACCATGATCCACTGTCAAAACTGTCACCATGGTACACTGATGTTGAAACAGTGTTACCATATTACACTTGTGTGAAAACATTGTTACTATGGAACACTAATGTTGCAACAGTGTTGACATGGTACACATGTGCATTCAGATAAATATAAGTTTCACATAATCTAAATTAAAGTTACTTTTTGAATCAAGCAATAAAAAAACACATGATGTAATATTTCCTTATAAGTATGTAAATGGAATCTTATGGGGAGATTGTATTGAGGCTATTTAGTATTGATATCTTTGAATATTGTAATTATAATTATATTATAATTATTATAAATTTCTTAATACAGGTAATTCATTAACTACTACTAGTTAATATTAAGTTTCTCATTTAAATCTGGCAGATTTAGATCCCCACTCTTCATTTCATTTCGGCTTAACCTTATTTCTTTAAGTTTATTTTGACATTAATATCTGTGTGCCTGTTAGAACAATTATGTTTGAAATTATTAACTCCTCCCAGCATATTGAACACAGGACCCCCCACCCTCCATCCTACCCCACTTTCTAAATGATGACATAGAAAATTATGTCTTGAATGCCAGACCATAGTAAAAAAAAAAAAAGAAACTGGTTATTATATACTGTATATAGCTATCGACCTCAGCTAAAAGTGATAAAGAAAGATATCTTTGTCTTTGCAGATGTAAATGTTATTGATAATTTGTTTTAAAACTGATCTTTTAAAAATAGTTTATGTTTGTACATGTATTCAATTTCATGCTGTATTGGTTCTTAGTGTAACTTTGGAGTTCAATATTAAACAGGAAAAAGAAAGCTCTGAGTCAATTCTCTTTGATGACAAGGTGCCTGAAGAGAATGGAGTTGATGAGTCACCTGACCTCGAAACACAGCTACAGCATTTCCGAGATCAGTGGCAGCAGGAGATACACCACAGTGCTGCCCTTAGCAATGGTATTAAGACTTATGCCGATGTGTTAAAGTCCTCATCAGAATCGGATATAGAGGCACAGGTATAAACAGGTCCTTGAAAACTTTGTAAATGCTGGAATTTTATGTCATAGGTATATGTAAGTCTTGTCTTTGATAACTTTGTAAATGCTGGAATTTTATGGCATATGTATATGCAAGTCATTTAAAACTTTGTAAATGCTGGAATTTTACAGCATAGGTACATGCAGGTCCTTGGAAACTTTGAAATACTTTAATTTTATTATATGCAAGTCAAGGCCTATACAGTGTTTATTCATGCATGGAAATAAGTTTTCTTTTTATGACAGGTGTCTTCCAAGCCATGTTTTTTTTTTATCGGTGTACTCTGGGAATTTTCTAAAATTGAAAATTGATTCGAAAAATTCCAAATTGCATGTGAATTTTTTTGAGTAGAATGTTTTGAATATATGAGAGATTTATTGCAGGAATATAAAACAGCTTGAAAATCTGATGAATAATTTTTGCATTCAGTTGGTATTTTTGTGTAGTTTTTGAGAAAGAACCATTCATATTATTCATTTGTCCTAAAGACTTCAGTACGTACTTACTTGCTTATAACTGTAAACGGCACATTCCCTAATTTGCTGTACAGTTTTCTTAGGAGTAATCAGTAGAACAAACAGCATATACACTGATCTGTAAGTTGTATTGCCATGTTTACCATATATGTTGGGACAGCATATACACTGATCTGTAAGGTGTATTGCCATGTTTACCATATATGTTGGGACAGCATAAATTAAATTTAAAAGTAATTTTTTTTGTGCATTGTATGTTCTAAGATACATTGCTTGCTCGAGTTTGAAGTTAAGAGTAATCTTATTAATCATTTGGAAATTACTTGTTGGAAAATGCACTCAACTGAAATTTTATTTGAAAATATATAAAACTGTGTACTTGAGATAAAACTCTTTAATCCAATGTTGTATTGTCTCTTCAACATGACCCTACTTCTACAGACATATTATCCATACTTTTGGTTCAAGAATATTTTTTTTATAGCTTTTTCATACCATGAAAAATTATTGTTAGAGGCAACATTTGACCTGAAGTGGAAACTATGAGGACCAAAGTCAGAAAGATTATTTGACCTATCGCCACTTGTGTGTCATGCTGATCAATTAACCAATCAGTGAACGTACATTAGACACACCTTCATGCATTACTTTCGTCCGCGATTTTAATCTGACAAACTTCTTGCGGCAATAATGACTTGATAATGATAAGTATTTACAAGTTTTGCAATGATTTGTTGATTTTTCCATCGAAAAAAGTGAAACTAAGTCAGTGGGAGTCTCATAATTCTGACAGGTGATAACTCAGATAATCTAAATGGAAAAATTAGATTTCTTACTTTCCGGAAATATAGACAAAACTCTGATAAAGTCTTTTTGTGGTCAGCTGAATATGGAAACAATTGATGGTAATTACGTATGCATAAACATACGCAGAAAGTTTTTCCCATCAGTAGCTTAAAGAAAACAAATGAAAGTGAAATATAGATGTAAAAATAATCATATCTAGAATATGGGTGGAGGACCCTGTTACTTGTGGGTTTTGATGTATATTATTTTTATTGTATTGGTTGGACTGAACCCCAGACTGCACTTTTTAAAGTTTGAAAATTTACAGTTTAATATTTGATTGTCCCAAAAATAATAAGTTATTGTCTTGATCTTTCAAACACTCGAGTCACTCTTTACTTTCTCATGGGGCTGAAAGAGGGGTGGGGATATAGACATGTAATAATATTAAGCATGCATTTATGTATTTACATCAACAGATATCAATGATCAAAATTCCATCTGACAAAACAGTAGAACCTTAAAATTCAGTTCCTACCCAGGTATGCCTGAATCAGCTGATTCACTGTGATATAGAGAAAGGCATTTATGGGTAATTCATCAGCACAATATAGACATAATTCATATATATATATATATATATATATATATATATATATATTATATATATATATATATATATATATATATATATATATATATATATATATATATATATATATAGATAAGCAAAGTATTGTTAGTACCATTTGACTGATGATGCCTGCTGGCTGGGTTATTTCAGCAGTTTGATTTAAAGTGATGGCAAATGTTGTAGTTCATAGTTAGATATGCTTTATTTGGGTAACTATGGCAACAAATATATATTTAATCAGTCAAGGGCTTCACAAACAAATTTATAGTTTTCTTCCAAATTAATATTTCTTCATTATTATATATTATCCCTATGCTTTTAAGAAAGAGGATGGGGTTATGTTTTTGTACTGTCCAGTTGTTGTGAATTGCACATGTGACTCCTCTTACGCCATTTAGAATAAAGACTTTAGTTTTCAGCTTATGTTTCAGGGTGGTCAGCTTGTTTGTTATTACCCCGGTTGTGGATCTTGTGGTGGTTGGAACACCTGTACATATACATGTGTGGGGTGGGGATAATTTAGAAAAGTATAAGAATAAAGCTTTTCAGCAGACTTGTTATTGTTAATATTGTTCTTTTTGTCAGTGACATTGACAATACATTCCAGCAGATGAAATGTTTTTGAATTAAACTAAGGTAAAGTCCTTCATCTGTTATATTGCATATTCACGAATGCTTTTTACGACTTCAAATTTGCCAATTTATACTTGATCTAGCATCAAGGCTGACAGATTTATTTAGGTGATGTTTATCTATTATCCAATGTGACCACCATTAATGACAGCAGAAAACCTTGAAATAGCTTATTCAGCAGAATTTGTTTAGATGTATGGTTTTTAAAATTTGTTTAAACGATGTCAGTCAGCCTTAACAAACTTTAAACAATCTGTCTGTTTAAAAAATTTGATAAATGCTAACCACTTATAGAAAAACATTATGATGATTTCATTTTTAAAAAAGTACTTCGCATAATTTGATCCGATTTAACTGAAGGTGTCCAGACATAAAAGACTTTAATAGTTTGTGCAAATAATGCTGATTCAGCATCAGAAAGGCAACAGTTATATAAAAAAATTGTAAATCAAAATATTGCTCCTGTTACAAAATCTTATTATTGTAGAAAGCAGCTTAAAAGGTTTTGACTAAATTTGACAGAAGGCCTTTCATTATGCCATGGATACTGATTAAATTTGACAGAAGGCCTTTCATTATGCCACGGATACTGATTAAATTTGACAGAAGGCCTTTCATTATGCCACAGATACTGATTAAATTTGACAGAAGGCCTTTCATTATGCCATGGCTACTGATTCACTATCTAATATGGCCAATTCTACAAAAAACAGAAAGAAATTCCAGTTAGACAACTTTATATTGGCTTTGACAGAAAATGTTTTAGAATGAGGGCTTCCATTGTGGGATGGTGGTGCTGATGTGCCATTATATACAACAGTGTTTCCCTTTACCTCCATTTGCGTGTCAGAGACCCCCAGATTTTTAATTTGACCCCCAGTTTTGATACCAAAGTTTGTTTTTACTCAGTCTGACCCCCATTTTTGACACCAAGGAGAATTTTGACTCTTAGTCTTGCACCCCTAGGGGATATACTGATATAATAAGAGGGCTTCCATTGTGGGATGGTGGTGCTGATGTGCCATTATATACATTATAATAAGAATGTCTCTTAACCTTGAAATAATTCTCTTTTGATAACATGCAATTTTGAGCATCGGAAAAAATATTTACAAAAGAATCGTGCTGATCCAGAAATCCATTTTATCAAAAGCTCTTGCATTTCAGAATCAGGCAGGTGGAAAGAGTCATGCTGTTGAAATAATGTCTTGTGTGTTGAAATTTATTAAAACTTTTTTAAGTTAGATTAGGCATGCATTGCTCATTTATTTTACTTTTTTTTTAAAAACCAGGCCAGAAAGTTTTTCATGATGGGGTCATCAGCGGAGGAAGCAGGTGCTCTTTATGAAGGTAAAATGACCTTTTCTTTTCTACCTATGTTACCACGGTGACAGATGTTATAAGTGTCATGTTTTTGTCTGTGTTGTCATTTTTAAGGTGGCTTACTCCATTTTATTGAGCCTCTCTCAAGCTTTCAGCTGACATTTTTACTTGGATAAGCGCCATGACATCATTGCAACAAAGACATGTCAAAATCATTAAGAAAATGAAGATAATGAAGTATGAAAACTGTTTCTTGTTGACCGGTGGTTCTTTGCAGGTTTTCCCTGATTCTTCCTCCACCATTGTTACTAGCTGCCATGTATAGCTTATCTTGTGGTAAAAAAATGGCATTAAACCCTACAACAACAACAACAACAACATTCCTTATAATAAAATTCTAAACATCTGTATTTATTTCCTTGATGATATTATGGTTGAATATTAATATTTGGCACTTAAGGGTTTTTAGAATAAGCACTGTGTGGTATGTCAACTAATATAACCATGTGATAATCATAGAACTTGTGCTCAACTATAATTATTTGCCCAAGTGTTTTTATCTCTATAAAAATTTTAATATATGATTTGCTTTCAAAATTAATTCTACACAAAGACATGGCATGAGAGGACATCATCTTAAACTATCTGGAGGTCCATATAATATCATATCAGACCATCATTTAATTTACTTTAAATTTACTCAACAAGTTTTAAAGGACCACTTAGATTGAAATCAAATTTGATATTAGAATTAGAAAGGCCTTGGTAAAGTTAAATTTTAATTTTTCTGGCAGAATTTCAACAGTCAGTGGAAGTCTTTTGCCAATCAAGTGCACCATATTGGCCAGAGTCGGTGAGGTGGATGGGCCAAGGGATGTTTGTGTTGTATGACACACATTATACTTGGAACTTTCCTGATCAATTTCCATTTGTTTCATGTAACACATGGGGCGTAACCAAAAGCATTAAGTTGTGTTTAATATTCATTGTTTTCTAGTAATACATTTGGCCCTGTTTGACTCGGAATTATACCGATCATTTGCATCATATTGTGGTTGGGATAGAGAAGGATGACATGGTATTTCTTTTTTATGGGCATATTTCTTTTATTATATTTCTTTTATTATATTTTATAGATATGTTTATATCTATATTTTATAGTTTACAGAGCTTAAAAAATGGTAGATTTTAACTTGCTTTTGTTACAGAGCATATTAATTTTTTTTCTGTCTGTTACCAATTGTGTTTTTATACACAATAACTTGAGTTGTCGACCATCTAAAATTACCATTTTTTGTAGATGGTTAGGACTTGGGCTAGGGAAGATCCCGGCTGATATTGGGGTGAAAAGATCTAATGTCATGGTCACTGACTGAATAGCTGTATATATATATATATATATATATATATATATATATGGCATTCACATGGATTAAGGGTGAAGACTTGGTTTTGGGGTCAAATGTCAAGGTCACTGACTAAAAGAAGAAAAATTGTTATTGCACTATAACTAATGTCCTCCATCATCAACAGTTACTTACTTTTAGAATTAGGAAGAAACTTATTGATTTGTGATCGAATTCTGTTATTGAAAGAAGAAAATAGTTGCTGTACTGTAACAAGAGTTTTGCACCTAATGCAAGGAAGAACCCTATTGATTTTGGTGGTCAACATGTCAATATTAGATATTACAGTAACTGAAATAATAAAAATGGTTTCTGCATACAGATTTCAGTTATTTTTTTGTAGGTGTTTTTAAGAAGAGCAGGTATGTAAAATGCCATTCTTTTTTTTTTTTTGAGTATGCAATATGCCATTTATTATACTCTTGGGTATGCAATATGCCATTCAAGGTACTCTTGCATATGCATTATGCTTTTTAAGGTACTCTTGGGTGTTCAGTATACCATTCCAGGTACATTTTAGTATGTAAAATACTATTCAAGGTAGTTTTTGGAATCAATATGCCATTTAGGGTGTTCTTTGGGTATTTAATATGCCATTCAAAGTACTCTTGGGTATTTTCCAGTAAAAAATGCAAGCCATAGGTATGCTGGTTAGGCTCTGTCCGTGTTTCCTTGATGTTTAGACATTTGTACAAGTCCATAACCATCAAAAAGATTAGAAAGCATCATGATGAGCACTTTTTTTAGTTTTGCCTATTTGTTTATAACCAGATTCATTATCGTAAGCATCAAACTGTATGTTGTTATATTTTGTCTTCTTGCAGCCATACTGTATTACAGGAAGGCCATGCAGCTGGTACCAGACATAGAGTTCCGCATGAGCACACGCCCCAAAAATATTAGTCCCAGAGGTAAGTTAATGGAATCGATGATTTAGAAACATCAGTATAGGATGAAGAAGCAAAGAAATATATCTGATAAAATTTGTCTTCTTGTAATGTTTTAGTCAACTCATTCACAAAAAACATTGGGCCATTTTCTTTTATATGCTTCTATCAAGTCGTACCAAATTAAGCTATGATGTCTGTCTGTTTGTCTGTTACCAGATTTTTTTTCTGCATACTTACTCTTGTGCTTTACCGTGTACTGATACAAAACTTTACAATTGATATTGTTTGGATTAATTTATTGTTATGCAACTTTATAGTTACATAGCTAACCGCTCCTGTGGCCTAGTGGTTAGAGCGTCCGCTCCGGAAGCGGGAGGTCGTCGGTTCGATCCCCGGCCGAGTCATACCAAAGACTTGCAAAAATGGTACTAACAGCTGCCTCGCTTGACGCTCAGCATTAAGAGGTTAGTGTTAGGACTGGTCGGCCTGGTGTCAGGATAATGTAACTGGGTGAGACATCATGCTACATGTCTGCGGCATGATGTCTCAGTGTTAGACATCACTATAAACTGCCTCACTGCAGACATCGTAGCGATATGACTGAAAAATTGTTAAAGCTACGTTAAAAATCCTAATCAAACAAACAAACAAAAGTTACAAAGCTCTTGTTCTAAACTTGAATCTATCAGCAAATTTTTTTTCTTTTCAGAATTCTAGTTTATGTGTCTTGAAGTTGTTTTAGTTTTCTTGACAGTCTTTTTAAAAATATTTTAAAAAAGTTAAATTCATTTCCTTCCTGATGGCTTCATATTGTCTGAACTTTGGTACCTTTCAAGATATCCATCAAGCCAAAAGTCTGTGTCACCAGGACTTCTGTTTACTTATGTATACTCTAACAAGATGTACAAATCTTTCACAGATTTGTTCATTATGCCACCAATAATATCTTGCGTCCCTTTTCACAACCACTAATGAAAATTGATGTGTGGGAGCCTTTCAAGAAAATGACCGTACCAAAACAAAAAATTAATTTAATTTTCACCTAATAGTAAATTTTGTTCTCAGTTTGTTGTTTATTGCTCTCATATAGTCTTTGAAGGTCTTTGACAGTTTGGGAAAAATGAGTTAGCATTTTCAAGGCCTTGAAAGTTTGGGAAAATCAAGCAAATTACCCTGAGGTCTTGAAAATTGAAATAAACATTTTAATTTCTTTCCATAACCACAAATAAAATGGTTTGTTTCAGGTGTGGTAGAGTTTTCCAGGTTTCTTTCTTTTGAAGACCTGTTCAGTTTAATTTTATCATTAAATATTGTAGTATTTTGCATTCATTTTTTTTCTCATATAACTTGTATACAAAATGTTAACGTAAATAGGTCTTGGAAATTTATGTTTGTGGTCTTTGAAAGTTTAGTAAAAGTCTTTGAATTTATCATTCAGAATTCTGTATGAACCCTGCCATAATAGTTTGGACCCAATCTCACCAACTTTCATGAGAATTGTGTTGATAATGAACAAAACTTGACCAAATACATTGTGACCCTGCTACAGCACGCTCCGTTATGAATTTGGATATAACATTGTCATGCTTTGTGTTCCTGATATTTTATATACATGTATTTGTCTCATAAAAATACAAAAGAAAATGTAAATTTATTATCATTTTGGGAACTAGATCACATATGAATAACAAGATGATCATGGCATGGCTCCTGTAATTTTAGATATATATTTCTCATACAAAAAAAACAAGTTTTTTCTTCTTAAAAGTACAAAAAAAATGACATGAGTTAATTCAGGGATTGCGCAGGACTTTGACAATGTCATAAATTGTGATTTTTTTTCCTTATTGGTGGCAAAATATACCATCTGGCAATTTTTTTATTGGCAACATTGTTGGCTGTTTAAACTTGTATTTGCAACCATTGCTTTTGGTGTGGAGAAATTCAGAGGCCCCATGAAAGGAAGCCACAAACTTGATATAAAATGCACTGAAATTTATCTTTTACATAAATAAATTCTTTGTCCATATTGACAAACTGTTTTAACATTGTTATATCATAATCCACTTAAAGTTGACAAACTGTTTTAACATTGTTATATCATAATCCACTTAAAGTTGACAAACTGTTTTAACATTGTTATATCATAATCCACTTAAAGTTGACAAACTGTTTTAACATTGTTATATCATAATCCACTTAAAGTTGACAAACTGTTTTAACATTGTTATATCATAATCCACTTAAAGTTGACATCTAGCATGAGTAGTATATGTTGTGAGATATCCGTTTTGTTGTTGTCGGAGATCAACCAGACAAGATATTATCTCATAAAATATCTTTCATCAGATTTTTGTCTGCTTGCTAGTAATTAATATATTTACATAGACTGATATTTGTATGTGGATGGTAAATAAAATTCCTTTTCTTTTCACTCAGAATTAAATATTTCAGAAAACTCACATTTTCTGTAGTAATCCCTATCATCAGACCAGAACACCTGTGTCTCAATCGTCCATTGATAACTTTTTTAAGTTTCTAATGCATGTGTGGAATGCAACATTATTCCGCTACCACAAATGTAACAACAACCAAAAAAACCACTCAATGCCCAAGATCTTACTTTCAATAGGCAGGAAGGAACAGTTAACTACATTCGACTCATTGATGGCCAATTCCTTTTTAAAAATGGATCAGGATTAAACAGAATACCTTTGAAGCACCAGTTGTTATGAAAACATACTAAGCAAATGGGGAAAAAAATCAGTCTCAGCCATACATTACAATTATTTGATGTTACTGCCACAAGAAGGAACAGGCATTTGTTTGGGACTCCAAATCTGTCCTTTAGTGGTGACTTCAATAACGCCTGCATCCTTTATCAAAGATAGCTGACTACAATCTTCAATAAAAACAAAGAACCTTTCATCAAAGGAAGTCTGTATCAAAATGAAATAAAAGCAATGAGATCTGATGGATTGTTTCATTTTACAATATGACTGGAATGTGTTTACTGTGAAGTGGACATTTCCTATTTGCAAAATAAATGTACTGAAAAGTAAATGTGCTTCATCCTTCTTATGTAATTGTGCATTTTAACCCCACTGAAGTCAGACCCGCAAGGCCTGTGACAAAATTAGTGAATATTTTAAATTTATATATTTGTGTATGCATATTTTCAATGGGATTACTTGTATTGTGGGTTCAATGAATGTGATGAGATTCGCAGGTGAGTACACTGTGTTGATACCCTATTCATATTTACATTAGACATTTATTTATAAAACGTTATACAGGTATTTATAAACAGTATACATGTATATGTACCAATGCATGGTTCTCAGAATAAAGTAAAATATTATATTTGCCTTCTGTGTTTTCCTCTTCAGATGTATTCCTCATTTAATATGAATTAATTTAAGATGGTAACTGTGCGATTGAAGCATGTATTACTCCCCCCTCTCCCAGCACATTTTTTTGGATACATACATCATTTTTTAAGCTAAAACTGCTGTGTTTTAGTGAGGACACACTGTAAAAGCTAGTATGTGTTCAGTCATGAGTAACTTTTTTATATTTAACTGTTTATTTATTACACTCTCCATATCTTGTACAGAATTTTACATGATGAAATGATGAAATTTGCTTTATGGCTGCATCTCGATGATAGTAATACGACCCTATCAAAAATGGGCCACAGTCACTTGATTTTCAGGCTCTCATGACTGATTGGTAACTGTTATTTTTTTCTATACTGGTCTGTACAATGTTAGCTGCTTGAAATATGGTCTTGTTAATAAGAGGGTCCATGTTAATACCTGGTTTCATTTGTTAATATGGAGTTTGGCAGTAAGGGATCTAATCAGCAGGGGATCTAATCATTTAGCATCTATTTTCTCATTTCAGACAGGACTGAAAGTGAAAGCTCTGTTGAAGATGGGTTAGTACAGGAATACAAGTATATTAGTTAATATTGAGGATTTTATTGGAAACATCCTGTTTGATTCAGTGCTAGTATTCAAACACACCTCTATTTTGTTATGACTATAGCTTATTAATTACTGGGCAATGGCTGTTGTATACATGCCAACCAATACACTTTTGGTGTAATCATTACGCTTTTTTCCACTAAATTATGCCTTACACGTAAACGTATATAATCTACGTTTTTTCAGTATATCCACCTTCCTAAAAACTCATTTTTATTTACATTTCATTAATCCCACAGACCATATTTTAGAAACGATGGCTTCTGCTTAACTGCAATATAATAGGATCATGTTCTATTTGTAGCAACTATCATATTACCAAGAAACATCCTAGTTCTACTTTCAAACTTTTGACCTCTAATTCTGTTTATAGGATCTATATGGCTTAGTGGCAAGAGAACAGACTGGTGTTTTAATTTTTATCTTTACATGCAGATTCTTTGTTCTAATTCATATTAGTGCAAAACTAGACTAAATGTATTTGGCGCAAAAAAATATATTTTGTTTTAGTCGACGCGTATATGAGAGCAAAAATATATCCTTTCAAATAATTGCACAGATGGATTAGGAAAAGACAACAAAAAAAAACTTTTAAAAAATAGCAGAATATTCCAATAATGAAGACATGAGTGCAGTGTCACGTGATGTTTAGTTCAGGCTGTGTTGAAAGATTTTTAATATTTGGCGCTAAAAGTCTTCAGATGGAATCTAGTCAGTGTGTATGCCAAGGTAAAAGTGCTAGATATGAAAACTTGAAGCAATAAAGGATGTTAAAAGATGAGAGAGGCAAACAAATCATTGTTTATTGAAATTGTAGCATGTTATTTGTGGATTAAGTTTTTTCTGCCTTGATTCCGCTTTTTGACCACTTGGATTATGCTTTTGTGTCATTAGGGGTTGGCATGTATGGATATGGGTCAAGAGCAAAAAATAAAAAAAGCATTTGAATGGAAATCAGAATTATAGCCTAGGAGTAAATAGATAATAACAGCCTAAAATGTTTTGCATCAGAACTCAAGTTTACATTATTACATTGCAGTGGCATAGATGAGGAAGATGACCTTGTAGCTAAGTTTCATAAACTCTGGACCAGTCAGCATGCATTATGCCAGCTGGAAAATCCTCAGAGAGTAAGTTTTAATGCCTGCTATACGTAAGGTGTTACTTATGTCTGTCATATCTTATATACAGAGTTGCCCACATCTGTCCATTGGGTGTCGTCCATATGTTGTTACCCACATCCATCCAATATATCTCATCTGTACAGAATTCCCCACATCCATCCATCCTGTCTTATCTGTACATTATTGTTTCTGCCCAGCCATCCTGCCTCATCTGTACAGTATTTCACACATCCATCCAGCCATCCTGTCTCATCTGAACAGTATTTATTCTGTCCTGCCATCCTGTTTCATCTGTACAGTATTGTTTCTGTCCAGCCATCCTGCCTCATCTGTACAGTATTTTTGTGTCCAGCAATCCTATCTCTGTTATTCCTGTCTCATCTGTACAGTATTACCCACATCCATCCATCCTGTATCATCTGTACAGTATTGTTTCTGCCCAGCCATCCTGCCTCATCTGTACAGTATTTCCCACATCCATCCATCCATCCATTCATCCTGTCTCATCTGAACAGTATTGATTCTGTCCTGCCATCCTGTATCATCTGTACAGTATTGTTTCTGTCCAGCCATCCTGCCTCATCTGTACAGTATTTTTGTGTCCAGCAATCCTCTGTTATTCCTGTCTCATCTGTACAGTATTGCACATGTCCATCCATACTGTCTCATCTGTTACTTGTGTCCATTCATCTTCTCCCATAAATAGTATAACCCATATCTGTCCATCTTGTCTTATTCTAAAAGAATCAAACTTTCTATAAGGTATGATTGGGTTCCACCCTTTCTTTACAAGCAAGAGATGGTTGTGTTGCAGGGTAGTATTTTATTTGTCACTCATTTCAATATAAAAATAAATAGCATTACCAAGTGTTTGGCTTGTAATGTAGATGATTACTTGAATGTTGATGACTTCTTAATATCGATCAAAGCATCTGCATTTAATTGAAAAACAACAGTGACTTCAACAAAATATGAACAAAAATCAAAATTGGGCCAATGCCAGTAGTTTAAAATTCTCAAAATCAAAAGCAGTATGCATGCATTTCTGTTGGTTATGAAAACATCATGATGAACATAAATGCAAGCTGGACAGAACACCTGTACTGTCTGCATACATGCCAACTATTACGCTTTTGGCATAATCATTACGCTATTTTTCACTAAATTACGTGTTGCGCTTAAACGTAGATGGATTACGCTTTTTCAGTATATCCACCTCCCAAACAAATCAATTATTTGTTTTCTTGTTCTTATTAACATTCCATTAATCCCACGGACAGTATTTTAGAAAAGACAGCTTTTACGTAACTACAATATAAGAAAACACTTGGCCGTGGACTTTCCTAACAGTATCATGTTCTATTAATAGCTAACCTGATTCTACTGTCGACCTTGAATTCTATTTATAGCATCCAGATGCTTAGTGCGGAGAGAGCTGACTAGTTTTCTAAATTTAATCTTAACGTGCAGATTCCCTGTTCTAATTTATAAATTTGCTGTAGAACCAGTCTAAATATATTTTGGCGCTATAAAGTATATTTTTTTCAGTCAGTGCATTTATGTGAGCCATAAATTATGTGCTCTCCAACAAATGCATGTTGTAATAAAATAGATAAACAAAATGCTTATTTGATAATAAAAAGATAGAAACTAACCTTGTATTGTTATCATTTTATTTACTCCTTTTTTCTCAACATGAGTGTTAAAGAATAAAATATATCCATGAAATCTATACATGTAGCATAGGATTCATTACTGTAGTGTCGATTATGTCCGATAACACACGTCACATTGTGTGTGCTCTCAAAAATTTCCCAGATAAATTAGAAAAAGGCAACCAAAAATAACGCGAAACAAAATATAAAAGAATCATCAAAATATTAAGACAAGAGTGCAGCATCACGTGACATCTATTTCTGGCGGTGTGGAAATTACTTTAATTTTAGGCGCTGAGTCTTAAGATGGTTTCTAGTCGATGTGTGTAAAGCTAAAAGTGCTACATATGAAAACTTGAAACAGTAAAGCATGTTAAAAGATGACAGGGGCAAATCATTGTTTTTTTAAAATTTTATGTTATATGTGGATTACGCTTTTTCTGCCTGGATTTCGCTTTTTGACCACTTGGATTACACTTTTTCCTTGTTAGGGATTGGCATGTATGTCTGTTGAGGAAATGAAATTTTTAGGTATTATCATTGACAGAAAACTTGTCTTAAATCCAAACATAAATAACTTGAAAGCTCAATTCTTGAAATCGCTTGATTCGTAATAGTAATAGCATACACTGATTTAGGTAGTGATAGAAAAGTCATCCTTACGGATCACTGCCGTCTCACCTTTGTCTGCATGGGTTTGAGTCTAAGATTCGGCTAATGTAGTTATGTGAGAATGCTTGCCAGTAGCTTCTCGTGGATCGGTGGTTCTTTCGGGGGGGGGGGGTTTCCAGGGTTCTTCCTCCACCAATAATACTGGCCGCCATGTATAGCCTATCGTGTGCTGAAAAATGGCGTTAAACCCTAAAACAACAACAACAAACCAATATACCAAATGCCATACCTGCCTTTGGCGACAGAATATCATCCAGCCTTGACAATACAAAAATGGACCATTTTAAAATCAAGAAGATGTCCATTTCCAAAATACCACCATGGCCTCTCCAACACCGAAAAGTATGTGAAAAGTATAGCGAAAACAAATCTAAGATGAACCTGTCCATATTTTGACAGCTCTTTATCAAGAACTCCTCACTGAATTGTTCAACTACACACAAATTTACACTGATGATTCAAATAATAAGGAAAAGACTGCTGCAGCCTTCATTTGTGGAAAAATCACAATGTTTTAAAGCTGAAATCAGAGCAATAGGCCTTGCCCTGAAATATCTCAAACTCTGATATACTATCAGTACTTGAGTCATTACACAATAGGAAGCTGGAAAATTCATTACTGCTTGATATTCTCATAAAACGTACGGAACTGTGTACCTATCAGAATATATTATATTGTTTATTACCCAACAATGTCAGTACTAAAGGTCATAAAAAAGCAGATCGCAAAATGACCCTATCTCTTCATCCATCTGATTTTCAAATGCCGTATACTGATGATTTTAAACGTAGGTTAAAATATTATTTACTTAGTAGGTGGCAGGTATCATCGAATGATGCGGTAACTGTTGGCAGCTTGTCTCATTCCTACAAATTTGACTATTACTGCTAAAAGATATCGGAGATCATTTCAACACTTGGCAGTTAGAAAGAGAGAATGGTCTTAGCTTGAATTCCTAGTTATTCATTTAGGCCCTTAGAATGAGTTTATTCTTTTCAAGGACTCATATTTTCACATTCATGTACTTCCAGGTCAATCATTCTGCTTAAATACATCATGAATAATAAGACATTTAATTATTACCTAATTATGTGTAACTTTTTATAATAATTTATAATGCTAAATAAAGTCATCAGTCAGGCCTCGTATGTTCTTTATTTTCAGATGACTCATATATCTGTCCTTCCCATGGAAGTTCTCATCTATATTTTCAAGTGGGTTGTGTCATGTGAGCTTGATATGATCTCACTGGAGAATTTATCTGAGGTTTGTTGTTTTTTTTTTTGGAAATTTCAAAAGTATATACCAGTAACATAAGCAGCTTTCTAATCGATAAAATGACAGAAGAATAGGATCTCCCCATCCTTAGAATTTGAGTAATTATAGAATAGGATCTCCCCATCCTTAGAATTTGAGTAATTATAGAATAGGATCTCCCCATCCTTAGAATTTGAGTAATTATAGAATAGGATCTCCCCATCCTTAGAATTTGAGTAATTATAGAATAGGATCTCCCCATCCTTAGAATTTGAGTAATTATAGAATAGGATCTCCCCATCCTTAGAATTTGAGTAATTATCACCAAGTTCAAACAGAATGCATTCTTTTTGTATGTATTATTATAACAATTATAACACATTGGACAACAATGATAATATTTCTTATTGTGTTAGTTTGTCCTATGATTATAAAATATAAATTGATATAAAATTATTTTGGTTGATTACAAGTTCTACAAGTACAATAATCTTCTCTCTCTCTCTCTCTCTCTCTCTCTCTCTCTCTCTCTCTCTCTCTCTCTCTCTCACATTGAATAATGAATTGAATTACAAATAAAATGAATGTTGAACTAGAAGGAACCATATTAATCTGAAGAATATTAAACTAGGTTTGCAGAGGATTCTACATGTGTGCCCGAGATGAGGAAATATGGAGACTGGCCTGTCTCAGGTGATAATATTTTATTGTCTTACATTTATGACTAGACACAGCTGTCACATTTATTACAAGACACACCTATCACATTTATGGCTAGACACTGCTATCACATTTATGACTATACATTTGTCACATTTATGGCTAGACACAGCTGTCACATTTATGGCAAGACACAGCTATCACACTTATGGCTAGACACAGCTGTCATATTTATTATAAGACATGGCTATCACATTTATGGCTAGACACAGCTATCACATTTATGGCTAGAAACAGCTGTCAAATTTATGGATGGCACAGTTGTCACATTTTTGGCTAGACATGTCTATCTCATTTATATCTAGAAACAGCTGTCACATTTATAGCTAGACACAGTTGTCACATTTATGACAAGACACAGCTGTCACATTTATAACAAGACACAGCTATCACATTTTTGGCTAGGCACAGCTATCACATTAATGGCTAGACAGCTGTCACATTAATGGCTAGACACAGCTGTCACATTAATGGCTAGACACAGCTGTCACATTTATGACAAGACACAGCTATCACATTTATGGCTAGGCACAGCTGTCACATGTATGGCTAGACACAGTTGTAACATTTATGGCTAGACACGACTATTAAAATTTGAGTAGGGAAGCAACATTAGCAACAGTGTTCAGGTTTTAGTTCACCTAATCGTAAGGCCAGTTTAGCTTTATGGTATGGTCCTTTGTTCATTGTGTGTTGTCCAGTAACAAAATTCATTTGATTAGCAGAGGGCATTCTGTCATGAGAGCCCTTTCACATTTTTTCATTGGATGCCAGTCAGTTATTCAAAACAGTGGATGCCAGATTATTATTCAAAACAGCAAAGGGTGCTAAAAACAGCAAAATATTATCTGATGTGTCTTCAAAAATCGTCACAGTTATTAAAAATATGAACCATTTAAAAGATATCTTGTCAAAAATTCCTTAATAAAAGTTTTAAAAATATAAATAATCCTAGAAAACTAGCACACAGGGCTTTCATTTTTGAACAAATTATGCTGACCCACAGTTCACAAAAGATGGAAAATTCTTTAAATGCTTTTTTTTCTCCAAAAATTTACTGGACAGAGTTTGATCAAAATGGACATACATGTCTTTAAGATTGAACAAATTAGGTATGTCCACCAACAAATATGGACAGCATAAAAAAATAAAAAGGACGTTTATGACTTCTCAACAGCAATGACAGAATTTAATAACTTTAACAAGACATTCCACCACTTTCATATTCGCACAGTTTGCCATACAATTTTATCAAAACTCAATCCTTTAATTGACTTATGAATTGTTGACAGAAAGTTTCATAGTTTAAGTTCTTTAATATTTATACAAATGATGCTAATCCAAAATAAGATAGTGTTGCCATCAGTACAAATAGAAAATATCTTTATGTTATTTTATCTCATAAAAATGGTTTACAGAATTTGACCACCTTTTTCAGAAAGCATTAAGGCATGGAAGTGTCGATTGATTTTGATGTGATAAAATATATTAAAACTGAAGAAAGCTTGAAATAATTGATTTCATAATGTATACTACTGAAACAAGGCATCCTGCAGATCCAGATTTCTTTTATATTTTTCTGTAAGGCAGGTGTCAGCTGGATGAGCAATTTCTGGCTCACTTGGATCTCTTGTTGTTAATTTCTTTAGTTTGATATTGGTGGACACATTTGTGTGCAGATTCAGGTTATGTATTCTACCTGACATGTTGAAATGGTTTTATTATTTCCTATGAAAAACATAATAATATGGTTAAAAAAATAAGTTATTTCCCCATTCCACAGGGAAAAGTGATAAAGCATTGTGAAGGTATCCAATCTTCTAATCAAATTTTGAAATGTAATTACCTTGATATATTGGACAATAGACAATCACTTTGAAAGGTAATTACATCTGAAGGGGCCCTGAGTGGCTGAGTGGTCTAAAGTGCTCTCCATTTTGGATCACTGCCATCTCACCTCTGTTTGCATGGGTTTGAGTCTTTTATTCGACCGATGTAGCTATATGAGAAAGCATGCCAGTAGCTCTGATGGGTCGGTGGTTCTTTCCGGGGTTTTCCCAGGTTCTTCCTCCACCAATAATACTGACCGCCATGTATAGCCTATCTTGTGCTGTAAAATGACGTTAAACCCTACAACAACATAATTACATCTGATATTCAAAGATCACTTTTAAAGGTAATTATGATGATATATTAGACAGTGAAATATCATTTTGAAAGGTATTCACATTGATACTGGACATCAGAAGATCGCTTTGAAAGGTAAATACATTGATACATTGGACATTGGACAATCACTTTTCAATAAAATGATATGTAATTAAATATAGATATGATGTTCTACTGTTTGAAAAAAATGAAAATAAGAATGTTCATTTCATTTATGGTATGTATGTATGATTTTGATTATTAACATAGCTTTAAAAATATTTCATTTATGGTATGTATGTCTGATTTTTTACATAGCTTTAACAATTTTTTAGTCCGATCACTACAATGTTTACTGTGTGGCAGTTTATAGTGATGGCTAGCTTTGGGGCATCATGCTGCAGACATGATAGCATGATATCCCACCCAGTCACCTTATCCTAACACCAGGCTGACCGGTCCTAACACTAACCTTTTAATGCTGAGCGCCTAGCGAGGTAGCTGCTAGTACCATTTTTAAAAGTCTTTGGTATGACTCAGCCAGGGCTTGAACCCGCGACCTCCCACATTTCATTTATTGTTCATTTTAGCGTGGTAAATTCGGTATGCTGTTTGTTTTTAAAGAAAAATGTTCACAAGGAATTCATTGTTTTGTACTTTGGGGTGAACCTGATAGCTGTGTTTAACTTGCATTATGTAAATTTCATAACAGGTCAGATTAATGATAATGACAGTGATTCTGATGAATGCACAGAAAGTTTCCTATTAGACTTCGATATGAGTTAGGGCTGTCATAAGTTAAAATGTTGTGATTTTTCATCTGATTAGTGTTATGCTGAAATATACCATTGACCTTTGGCAAACTTTGGTTAATGAGAAAAAGAAAAAAAATAATGTGGACATTTTCTGGCTCCTAACTTCTCCCATTTGTGTCTCATAATGATGTGTTGTGATAGCTCATTTTCTCCACATTAGGATCACACCTAGGTTACTGAAAAGTCAACCCGTTTTGGTATCAAGCTAACATTCTGTGCCTGTGAATATGTGTGTAAATAGCAGATAAGCGTTCCATGTTGAGTAAAGTGATTGACATGGACAAGTACCTGCTGTAACTTGCTCATCCCAAGAGCTAGTGGTTGGAAAATTTGCCTTCAAAATTTGCTATGATATTGTTATCTTTTATATTTATGATATTGTTGTCTTTTTTTATTTATGATATTGTTATCTTTTTTATTTATGATATTGTTATCTTTTTATTTATGATATTGTTGTCTTTTTTATTTATGATATTGTTATCTTTTTATTTATGATATTGTTGTCTTTTTTATTTATGATATTATCTTTTTTATTTATGATATTATCTTTTTATTTATGATATTATCTTTTTTATTTATGATATTGTTATCTTTTTATTTATGATATTTTTTTATTTATGATATTGTTATCTTTTTTATTTATGATATTGTTATCTTTTTTATTTATGATATTGTTCTCTTTTATTTATGATATTGTTATCTTTTTTTTTATGATATTGTTATCTTTTTTATTTATGATATTGTTATCTTTTTATTTATGATATTGTTATCTTTTTTATTTATGATATTGTTATCTGTGTTTTCAGAGTCTGGGGTAACAACTGTATGAAAAAGAAGAAGTACATTACATGGAGAAGCATGTTTATTGAAAGACCACGTATTCAGTTCAGCGGTAAATTCCATATTTTTTAATTTTGTATCTTTGTTGTCTTTTTTAAATTATATATAAGTATAGCAGAAGTTTTACATTTTTTAACTTATAATTAATTTTGTTGTACGTCAGATTTGTTTATTTGGAAACAATGTTTTTCCAGTTTTGCTTTTGTACATCTGTAAAACATAACTTTTAAAATATTGTCACATTATAACTTGTTTTGTTCTGATATTTTGTTAAATGCAAAATACATACATTAATACATATGTAGGTGCATACATACAGAAAGACAAACATATATACATACATGCATGCATCCGTACATATGTACATTCATATATAAATACATATATAGATACATGTGATGTTGCATACATCAATCCATCCATGCACACACACACACACACACACACATGCATACATACATACCTTTATTTATTGGTCTTGTTCCAGGCTGTTACATCAGCAAGACAACATATTCAAGACTAGGGGAGAAAAGCTTGGATAACTTCTATAGACCCTGGCATCAGGTGGAATACTTTAGATATGTCCGATTCTTCCCTGATGGTAAGGAATTGTCTGATCAAGCCTTTGTGTTCTATAAGCTGTTTGAGCAAGAAATTCCACAGAATATAAGTCAGTATAATCTTGATTAGAATAAAGTTAGAGCTACTTTATGGTATTCTTATCTTATTCCTACATCGATATGCTATATAGGGATACTCAAAACATCAAGTCATATTTGGTAATGTTCATCTGTCAGTATGATATGTAGGGATACTCTAAACTTTGTCTTATTATATTAATGTTAATCTGGCAGTATATTATGTAGTGATACTCTAAAGATCAAGTCTTATTTGATAGTGTTAATCTGTCGATATGCTATATAGGGATACTCTAAAGATCAAGTCTTATTTGAAGTGTTAATCTGTTGGTATGCTATACAGGAATACTCAAAACATCAAGTCTTATTATATTAATGTTAATCTGGCAGTATATTATGTAGTGATACTCTAAACATCAAGTCTTATTTAAAAAGTGTTCATCTGTCAGTATGCTATGTATGGATACTCTAAATATCAAGTCTTATTTGGTAGTGTTGATCTGTCAGAATGCTATGCATGGATACTCTAGACATTAAGTCTTATATGGTAGTGTTTATCTGTCAGCATTCTATGTAAGGATACTCTAAACATTAAGTCTTATTTGGTAGTGTTCATCTGTCAGCATTCTATGTAAGGATACTCTAAACATCAAGTCTTATTTGGTAATGTTCATCTGTCAGAATTCTATGTAAGGATACTCTAAACATTAAGTCTTATTTGGTAATGTTCATCTGTCAGTATGCTATGTAAGCATACTCTAAAAATCAAGGATAATTTGGTAGTGTTCATCTGTCAGTATGCTATGTTGGGATACTATAAACATCAAGTCATTGCTGGTAGTGTTCATCTGTCCATGTGCTATGTATGGATACTCTAAACATCAAGTCTTATTTGGGATGTTCATCTTTCAGTATGTCATTTAGGCATAGCTTAACATCAAGTCATGGGAGTGTTTGTATATTGTTATGCTACATTGGTATACTCAAAACATCAAGTCTTGGGAGTGTTTCTCTATTAGTATGCTATATAGGCATGCATTAAACATCAAGTCATGTATAGGGTTGTTCTGTAGTTAGTATGCTATGTAAGCATGCATTAAACACCAAGTCTTATATGGGTTTGTTCTACTGTTAGTATGCTATGTAAGCATGCATTAAACATCAAGTCTTATATGGGATGTTCTGCTGTTAAGTATGATATGTAAGCAGACATTAAAGATCAAGTCTTGTATGGGATTGTTTTGTAGTTAGTATGCTATGTAAGCATCAGCATTTGCTAGAGATTTTACAAGTAAGATCTTCAATGGAAAGGGTCTGGGTTCGAATCTTGCCAATCAATCAGTCTGTGTCCATGGCACTTTACTCCAATTTCATTGAAACTAAATAATCTACTTATGAGACTGTGCAATAAAGAACTAAACCAAGCCAAATATATTATCTCCCTTAATTCATAACACACCTTGGTAAATGTGACATCAGATAATTGACATCAAAATGTAATCATCAGATAATTTTGCATCCATTGTCTCCAAATTGATGGTTTACCTAAGTATGTGTGTGTGATTTGGATTTTTTATGTATCTTTAAAAATGTTTTAGAAATATCTCTACAATGTCTGCAGTTTGGCAGTTTATAGTGTTTGCTTGCACTTGGGCATCATGTCGCAGACATGTAACATGATATCCCCACCCAGTCACATTATCCTGGCACCAGGCCAACAAGTCTTTAGTATGGATTGGCATGCGTTTGAACTTGCGCCTCCTGCATCCAAGGTGGACACTAACAGTCAGACCATCAAAGCGGTCATAACATAACCAGATGATATTACATCCATTGTCTCCAAATTCATGACTTTCCTGCTGCTGCTTATACCTATTTTATAAGTCTTTATTATGACTTTGCTGGGGTTCAAACCCGTGACCTCCAACATCCAAAGATAATCCTCAAACTACTTAGGCCATCAGAGCAGTTTCTTACCTAAGTAAAAATTGATGTCATGTCAATGACATGATAATGTAATCATTTCAAACTACAGTCAGCCGACTACCCTGAACATTGTTTTTTGAAGGTATAGTCCTGATGATGACAAGTCCAGAGGATCCACAGCTAACAGTTCCCAAGCTGAGATACAGAACGTCTCGGTGCCCGGGCCTGCTGCAGGGCATGTACAGATTGTCAGAAGACAGAGTGACCGCAGTTCTCAAACAGGTCAAGACAAATGAGACATCTGGATACAAGTACAAAAGGAACATAAATCAAAACCAGAATGAATCAGAACTGTCCTACCATGTGGTATGTTGGATTTGAATAAGCATATTCAGTAAAGTATAATGCTGTTACAAAATGTCATTTACTATTTGCCATGAGTTGCTCTGGACGTTTTTTTTTGGGGGGGGGGCAGTTTTTAAAAATACAAAGTCCATGAAAATGTGTACCCAACAAAAATAATAGCATTCAAACTAAGCAGTTAATATTATTTTTTAGAGACAGTGGCCATATGCATGTAAAACAGGTTTCAACTGAGTGCTGATGATCTGACTCCTGTCAAAAATATTTTTAAATGCTAGTCACACAGATATTACTGCAATGACATTCGTTTCTTTTTAATTTTGTTTGTGTGACTATTGGGTTTAAATCGAAATAGATTAAGAAATACCAGAATAAAAAGAAATAGTGCTCCCACTTTATAACATTGTTAATGACGGACACAAACTTGATCTGTGTTAAAAAGAGAGATAACCATATACTGCATAGCTGCCAACTGTCCCGTTTTCTTCTGTATTTGTCCCGTATTTTGTACCTGAATATGGTTGTACATTTTATTTTGGCAAACAATACTTTTTTAATGTAAAAAAATAATACAAAAAATTTATTTGGAATTTTTAGTTTAGAACGTGCACTGGGTTCTATTTTGATAAAATGTATGTCATGTATATAGGAATACAGTTCTACAATACTTTTGGTTCTTTTTAAATTAAAGCTACCATGCCCGTCGTTATCCGCCGTATTGAATTTCTGAAATAGTTACCGCTGTCGCTGTATCTCGTCTTCATAATATTCAGCTTCTAATCATCATAGGAAAGCGGAATATTCAGAATTTTCTCCAGGAAAAGAAAAGGGAAATAAATGGCAGGGCAATTGTGCCATCTTGTGTAGATTTGTGAAACCATATAGTAATGGAGAAAACTTTACATTTTTTAAATTGTGTAATGTGATTTCGCTATTGGGCATGGAAGTGCCCATGAAATACAAGAGCAAAAAAGGCTAATAAACATCAGCTTCCGGCTTCATTACACACAGCTCAGCCTGAACTTACGATTTATATAAATACCAGAAAGAATCTTAATGTAATTCGATCGAAATTGCTGTTGATTTATTTTGCACACTTTCCAAACATTCAAATCGCAAAGGATAACTCTTATGCCTGAACAGTTCAGTAAAAAAAAGAATTGAGATCATCAATAAAAATCAGTACATTGGAATCGATGATTGAAGAAAGAAAATACAAGGTGTGGAAAAGGCTCCTTTAAATAGCTTGTGTCTGAGTGTGTTGCACTCTTGCACCTTCTGAAGGTTCATCCGAATTAAACATGGTGCCTGTCCAGAAGGTACCTTTGTGCAAACACATGCATCTTTGACATTAAGTAATTATGTAAGGCACTAAGTGACTGTCCTACTTTACTGATGGTTGTATATGTTGTAAATAGTTACATATGCATTCAAATTTTACAAATCAGTATTTGTTTTTCAAAATCAGTATTTTTGTACTCAGGGGTTGGCAACTATGTATACTGAGATATGTTTTAACAAGACTGTCATAAAATAATATCAGTATTTAATGATGTGAAATAACATTATAAATGGTTCTATTTAGCCCAAACTGCAATAATGTTAAAACAGAGCACAGGGTTGAGTATATCTTCAAGAAGAAGAATGGTTGATTAAAAGTTCATCTTTTGTTTATGCTTGCAGGACTTTGAGATTGCAGCGACAGGAAGGAAGAGAAACAGTGCAAAACTGATCTGGAAGAATTACTTTATCAGCACATACCATAGGTATATGTCTTTTTCATTTAAATCTTTTTAAATCATGAATATAACACATAACTTAATTTGCCAAAAGGAATCACATGGTATCAGCTATTCTGTGATGCAAAATCATTCATTTCATACAAGCGACATGTTAAGTTCAAGTTTTTAATGTGACAGTTTTGGGGCAGCAATAGCAGCAACAACATTGTTAACTTTGTTTTTGCAATTAAGATAACTGTGGTATGCCATGATGGACAGAGAAATTCAGTGGCTCAGTGGTTAGAATATTGAATTACCAAAAGGTTGTGGGTTCGAATCCTGCTGTCAGTCCAAGCTTGGTCATCTACCATGGCGTGTCCTTGATCAAGGCACTTTACTCTTATTGCCTTTGCATTAAAAATTCTACAGGTGTGACTTTACCATTAAATACCAAACAAACAAAATCAACTTGATGGACAGGTGTATTTAAAAATTAAGTTAAAATGAGAGCTTTCATATATAAAATAAATATTTTATTTATTTAAATAAATAAAAAAATTTATTTTTTGAGGGTTATAGGTTTTGCTTAGACTAGGGTAATGTAAGTCAAGCTGAAGTAGTTCGAGTCAAGACTTATAGCAATGGTTTAATGGATAGCCCAATCAAGATGGTGTTTTCACTACAAGACTTCTAATGATGGCTGAATTGATGCCACTGTCAACATGGGGTTTTCACTACAAGACTTGTAATGATAGCTGAATGGATAACCATGTCAACATGGGGTTTTCACTACAAGACTTGTAATGAAAGCTGAAGGGATAACCCTGTCAACATGGGTTTTTTCACTACAAGACTTGTAATGATAGCTGAATGGATAACCATGTCAACATGGGGTTTTCACTACAAGACTTGTAATGAAAGCTGAAGGGATAACCCTGTCAACATGGGTTTTTTCACTACAAGACTTGTAATGATAGTTGAAGGGATAACCCTGTCAACTTTTTTCGCTACAAGGCTTATAATGATAGCTGAAGGGATAAGCCTGTCAACATGGGTTTTTCACTACAATACTTGTAATGATGGCCCTGTCAACATGGGTTTTTTACTACAAGACTTGTAATGATAGCTAAATGGATATAACCCAGTCAACATGGGGTTTTCAAAACAGGACTTGTATCGATGGCTATTGGTGCAGTGTAAAAATGTTGCCAACCTTAAATCCAATATGACCAACATTGCAGCTGTATTGGAGATCTTGTTATTGTTACTTCTCCTGAACTGAAAGTCATATCAGTATTTTGTTTGAACTGAAAGATTTCCTTATGATGCCACTAAACTGACTGACCTAAATGACCAATCTGATGACCAGTATAACCTCCACAGTTGTATCATCATGTTATTGCTGCTCACATAATGGACAATATTGACATTGAGTTTTCACTAGAAGACAAACTATCATACCAAGTTGGTCTTGAATGAAAATGGTTCCAATCTATGGCAAATACCCTAAAAAGCTTGTTTCTACTACTTCTAAATAGAAGGTCATTTCAGCCTTAGCAGCAGCAGTTTTATGATGTTGATCCCGAATGAAAATGGTGCCAATATGACATCCTGTAAGAGGGGCCCTGAGTGGTCGAGTGGTCTAAAGCACACTCCGTTATGGATCACTGCCATCTCACGTCTGTCTGCGTGGGTTAGAGTCTAAGATTTGGCCAATGTTGTTAAGCGCCAGTAGCTTCTTGTGGGTTGGTGGTTCTTTCTGGTGGTTTTCACAGGTTCTTCCTCCAACAGTAAAACTGGCTGCCATGCAATGTATAGCATATCATGTTTTGAAAAATGGCACAAAACCTTTCAACAACAACAACATTCAGTATGGCCATTGTGTTGACCATCTACAAAATCTTTCAAATATTCCTGCAGAATTGATGGTTACATGTACTTGGAGTTTTCACCAAAAGAAATATTTTGGTATCTTGTTGGTCTTATTATTAGCTTGAGGTTTTTACCAAAGGTCTTCTAATGGCGTCTACAATGAAAATGATCTTACATCCAATAAGATTGGCACAGCAACTGATTTGGAAATCTTGTTTATTAAGAATTTCAGAGATGGTTTTAACACTCAGCAGTTACAGATAAGGAATGGTGTTACCTTGAATTCATGTTTTGAACAATAGATCATCAATATCTTCAAGATACTCTTGTTATTTTAGAGGAATAGTAATTGTTGTGAATTTCATAGTTTTTTTTATTCTATTTAGAGCCAAGGAATAATTACCTATCTCTGTAGACATCTGTCTTTTCATCACCATCTCTGTAGACATCTGTCTTTTCATCACCATCTCTGTAGACATCTTTCTTTTCATCACCATCTCTGTAGACATCCGTCTTTTCATCACCATATGCAATTATCTGCAAGATGATGAGATTTGATACCAAAAAGAAATAACTGAATTCAAAATTAAGATTTTTTTTTAGCTTATGCCTGAGTCTTAAGACGAAAACTTTTTATACTTTTGATAGAGACAGATATTCAGAATGTGTTATTGCGTAAGTTTTATAATCTGTATTTTTTTAATTGTTAGAATTTTATCTTAAAATATAAGCTAAGCAGATTGAATTATTTAAAAAATTTAATTATGAAAAAATTATTTTAACAATGTTTTTGATTTTTTTTAACTTCAGGTCAACAGGTGAGGAAAGCATCACACACTTTGACATAAACAAGAGTTTTCCCCCTTTGTTATTCTCCAGAGTGAAGAGCTACACCCAGGGTGCACTGCGGCCCTTAGAGGCCCCATGATTTCAAGGCAGCTTTTGTGGAAATAATTTGTGCTTGTCAGTAATTTATTTGAATTTGAGCGGAATATATTTTGTTTGTTTGAGATGCATTTTCATGCAGTAAGCTTAATTGGATTGATTTTTGTTTTGATGAAATAATTTCCATGCTGACAAATTAATTAAATTATTGAGTTTATGTGGGACATAGTTACAACAGTACATTTAGGTCATTTGTATCAAAGCTGCAAGTAAATATTTACTGAATTAGGGATACATTTGATTTCTTGTATTTGCACCCTCACCTTCTCTGACATGAGGAAGATAATTCATGCAGAAAAAAGTTGTAAGCATTTGAAAAAGAAAATATGTTAAAATTATGTATTTTAAAATCTTTTTCCTGATTGTGTGCTGTATCTGAATACTATGTGAGAATGAAATATTCCACCCTAAACTTTACAGTATCAGAAATGTTTAGCAAATATTGTGTCTGATGATTTCTGTGAGAAAAATTCTTCAAGACTGATTACTAGAAATGTAGATTGCTTATGAGAGTGCTGTCTGAGAGGAGCTATACAAAGAAATAGTTTAGACCAAGACAAGTGAAAGATTTGTTTGAATAATTAAAATTCTTCCAAGGAGATTTTTCTGACAAGATACTTTCTATCATATTTTAAACCACACATTATTAACCCAGTAATTGGATGTAATTATATCCTATATTCAATTTTCATTGTTTTTATTAGTAGATCTTGTGTCTTGTTAATCCAATCTTGACATGAGCTTGCCAGTCCTCCAATTTGTATGTAAACAAAATAGTTTGTCATAACATATTGTAATTTATATATAATTTTGCCATTTTATTTTAGACTTTATGAAATTTTAAAGTTTAATTTACTTGCTGTTTTAAGGTACAGTGAGACAAGTTTGTTATTTAGTGCCAGGGTAATTGGAGAAAAGTGCCTTTCCTTAGAGCACACCATGGTATCTTACCTGGATTATTCCTATGGTAGGATTACAAACCTGACAATCATGACTCTTGTCTCCTTGAGTCCGAGGATGTTTTGGAATTTAAAAAATAAATTTAAAGGGCCTAGAAAAATTGTGGAATTTTGCAAAATCTTGCAAAAGTTGTTTAGGAGTAATGGAATTTCTGGCATTGTGGTTAAAAAAATTATGCTGATTTCATATAGTGCACTCATTCAGGTAACTTGAACATAACACAGTTATGATTATCGATAATGCAAGAAATTGTGGTATGTGAGTTTTGTGAAATAGCCCTGGAAAAACTTTGAAAAAGTTGTGGAATTTGTTTCTAAGTCTGCAGGAGCCTTGTTAGCTGCCACTTCCAACATACATTCTGTCCTTTGGGCAATTACAACTCTTACCTCCATTAATTCTTCTCTTTTTAAGAGTGCAACAAGTTTATTTCACATAATAATAATAATTTACTTGCCTACAAATCTTAATTTACTTGCTTACATTATCATATGTTTGCTGTAATTTGTTACATATTAACTTCATTTTTTACTTGCATAATGTTCACTGTACAGTGGTTTGTCTGATTTGATAATCTTTATCTAAAACAATTATAATTTTTTTGTTCTGTTCTTTTCCAAGAAAAATATGAGAAGTTTTAGAGATTTTAGAGATAAAATAACTTGTATTTTATGTCCATTTTGTCAGGTTACATTGAGTATTTCTAAAAACCAATTCTACTATTAAAGGTATACAGATAAATGAAAACAACCATGTAACTCCAACATCAATATTTGATTTACCATTTTTCAGTTCTGAGTTGAAATTTGTGTTTGCATGTATTTCCTTTGTCTATGTATTGTGTATGCACTGCGCTAACGAGTCTTCAACCATTAATCTAATATTAGTAGCACACAATTATTGTGAAACAGGAAGGCTACAAAGCTTTAATATTGTAAATTACTCTAATTATCAAAAGATGAGTATTGATTACAAATGGATTCAGTCATGATAACTGAATTGTAAGATTACTAGACCAATCCATGAATCTCAGATTCCAAGGGTCACAGATTCAGCATCCACTCAAACCAGTTGAGTTGGCTGCTTCTCTGTGTTCTTCGATAATATACTTATCACAAGTTTTGTACTTCTTATTTTTCCAGTAATGAAGATGACATTTAGCTCCAATTTTATAGTCATTATCTCTCCAATAATTAAAATGACATTAAATCCCAAACAAAAGATGAAGATAAATGGGGTATAACATGAAAATTCTTTGTATCATTATATTAAAACATGTTTAGTGCAAACTTATATTAAGTTTAATTCAGATGTGTTGTGCTTTATATTGTCTCATTGAAGAATGACAAGAAAAATTCACTGAGTGCACATGCAGTATAAAGTGTTTATAAAATTAGTATTAGAGTATTTACCTTTTTTCAGTTTCGTAAATAAAGGGAGGCAACTCATTTTTAGATAAGTAATTAGCGTTTGTAGTAGTTAGTAGTCAGTGAAGAATGACAAGAAAAATTCACTGATTGCACATGCAGTATAAAGTATTTATAAAATTAGTATTAGAGCGAGCATTCACCTTCTTTCAGTTTCGTAAATAAAGGGAGGCAACTCATTTTTAGATAAGTGATTAGTGTTTGTAGTAGTTATATCCCTTGGATATTGTTTCACTGATAGTATTACTTGAAACAGTTATGGAAATGGATTAAAGCGGACATCACTGCAGTAATTTCTCAAATAATGCTACAGATGTTAATATAAATTCTTATGGAAAATATACAGAAAAATAAATAGAACAATAAATTATTTACATCAATCATTTCCCAATGGTAGAAAGGACCATGAGTAGCAGTATTGTATTTATGTATTGGCATTTCTTTCATCTGATCTTGTGTACATATAGTACTATGGAAACTATAAATAGCTTTCATAAATTTCTTTCCATTACCTATCTATTCGCATAGACAGCAAAGCTATGCATCTCTAACTTAGTTGGATGCCGTTTAGTAGATGAATTGCATAGGATTCATAACTTTTGAAGGTTTCATATTTTCAGCGTCCAATCTTAAATGCAGTTGTTGTCCTTTCTTGATTAACTTTGCATGTCCCATAAAGACGATCTTTGTAACCGGGCATAACTCAGAAACCATTTGGATGCAATTTCATGAACCTTGATATGCCTTGTATGGCTTTTGTCACATTAACTTCAGTTTTTGGATAGAGTTATTACCCTTGGCAATTAACCTGCTTGTAACCAGTATAACAGTGCCCTTAACTTTCAGCATTCACCACATTATATATCATAAGTATGCTGAAGTTTGAGTATTCTCAAAATTATATATCATAAGTACACTGAAGTTTGAGTATTCACCACATTATGTCATGAGTACACTGGCTTGAGTATTCACAAAATTATGAGTACACTGAAGATATATTATTCAAAAAAAAATTAAATTATAAACGCACTTGTTTTACATTTTTTACAAAATTATATATTAATACACTCAAGTTAGATTATTTGCAGTTATATACAAGTACACTAAACTTGGAGAATAAAAGTTCACTGAAGTTGGAGAAATCACATAATTATTTAAAGTACAATGAAGCTTGTATTAACATAATCAAATAAATAGGCTGAAGTTGCATTCTTTTCAAAAGTATATGGTGCGTTCAAATTACTTTATTCACAAATTATGTATCATGAATATCCTGAAATTACATTATTCACAAAATTCTATATTTAGGGTATATTGTATTTACAGAATTCACAAGATGGTGTATCACGAATATACCTAAGTTGCAGAATTCAGTACTATAGTTACAGATTTCACACAATGGTATATCATGATAAACTAAAGTTACAGAATTTGCAAGATGATGTATCACGAATATACCTAAGCTGCAGAATTCAGTACTATAGTTACAGAATTCATAAGATGGTATATCGTGATACTGATGTTACAGAATTCACAAGATGGTATATCATGATACACTGAAGTAATAGAATTCAGAAGATGGTATATCATGATACACTGAAGTATTAAATTCAAAAGATGGTATATCATAATAAACTGAAGTAATAAATTCAAAAGATGGTATATCATGATACACTGAAGTAATAGAATTCAAAAGATGGTATATCATGATACACTGAAGTAATAGAATTCAAAAGATATATCATGATACACTGAGGTAATAGAATTCAAAAGATGGTATATCATGATACACTGAAGTAATAGAATTCAGAAGATGGTATATCATAATAAACTGAAGTAATAGAATTCAAAAGATGGTATATCATAATAAACTGAAGTAATAGAATTCAAAAGATGGTATATCATGATACACTGAAGTAATATAATTCAAAAGATGGTATATCATAATACACTGAAGTAATAGAATTCAAAAGATGATATATCATGCTACACTGAAGTAATAGAATTCAAAAGATGATATATCATATTAAACTGAAGTAATAGAATTCACAAGATGATATATCATAATAAACTGAAGTAATAGAATTCAAAAGATGATATATCATAATAAACTGAAGTAATAGAATTCACAAGATGATATATCATAATAAACTGAAGTAATAGAATTCAAAAGATGGTATATCATAATAAACTGAAGTAATAGAATTCACAAGATGATATATCATAATAAACTGAAGTAATAGAATTCAAAAGATGGTATATCATAATACACTGAAGTAATAGAATTCAAAAGATGGTATATCATGATACACTGAAGTTATAGAATTCAAAAGATGGTATATCATGATACACTGAAGTATTCAGAAAAATCTGAACATGAGTATACTGAAGTTTGTTTTCAAATTATTTTTATGTTTTCAAACTGTTTTGCAGATTGTTGACATGTTCTAAATAGGTAATTAAAATTAAAAAAGGAAATCCATAATTGTTACACAGTCAAACGGATCATGTACATGAAGATAAAATTCCTATCATAGAGAAAATTATTTTAAAATGTATAGAGATTGTTTTCCTTTAAGTTGAGAGCTACATTTGTTTGAATAATATACACATAATGAATGACACAGATGAAAATGTAACAAAATTTATTTTTATTGTCTATTGAAAGCATATCATTTCTTGTTGAAATTCCTTTATGAATAATACTTGTTAATTAAAATTCTTTTATAAATAGTGCTTGTTAATTAAAATTCCTTTATGAATAATACTTGTGAATTAAAATTTCTTTATGAATAATGCTTGTTAATTAAGATTCCTTTATAAATAATGCTTGTTAATTAAAATTCCTTTATGAATAATACATGTGAATTAAAATTTCTTTATGTCTTTATGAATAATACATGTTAATTAAGATTCCTTTATAAATAGTGCTTGTTAATTAAAATTATTTTATGAATAGTACCTGTTAATTAACTTGCTGCCATACATCATTGAAACCACATGAAAACAGCATCTATTGGGGAACGTTTTTTTAACTTTATTTAAATTCTCACTGATCGGACATTGATGCCCAATGTCCATCACCTTAGTGACCTATCTGACCGCATCAGTATATCATATTCAAATTCAATATTGTATGCCTTAAACATTTTTCAACCACTTTCATGCAGTTTTCTGGATGTACTAAAATGTTAACACTAAATCCCATGTAGTTAGTGTCAGCATAAAATACTCAGATTTTTTGTGATGTTTTAGGATAGTTATTAGATTATGTTCTGAATAGGAATATCACTACTCTGGATGTATGTCAGATGAAGTTATCAAAAGTTATGACCATGTTCTTGCAGAATTTTATTCTTCAGGACAGTTTTCTTTGTGTATAGATTATAAAATATACCTTTTGGAATGAATCCATTATGTTTTCAATCAGAATAAAAGGAAAAAAATGTCATTGTTTTTATTTAATTATTATTGGCAAATATTTGCAATGGCTCTGCTCTCTCCCTCTCTCTCTCTCTCTCTCTCTCTCTCTCTCTCTCTCTCTCTCTCTCTCTCTCTCTCTCAGACTGTAATAATCTTTTAAAAAAGATGTCATTTACCTAACTGCTTGTTAAATTTAGAATTCAGTAGTGCACCAAATTTATAACCAATATCATTTGTCAACATATTGTATTACAGCTTTCAAATGGACCAATTTTCATCATTGTTGCCCCAAACCACAAATTTAAAGACAATTAAATATTAGCCATGTATGTTGCTGACCCCACCCCCTCCAATTTTCTTGCTGTATTTCATTCCTAGAGATTCTAGTATCTGATTAATCATGAGTGCTCAAATCTGATACTATAGTAAAACCTGTCTTGAGAGACCACCTGTTTTGTGTGACCAGGATTTCCATGCACAGACTTATTGTTTATATTGTGTTACGACATGCTATGAGAGACCACATGTTTTGAGAGACTATTATTTTTTGGCAGATGGTTTGGTCTTTCAAGACAGGTTCTACTGTATTAGCATGTTTTATTTTAACCCTCTGAGGAAAGATTATGTTGCCTATAGTAATAATTGTGGTAGAAAAAACAACACAAACGCCAAGGTTCTGTGCAACTAGTTTTGCATTTTAATCAATGCTTCTTCAGGCACTAAATGATTTGAATGTAATGGATGACGTCATTTATTTTAAAATAACAATTACGTCATTGCGTAACGTCATAAACGATATGCATCATCATAACAATTATATACAATTCTATATGACAGGATCTATAAGATACATGAGTATCTAATGAAACATGGATTAATAAATTAATAAAATAAACTAGAGACAAACAGTCATACATATTGCTATGAAGGATATACAATATATCAATTTAAATTAAACAATTTTATATAATGCACTGGCATTAAGTCCATTAGGATACAAAGTATCTAACTTATGAATCCAATAAGTTTCTTATATGAGTCTGTTCATGTCACCATGCACAATATCTATTGGCATGAAAGAAAAATCGAGTAAAGAGTGATTATTGGTGTTAAAGTGTATTGAAATATTAGAGGAAAACGTAGGATCTCTATACTTTCTTATATCAAAGCGATGACTATTCATTCTTTAAGAAACTTGTTGAAGTGTTTGTCCAACATACTGCACGCTACATTTTTTACAGGTTATTAAATAAATCATATCAGTTGATATGCAGTTTGTGTTAACATGTAGAGAAAATACCTCTTTTGTATTAGCACTACTGAAAGAAATACTTTCTCTTATGTTTGCACATTGAGAGCACCGGCTTCTGTTACATTTTGATAACGAAAAGTGTATTTCATTATTATTTTTTTCTTTCTGATTAGCTCTAATTAAAAAATCTTGCAAGTTCATGGTTCTTGTAAAAGCGAGATTTGGTTTAGTTTTGTAAAGGGATTCAGCTCTAGTGTTATTGGATAAATTTAGGAGACTTTAATATTTATTAATTATAGGACCTATATTAGGCAATGAAGGATTATATTGTATTGTGAAAGGAATTACGTCTCTCTCTATTTTACATTCTGTTATTTTTAAAGCTTCATCTTGAGTAAGATTCATGGCTTTGTTCAGCGCAGAATCAATTATATATGTAGGATAATTTCTATTTTGGAAATAAGTTCGTAATTTATGCAAAGAATTTTGTAATTGACAATCATCTGAAATAATACGTCTGTATCTTTTGGCCTGGCTATATGGTATACCGTTTTTACATGACATGGGATGACATGAAGAATATTCCACATATTGGTGTATATTAGTTTCTTTGATATGAATATTTGTAGAGATAGAGTAATCACTATTTTTTATTACATTTACATCTAAAAATGAAACCTGCATACTAGATGCAGTATAAGTAAACTTAATCGTCAGGTGAAAATGTTTTAGGCGATCAACAAATTTTTCCAATTCTTCATTTGAATGGTTCCAGATCATAAATATATAATCTAAAAATCTGAACCAAGTAGATGGAATTAAACTTATCATTTATAAGAAAATCTTTTTCTAATTTACTCATAAAAAGAGACGCATATGAAGGAGCCATATGACTACCCATTGCCATACCAATAATTTGTAAGAAATTTATATTATTAAATTAAAAATAATTGTTTTCTAAGATAAGTTTTATGATTTAACAAAGATCTTAACTAGCTATTATTAAGATTGTTATCAATAAAATATTTACACGCTTCAATACCATCTGCATGCGGTGATGTAGTGATGTTACATCTAATGATGCCAGGATTGAGTTTTCAGATAGCTGAGGAATAGACTTCAACTTTTTAATGAAATCAGTAGCATCTTTAATGTATGAAGGAAGTGATTTCATTAAAGGTTATAAAACACTATCAATATTTTTGGATAGGTTTTCATTATATGATGTAATGAGTCGTCCTGGATAATGCTACAGTAAATTATGGTCAGGATTTTTATGAGTTTTGGGTAATATATAGAATTGAGGTGTACGTATGTTAAGAGGGAAAGTATCAAATTCTTCATACACTGAATTATTATTTATAGCAATCTCATTAATACAAGTTGAAATGTTTGATTTAATTTCTATTGAAAGGTTACTGTTTATATGTTTGAAGTATTTTTCATCATTTAATTGACATTCAACTTCTTTCACATAATCTTCTTATTTCATAATAATAATAGTGTTTGATTTATCAGCCTTTTTAATAATTATACTGTCGTCATTCATTAGATTATATAAAGACTTAATTTTGTCCTTAGAAATATTACTATGATATAGCTTTGTATGATTATCAGTTAACATCTCTTTTGTGACCGCATCAATATAAAAATCTAAATATGAATCACGTCCACTAGGTGGTGTAAAAGATGATTTAGTTGTGTTAAAATACCCAATTTTTTTTAGAAAGAAAAGAAATCATTTTATTCTCTGAATTGTTGTATGTTTCATCATAAAAAAATTCTTTTAATTTTAGGCATCTAGAAAAATTTAAATTTTTATCAGGTAACTTAATTTTATTATGGCATTTTGGTTTGGGACAAAAGTTTAGTCATTTGCTTAACAGTATATAATCATTATTTGTTAATTTTCTACGTGAGAGGTTTAGTACTGTTTCTTTACCTCTCTTAGTTAGTTTTATTCATTTCATTTCTTTTTTCCTTTTTAATACAGGTCTACATTGTAATGTAAGAGAGTGGAAAAAAGAAACGAAGAAAACTAATTAACTAATTATGTCTGCATCCTATTCATATTAATGCAACCTATTCATATGTATGCAACCTATTCATATGAATGCAACCTATTCATATTAATGCAACCTATTCATATGTATGCAACCTATGCATATGAATGCAACCTATTCATATTAATGCAACCTATTCATATTAATGTAACCTATTCATATGTATGCAACCTATTCATATTTATGTAACCTATGCATATGAATGCAACCTATTCATATGAATGCAACCTATTCATATTAATGCAACCTATTCATATTAATGTAACCTATTCATATGTATGCAACCTATTCATATTAATGTAACCTATTCATATGTATGCAACCTATTCATATTAATGCAACCTATTCATATTAATGCAACCTATTCATATTAATGTAACCTATTCATATGTATGCAACCTATTCATATTAATGTAACCTATGCATATGAATGCAACCTATTAATATTAATGCAACCTATTCATATTAATGTAACCTATTCATATGTATGCAGCCTATTCATATGTATGCAACCTGTTGAGTATATTCTGCATCTGCTGAGCAGGGTCAGCAAAGACAATTAAATCATCTGTGTCTAACAGTAAAAATAGTTCCACCCCCCAAAAAAGGAAAAAAGCCAAGGCAATGAAACACAACCTTGACATTTGCCTAAAGAACAATTAACACATCAGTACATGTAATAAGATTATTGGACTTAGCACATGCTTTGAAATCAATATCAATTGCCTTAATGATTCATAACATTTTTCCACTAATATTTTCACTAGCTAGCTTATGATACAGATAATATGCTTCTATCCTACCAAAGGCTTTAACATGGTCATTAAATAATGCATAGAATTTACCCTGATGTTTTCTTAAATATTAACAAATCAATCTATATAATATACATATATTATCTGCTGTAGAATAACACACTCTAAATCTGGCTTGTCTTCATTTAGCCTATTATTTAATAATAATAATAATAATAATAATAATAATAATAATAATAATAATAATAATAATAATAAATTACACATAAAAGTTTATATATAAGTTCTTATGCCCTGAGTTGCTAGGTTGTCTAAAGAGCTCACAGTTCTGGATCACTGCCATCTCTCAGTCTGCATGAGTTTGAGTCTCGTGCATGGCCAATGTGAGAAAGCTTGCTGGTGGCTTCATGTGGGTCAGTGCTTCTTTTCTGGGTTTTCCCAGGTTTCTCCTCCACCATTTATACTGACTGCCATGTATAGCCTATATGGTACTGAAAAATGCCATTAAACCCTGTAATAACAACAATATTAATTGTTCATATATAGGTCACAATAATGGCACTGACAAGAACCATCATCTAAAATTAAAAATCTGCAGAATTCAAGAAATATTTACTTACAGAAACTTGTAGCTGTAGTGGAACTTTGCTCTGTTTGTTTGCTTGATTAGGATTATTAATGCAGCTAAGATGTCTGCAGTGAGGCAGTTTATAGTGATGCATAGCACTGAGGCATTATGCCGCTGACATGTAGCATGATGTCCCATCCAGTCACATTATCCTGACACCAGGCTGACTAATCCTAACACTAACCTCTTAATACTGTGCACCAAGCAAGGCATCTGTTAGTACCATTTTTGTAAATCTTTGGTATGACTGGCCAGGGATCGAACCCATGACCTCTTGCTCCCATGGTTGATACAGTATTTAAGAACAGATATCCTGAGTATATAAGTGTTACTAATAAATAATAATATAATTCAGTACCTATAATATTGACAGGCATACTAAAATAAATATTGATTATTATTATCTTTTTGATGATGCAGATTGTTATACATTTCTTTTAAAAGGGGTCCCCGAGTGGCCAATTGGTCTAAAGTGCTTTTGTTACAGATCACTGCCATCTCACCTCTGTCTGCGTGGGTTCAAGTCTAAGATTCGGCTAATGTAGTTATGTGAGAAAGCTTACCAGTAGCTTCTTGTGGGTTGGTGGTTCTTTCCGGGGTTTTTCCCAGGTTCTTCCTCCATCAATAATACTGGCCACCATGTATAGCCTATCATGTGCTGAAAAATGGCGTTAAACCCTACAACAACAACAACAACAACAACTGTTTTCTTAAAATGGAGAATAGTCCTGGATGTAAAGGGCTATCTCTTGGGAATAGTTTTATCCAATTGAAGATTTTTATATACTGTACTGGGGTTTATTAAAGAAACAATGATTGCCAATTTAATTTTGTGATTTTGTTTGAAAATTTGACATTCGGATAGAAATTAGTATGATTATTGCAATCACATGCCCTTATATAAATATATATATATATATATATATATATATATATATATATATATATATATATATATATATATATATATATATATATATATATATAGACACACACACATAAACACACACAAACATGATGTGTTCAGCAACCTTTAAGCAAATCCTTATGAACACTAATGTAATTTATTTTTGGAATATTCAAGCAAAGTTACACAGTATAATTAAAGCAAAACTTTTGCATTCATTCAAATATTTCAGTTTTAAGTTAGTTGATTAATTGTATATTTCATAATTAAAGTTGCTAAAAGTGTTTGTGTATACACATACACATATGTATATATATCAGTAAGATCCAATTGTTTTGTTTGTGTTGGTTTTAGTTTTGCAAATTCTACATTGTGTGAAATGAGCTGCCACAGTTACCAGATCAAAATATAAATTATATACAAATAAATATTCTGCATAATTTGCATTATAAAATGTGGTAAATCTCTCTCAATGTTCAGTAGTGTATAATGTTGGTGAGAAAAAAAATTATATATATATAACTTGCCTAAAATTTTTTAAAAAAAGAATTAAGTCAATGCTGTTTCTGCATGCTGGTACTCATGCATCTATCCACTCCCTGAATAGACACAAACACACATTTAGTAATAATTCTTTTTTTTAATCGCTTGAACAATTTTTATATTAGTTATTTTTTCTAGTCTATATTAATGTATAGTGTTTCTATACTATTATTTATTTTTAGTATTTTTGTAACTGTCCGTGTTTTTAAAAAAAATTATTATTATGAGCCGAATGAAAATTATCTAGTCTCCGGAATGATGTCATGCTTCCGGTCATGCGCGATAACTCATTAGAAGGCCATAATAACAAGAAAGCGAAGATCTATCATTGCCGAACAAAATGCCGTTGTTTACCAGTACTACACCGTTTGATGCCGACGTTGGTAAGAATTTCAGATAAGATAAACCTTCAGAATATAATTTTTTGTTATTATAACGGGCACATACATTTAGAACATACAGTAATGCTATAATGACCAAAAACCTTCAAACGTCAAGACTGTTGACATTTCGATGTACATCATACGATCATTGGTCATGGGTTCTATTTAAAGCGTTTGTGTCAGAAAATAAGGCATTGGATTATATCATGGATTGATATTGTGATTTTAATAAAATCTATTAATTTAAATACTAGGCATCTTAATGAAAAGTTAAATGTCTGCTAAAGCAAGAGAGGAAGTGAAGAAATGACGTAGATCACAGCATGCTGCCAGATTCGTATACGCGAAATGTTTTTTTTTTAAATTAATATTATTATTTTCAAATGGAAATAATCGCCTGTTTAAAAAATCAAAATACTGTTTCTTCAGTTGGTTATATTGAGAACCTTTTTTGTTTTGTACCTCTCGGATATCACAGATTCAGGGACAAGAAAACTACAGGATGCTGTAGTCTCACATTATCTCCCCGTTTGTTTGTACCCTCTACCAATTTCAATAATGGTGATCTTTAGTCGATTCATGTATTGATTTATAATTTCATTTATAATTTCTAACCAGAATATGACCTGAGTGGACCTAATGCTTGCATTCTCTGCACCTTTGGCTTTGATGCATACTAACACAGCACCATGTTGCATACAATATGGGCAAGTTGATTTCCTCAGACAACATTGTTACATAGTTCTGCCAACCCTTACAATTTTGCTGTCTTATGAAAATGACCCTCAAAATACATACTTATCACATACACGAGAAAAGTATGTAAAAACTATAGTTGCTGAAAAGTTGGAATAATCAACTTATCTGTGTTTGTTTTGGATATCAATTTCATTTTAGAAATACAGTGGTTCCCCTCATAAAAGGCCCTCCTGACCAGTGGCCGCCCACATTTCACAGCCAAAATCCTTTGGCACCAAAGAGTTTGTGTTCAAAAGTACTCTTAAAGAAAGGTCATCCATCTAACGTGACCATCGGCTACCATATTAGTACACAAATGTAAAATTTACCCCTCAAAATTGGCCACATTTTTTTAGTAATTTGTCCTGAACCAATATTTGATTATGATGAGGTGAGTAATCCGATTATCTTTCCCCATGTATGTTTGCAGATGTCAGGTTTTAGGTACTGAAAGTAGTGTTAGCTAAAGTACATGTACCACTAAGGTTATTATTAAATCATGAACGCTAACATTTGCTGAAAATGGGTTCAGCAGTGTTGTGAAAGAGCTTTGGGCTTCAGACAGTGTTCTTTTTTAATGACGATTACGATCGGACAAATCCTCAGATCATAACATGGTCAGATAGAAAAAGGGTCAACAATATTTTTATAGAGCTTTGGGCTCAATTTTTTTTAAAAATTTATGATTACTATGTAATTGTCAAGATCATAATATGGTCAGATAGGCTAAAAATAGATTTTTTGGATTAACACAGACACAGAGACAGAAACAATTAGCATTAAGCATCACAAATAATTTTACTATATGTTCTCTACATATATTTCTCAGTACTGACCTTTCCACTGTGTGACAATCAATACAAATCGTTCATTAATCTAAAATACCTCCATAGATGACTTCATGTTGAAGTTCTTGTCAAGGATTCACCAGTATTTTTTTTGAGAGGCTACACTGTACACAGAACAGCATGTAAAGATAACACAGATTTCACTTCCGGATCATCACCAAGGCCTTTTTACTCAATGTGCACTGACGCTGGAATACACATAAACAACCATTCGCAGAGCTCATATTCTCAAGAATAAACAATTACCTTTAAATCCCTACCAAAAATGCATCAATATAACTCGTCTGTCACCATCAAAACGAGAAGAAATAATGTTCTAAAAATAGACTAGAACTACGTACATTCATGGGTAATGAACTGGAAATACTAATTGTGATGTGATTCCATATGAAGGGGACCACTGTAGTGGAATTAGTCAGGGAACCAGGCTAACTTTACAGCTGAATATAAGATGCTTTAAATTGCACATAGTTATAATGTCCAAGCATCTGCATGATCAAACTGTTGATTATAGAATTTTTAAAACCTAGCATCCTGCTAGCGATTCATGTTGAAAGTGTTAATCAACATGAATAAAAGCAAATATTCAGATATTTGTAAAGTCAGGAAAGGACATGTTCATTGGACATCTCATGCTAATTGGAGTATGTCATGTGGAGGATATGTGATCGCTGTTATTCCAACAGCTACATCAAGTTGAGAGATAGCAACAAGCCATTGAGCGGCATAGAGGTTTGGTACTAAATAAAGTCTGTGCAACCGTATTAGTAATAAATAAAGTGTACTTTAATAATTTTCCAGTTGAACATACAGTTTACTATTGTTGTATGTTACAATAGCAGTTTATAATATTTTGTTTCACCTTACTAAAAATTGATCAGTCTTAAAAAATGCCTTACTAAGATGGTCAGAGTTCATATTATTGAGATAAATTCACAGTGTTGAGAGTTCAGTAACTGCCAGTTTACCACAATGTTGAGAGTTTTTCTTTTGTGCACATGTACATAGAAATTATATCACTTGTTAAATCAACGCGCGTAATTGTCATTCATTTCCTTTGCTTGATTTAAACATTGTAAATATCAGAAGCAGATGACATAGTATTTTCCTTTTGCATACATACATGTGTAATCATGCATTCACTGCATCACTGGAAATGGACTTATCCATGGAAATAAGCAGGTCCCATTTGACTCTGAAAACTTCCATTTGGAATTAAGTATGCAGATGATGATGGTGTTGGATCCCACCTGGGCATAAGCAGGTTTGAAATTATAAATTAATAATTAACTAACTTCTGTGCATCTCATCTTATTTGTGCTCTTGGTCTTTTAAATCAGTAGGAGGCTACAAACAAATGGGGTGCTAATATAAACCCTTGGTTGAGAAACCAACTGTGTTGAGAGACCAGTATTTTTTGGCAGAATGGGTGGTCTTTCATGATAGATTCTACTGTATATTCAGACTATAATTGGATTCTGCATCATTCAGTTGAGCAACCAGGTGCGAGTCACAAAAGAATAGTCTACTATTTTGAAATACAGCATCAGATGTGCAGGATATGGACATAAAACATTCCATGTTGAAGACTAATGGTCAGTCAGCTATCAAAACACATGCCTGTGAATGTGCAACAGTATATTTGTCTGCGTAATAAACATCAACTATTTGATGGTATGAAGTCTACATTTCACCTTCAGCTTTATATAATTTAACATTTCACCTTCAGCTTTATACAACATTACTCTGGAGCTGGTGAAGGCAAGGAAACATTTCAGAAAGAAAGGTCATGTAATGTTCCACCAAAAAAAATCATGAGGTGAAGTCATTCTTGCTTACCTAACAGAAGAAAATGAAGTTTAAATTTTTAAAGCTACTTAGTCGCCTGCTCTGCCTGGTGAATTCTGCGATAGGAATACTTTTGAGGCTAGAGAATAGTAGCTAAAGAAAACCAAGCATTGCTCTTAAGTGGATTATGATAAGAAATAGAATAATACATTTATCTTTAATGGTAAAAAATTTAATTACATATCTGAATTTTATATTATCTTCACCTTGCAATTAGTAGGAACTGGTGGAAATATGTTGTTGTTGTAGGGTTTAACGCCATTTTTCAGCACACGATAGGCTATACATGGCGGCCAGTATAAATGGTGGATGATGAACCTGGGGAAAACCCCGAAATGAACCATTGACTTACGATAAGCTACTGGTAAGCTTTCTCACATACCCACATTGGCTGAATCTGAGACTCAAATCAACGCAGAGGTGAGATGCAATGATCCGTAACGGTGAGCGCTTTAGACCACTTGGCCACTCGGGGCCCTGGTGAAAATATGTACAGCAGCTGCATAATTTGCAACTACTGATGCGATTAAAATCGATTAATGCGGATAATCATTAGACAAAATCAACAAGGGTCATAATTAGCTCTAGTCAAGACCCTCACACATAGTAAATATACTGGCGGGCAAGTGGATAAATTTATTCTTACTTGTCTTACAAGTAATCAAATATTGGTAGCCTCCCCTGTGTGTGATATGACCAGTAGCCTCCCCTGTGTGTGATATGACCAGTAGCTGCAATGAAAAAACAGAATTTTGAAGTCTCAGTTATGAAATTTTGATGTTCCTTTTGTATCAAATGATGGCAGTGAGGATGACACATTATTAATTATATGTTGGTATGAACTCATAAAACTTTACAACTTTGAAGATGTCAGTAAAGTTTAGTCAATTTTAAAAATTTTTAGTTGCTTGTGACTCAAAAAGTTTAAATAAAATAAAGGAAGATAATACTGTTAAGTCATCAATTTAGTTACTGGGAAACAAATTGAAAAGAGCTGGGGTTTGACTTTGTAACCCAAATTATATCAATCTTCATTTTTTCTGATATCATCATTATTGACAGTATTATTTATTGCAAGGATGGTACATAAAAACATCATTATATGTACCATTTTAGTGTGGTTTTATAAACTAATTAAATATTAACACTTTAAATGTGTCTTTACCAAACCAAACTAAAAGTAATTCTGGTTAAGAATAATAGTGGGTGTCTCTTAAGTTTCTTAAACAATACATTCTTTAGGCTTTATATCAAAGACCTATAGTCTATACAATAGCTCCTGTGGCCTAAGTGGTTAGAGTGTCCACCTCAAATGAGAGATAAAAATGGTTCTTACAGCTGCCATGTTTGGAACTCCAGACGAAGAAGTTAGTGATAGTTTGGTCAGCCTACTGTAAGGATAATGTGACTAGGTGGGGAATGATGCTACATGTCTGCGGCATGATGCCCCAATGCTAGACATAACTATAAACTGCCACAATGCATTTTAGTGTTATGACTGAAAAATTGTTTTAAATAGCTACATTACAAATCCAAATCACTCACACACACACACACACACACACACACACACACACACACACACACACACACACACACACACACACACACATACCCATACCCATTTAACACATTCTGTAGGTCTTGTGTCAAAAGCCAATTCAATACTCATTAAGCTTGTTGTCAAAAGACCTAGTCAACACACTAGATCTTTTGTTAAATATCTAGTCAAAATATTAAGCCTGTTGTCAAAGACCAAGTCATCACGTTCTTTAGGCTTGTTGTCAAAGACCAAGTCATCACGTTCTATGGGCCTAATCTCAAATACCTTGAACAAATATTTAAAGAGATCTGATGATTTATATTTTGCAGTAAATGATTTTTTTATATTTAGTATGGTACAAGTAACAAAAATGGGGATATGATTAAAAAAAAGTGTTCTACTATTATGACAATCAAAAGTTTGTGAAAGAATTGTTTATATAGATGCAACATTTTTTTACTGGTACACGATTTTTTGTTTTGGTTACAGAGAAGGCCACCAGTGAGATGAATACCACAGAAAATTGGGCCCTGATATTGGAAATATGTGATAAAGTGCAGAGAACAACTAATGGGTGTGTATACATACATTTATTTGCTAAGGTTTTGAATAGGGATCTTTGATGGCAGAAAACCTCATGTTAGAAATCAGGCAGGCATAAAATGATCTACTTGAAATTGTAGTGACCATATCAGATTTTAGGTCGTAATATCCAAATATGGTCACCTTAGATATTGATAGCAGAAATTTATTTAATGTGGAATTAATGATTATCACAAGGAGTGAAATTTTTTGGGAGATTAAAGATTAATTTTAAATCGAGTATATATCATAAGTAATGTTGGTTTTATATTTGACAGCTGTTAATCATCAAGCACTAGAAGTGTCTGAATAATTACTCTGTGTATTGATTGGCCTCAAATTCATCACTGAATTGTCATTTAATTGTTGTGCCCACATCTATGGGAAGTGAGACATATCAGACCCTCAAAATTTGCTTACGTTTTTCTCTTGCATATATTTTCTAAACCTTTGGTAAATTCACGTCATATTTGTCATAAATCATTTTGAAACTATGACATACATGTTTGATCCTTTGACCTTAAGATAAAGGTCATAGGAATAGAAACATACACATTAAGGTTTTGGTTAACATAATTTTTTAATATGCTTGTATTTCCTGAACGTCTGAAACATTTGTTCATACTTGGTATGTATCATTATCAACTTAAGATGGTGACACAAGCACTGGTCTCCTTGACATTAGGGTCAAGGTCATATTCATTGGATCCAAAGCTGGGTGAAATTACTTTTTTCGCACAGAATAAGACAAGGTTGAAAAAAGTAGTGGAAGTGAGTGTAAAATAGTCACTTTTAAATTTCTTTTTCTTTTATGTCGTGCAATTAAATTACTGACAATATTTAAACTTTCTAAAAATGTGAATAGTTGTTTATTTTTATGCTGCCACATTTGTCTGACATAATTATGTCCATCTCAGAAAAAAAGTTACAGCTGAAAATTGACAGCTGTTTCCATTGTAGAAGTAATTGTTTCATATATTAGTAAATGTAGTGTTCAATAATTTAAAAAAAAAACATTTTTTAAAAACGTTTGTGTCTACTTTTTTGCGGGAAATGCATAGCAATAAAATAGTTGGCAATTGGCATTTGCATTCATCAGATTAGTACCATAGGATTGGTAACCAAGGATAAGAGACAGTTTAGTTTTTTTTAATTAAGGCTATTTATTTGTTTAATTACCTAAACTGCATGATTGGACTTTTTCCTACTCCAGATGAATGATTATGAAGGTAAAATAATCGATTATGTGATATGCACGCTTCACCATTTGTCTCCAGATACATATTATTAGCATGGTTTGATGTACACCCTATGTATACTACTGATTGCCTGTAATTCAGACAAGATTTATTGGAATGGATTATGTCATAACCATTTTTTAGCAATCATAAACCTGCAGAGTAATGTTTATTGGATTATATGATACTGAATGCTTGTACTGTATTTTCCCGATTATAAGTTGATACGTTTTTATGTCAAAGTCAGGTCTTCATCTTATACTTCGAATCGACTTATCGATTGTGTAAAACTTACAATATAAAATGACAAGTTTTTATAAGTTACATTCATAGCTACAGGTAATAAAATGAACTACAACATGGATGTGCTTTCAAATATAATAAAACAAGTCAGCTGTGTCAACTGATAACAGAATATAGCAGTGATTTGTTCAGAAGTTAGCATCAGTAATGCAATTTCATGATTGATGGTAATATGGAATATCATACAAAGATACCATTACTAGTGTAAAATACAAATCCAAGATATTGACCTGGCCTTGTCTTATACTCCAAATCAACTTATATATGGATGAAGGATGGAAAATTTACAAAATTGGTGAATTCAACTTGTACCCCAAATCGATTTATAGGCCAGAAAATGCAGGTAATTCAGACAAGAACTAATGGAACATATTATGACATAACCATTTTTTGCCATCATAAACACGAGTAACATTTTTTGAACAGATTATGTCATAACAACGTGTTGCAATCATAAAGTTGCAGAGTATTGCTTATTGTTCATATAAAAACTCTTAGAAAAAGTTGTTTTAACCCAATTTGAATTCAAACAGTCTATTTAGCAATATACAGTCTCCATATTGCCTTGGCCACAGTACGGAAACTACTCTTCTGAAAGTAGTTAATGACATTCTCTCAGCTTTGGATAGCGGAAAGATTACAGTCCTCAGCCTCTTTGATTTGTCTGCAGCATTTGACACAATAGACCATGATATATTACTTTGCCATCTCCAGCATGTATTTGGCATTCACAATATAGCCATAATTTGGTTCGAGTCCTACTTAGTTAACATGACACAAGTTGTATCTGCAAATGGAATAAACTTCAGTTATGTCGATCTCTGTTCTGGTGTTCCACAGGGTTCTGTTATTGGATCAGTTTTCTTCATTCTGTACATTCAGCCAGTCTCAAGTGTTATATATCATCAATCCATGTCTCACCAGTTGTATGTTGATGACACCCAAATATACAAATCTAGCCACCAAATTGAAGTTGATGCTACCGTACAAGGAGTAGAGAGGTGCATTTTTTATGTTATATCATGGATGTCATGTAACAAGCTGCAGATGAATGATGATAAAACTGAGGCTATTCTTATCACAACAAAGAGACTTTCTCATTTACATCCATAACCTCAAAACAATAAATATCAGCAATACTAATATTAAATTCACACAGTCAGTTCGAAACCTAAGTGTTAGATTAGACAGTACTCTCACATTGCACCAATATGCCATGAACATATGTAAGGCTGCATATCTTGAGCTGAGACGCATCAGCTCCATTCGCATTTATCTTTCAGTTGATACCATGAAAACACTTGTGTGTTCATTAGTGCTTTCAAGACTGGACTATTGTAAATCAGTTCTGTCTGGTTTGCCTCAATACCTACTCCAGAAACTTCAAAAAGTTCAAAGCACAGCTGCTCAGATCATCCTTAGGGTACCACAATCAGAGCACACATCCCCACTGCACTGTAACCTACACTGGCTATCCATTCAATCCAGAATCAAACACAAAATAATCCAACATACCTATATGGCTTCACCCATGTGTACACACCAGCAAGATACTTATGCTTCTCTTCTGACAATCATATACTCATTATTCCTACTATGAAAGCAGAGTCAAATGTCTTCTGCATACCAGGGCTCATCAATGAAATTAGACACAAAGTCACAGTGAGTGTTCATACAACTCACCTTTTTCAACTGCAGGAACAAACATAAAAGACCTAATAATATTTGCTCCCTCTAATTCTATGGTGATTGTTTTGTTATTTGTAGTCATATCATTATATATGCCTTAAAGCGCATAGAGTTTCTAAAGATTAGGCACTATACAAAGTTATTATTATTATGATTATTATTATTAGAACAGGTTCACCTTTGTATAGATACATGTGGTGAAGTTTTGCACTAAGGTCAGTCTACATTGCACTAAACTGAGATGATAGTTAAAATAAAAGCAAATAAAAAAAATACTTGTATGAATTTAAAGGCAGTTGACAAAACTAGACCTAATTGACATCAGACATATAGTGGATTACGTAAATTTAAATGTTTTTTCATTACAGGTCTCGTGACTGTTTGAGGTCTGTTATCAAAAGATTGAACCACAAAGTTCCATATGTGGCAATGCAAGCACTAACTGTAAGTTTTTCTTTTCTGATTGCAGATTTAAAACTAGAGGTACTTTTATGGTACACAACTCACACTTATTTTGTATCCGCCTACCCCCACCCCCACCCTCACCTCCACTACCTGTAACCTTGATTTAAGGGTCATAGCCCAAAAATTAGTTACATATAATAATGTGTTCTTGTGCTGTGCATGTTTTAATTTTGGTAAAGAAATGTAAATAAAATTGACTACCTGCAATTTGTATATTTTTGAAAATTGATCCATATTATTGGGACTGTAATTCTCATGCACAGGGTTATCATATGGGCAACCTGTGTACCAATTTTTGTGAATTTCCACTCTGGTTTTAAGAGTCATTATAGTTATGGAGAGTATCACAGCATACTTTTACTAAAATGGGGGAATAAATATAATTTGCTAAGCTCCTCGTACCTTACCTTACCTACATGGGGCCCCGAGTGGCCGAGTGGTCTAAAGTGCTTTCTCTTACGGATCACTACCATCTCACCGCTGTCTGCGTGGGTTTGAGTCTAAGATTCGGCTAATGTAGTTATGTGAGAAAGCTTGCCAGTAGCTTCTCGTGGGTCGGTGGTTCTTTTTGGGGTTTTCCCGGGTTCTTCTTCCACCAATAATACTGGCCCCCATGTATAGCCTATCGTGTGCTGAAAAAAATGGCGTTAAACCCTACAACAACATCCTTACATACCTAATATGCGGATTGCCGTGATAATGTGCATTAATTTTGTATGTGTACTGGGTGTCATGATTGTGTGGACAAATTAATATAGACCTTATCCTGATTAAGATGGTTCATATGCAGAGGAAAAATTTAATAATGCAAGAAAGAAAACATGATTTTGAGAGCAACAAAAATAAATTTTAACTAAATATAAAAATGATGGAAAACATGGAGAATCATTTGTCATGAAAAGTCACCTGACAGATATAGTGCTCAACCTCTTACATTTTAATGAATGAACTTTCAAAATGTGCATGAGTCAGATTCTTCAGGCATATTTGATTAACTTGGTTGACCATGTTGAAATTTGCAATGAATTTCATGGAATTATATGATGTCTGCAATGTGGCAGTTTATGTTGTTGTTTATCACTGGGGCATCGTGTCGCAGACATGCCCCACCCAGTCACATTATCCTGACAATATACGAACCAGTCCAAACACTAACCTCATAATGCTGAATGCCAGGTGAGGCAGCTGCTGGCACCATTTTTATGTCTGTGTGATCAGGTGTATTATGTGCATGTGACATATGCAACTATAAGCATGTCCATGATACTTGAGTTTAATTAGCTTGTTAAACTGTCCTTGTATCATGTCAGTTATTTTTATAATACTTTTTGTTTTAATGGATAAAAATGTGTAAAATTGGTCGTTTAATTTGCATATTACTCATTATAATTTGGGACATTATTAATTTATTCTCAATTCTGATCATACAGGTATGCATAATTTATAATGTCAGTTTAGTATCACATGTAATTGCTTCATCTAGTTCGACCACAAACTTCACAGACCCAGATCAGCTGTTGTAGTTTGGCAGGAGTAATTATTAGGGCCTAACCGGAAATCGCCTTGGACATTCGATTCAGCCGAATATCCGGGTTTTGCTACTACTCAGAAGTATTCGCCATGGCAAATAATATGCGCACAAATGGTTACACGCAAATTAATTAAATAAATATCGAATTTTTAAAAAAAAAAGTTTTTAAATACATAATAATTTTATTTAATAATACAAAATTTCATCTTATAGCTAATGTATATGGTACACGAAAAGTTTAAGCTTCGCATACGATAATGAAACAAACGGTACACTCCGGAGTCGCACCTACTACTCAGTTCCTGTCTGGTACCGGCAAATAGTACATCCAAATACTCGGATTTGGTACTCTGCGAAAATTATCTACTCTGTCAGGCCCTAGTAATTATTTGAAGAAGAATGTGGATCCAAATCCACCAGAACATTACGTGATGGCAGATACAGGTCTGTGTTATTTGTGGTTGGACTTGTAAACAAGTACATACAGTAGGCTTAGGAAGTTGTTGTCCAAGTAATTCATTAAATTATTTTTATCAACCTTTTTATTAGACCATAGAATTATCGTGATAATTTCCAATATGTGTGCTCTCTTTTTTTCAGCTACTAGATGCATGTATCAGTAATTGCGGAAGAGAATTTCATTTAGAAGTGTGTTCACGAGATTTTGTCTCAGAATGCAGAACATTGATTGGTCAGAAGGTGAGTCACATTTTCTGATTTAGAGATTTGGCTTTTTCCCACATTAATGGGATTTATATAAAACATTTGACCCACTATTTTAAATATTTATTTTTTATCATTGTCCTCTATTTAGTGTACTTTTATAGAATTTACCTTGTTTTAGTATATATTAGCTCATTTTTCTGTATAGATGCTACCCCTTTTTATATCTGGTCAGCAGTGGTCAATCTGTGGAATAGTTAAATGCTGGACCTTAGCAGACATAAGAGTCAGCATGACTTATTAACAGTTCATACTTATCATTGTAATTTCCTTTTGAAGGCTGACAGGATGTTCGGTTGAGAATTTATGTATTGTTGCAACAGTACTGAAATTTAATTGGTGATTACAGTAATACAGATTCTCTTTCACAGAGTTTGATTTTGACAGTATTATCAAATCATCGATATGTTATATCTTCTGTTTAAGTGCATATGATTTAGGGCAGTAGAATGCAGAACAGTATTTCACCTTGTAAAACTGAGTCTGCAACATCTGTTTTCAGTTTGGACTTGTAATGAAAATCTTGATAAGGCTTAAATGCAAAATTAGGTGAAAGTTCCATTTGACAAGTGATATTTGAGTATTGATGTCTGACAGTAGTTCATATCTGCAGTCTCAAGTTATCTAGGTACCGTTGCATTACCATGATTTATCCATTGTTTCTGTTGATTCCTTTGTATTCTTTGGAAAGTGAGGGACTTTCAATTTATGCCAAGAACCCTTAGAAGGAGGTTACTACTGAGGTCCAGGGGTCCTCAATCTGAAACTCTTGAGAGCTATGGGTTGGGATATATGTAGTTTCAAAGATTTTAACAAAGAGCTAACAGGTGGGTTGGGATTGACCTTAGGGTCAGTTTTATGCATGAATTTGCCTTTTCTTGCTTCTTAGGTGTGTATATGGTTTTTTGCTAATTATATTGAAAGTGTTGTGTTTTGGCCATATATTAAGTTTCTAGGACGGAGAAGATCACAGGGGGTGGCACACTGTGTTGGTTATTGATGACACATACCAGTTCTTAAATATTTGAGACACAGAAACTCTGGAGATATTAACAAGTTATAGCCATTCACATGTATACCCCCCCCCCCCACACCCCATAACCATTTCAAGGGACAATATCAAAACGTACAAATTAGGGCTAGGACTGTCAATGGGTACCCAGCTAATTGAGTACCCGACCGTAGTGAAAAACCCGGGCATTGAAAGTTAATAATGAGTACCCGTTCACAAAAATAATTTGTCGACGACAGTATCAAAATATCATATATCATCAGCAGTACGCTGGTCCGAGTTTCAACTCCAGTCTATATTTAGGATTAGGATCACCCGTTATGCATCAGCGGCCCACTACTAAATGGCTACTGCATGCTGGGCTGTGCAGACAACTACACAGTTTAAAACAACACTAATATGTAGACTACTTGTGTTAACATATCACTTCAGCGACTGCGTGGTCATGTGGTATCACTGGTACATACCAGTGACACCACGTGACCACACAGTCGCTGTATCCCTGTTTGCGTGGATAATTCAAATCTGAGGTCAACAGCTGATGAATACACAGGTGTTCTGTTCTGTCAGGGATTTATAGTAAAAGACTTTTGACACCAAATATTAAAATTCTTTCCACCACCTGATATAGGTGTCATGTAAGGCTTCACTCATGTCTTCATATTTAGAGGATATTGTTATTTTTTGTTGCCTTTTTCTATCTATCTGTGACAATATTTAAAAGAGATATTTTTGCTCTCATATATGCATCAACTAAAATAAAATATACTTTTTAGCACCAAATACCTTTAGACTGATTCCGCACTTAATATTGAATTAAAACGAAGAATCTGCACATTAAGATTCAAATTAGAAAACCAATCTGTGCTCTCCTCAGTAAGCAATACAGATGTTTGAGGTCAAAAGTAGAACAAGGTTTGCAATAAATAGAACATGATACTGTTAGGAAAGTCCATGCAAGTCCACGAACAAGTGTACTCTTATATTGTAGTTACGTAAAGCAGTCTTTTCTAAAATACAGTCTGTGAGATTATGGAATGTTAATAAAAACGATTTTTGGAAGGTGGATATACCGGAAAAGCATAATCCATATATGTTTACGCGTGATGCATAATTTAGTGGGGAAAAAAGTGTAATGATTATGCCAAAAGCATAATGGTTGGCATGTATGTGTCTGGGTAAAAAGGTTAGTCTAAATAAATTTATTAATTAATAGTGTGCTGTCCAATCATTTGCAACTACCATGGTGCTGACACTTCAGACCGAGTAGTGCATTACACGGTTGGTCTCTGACGCCAGTCAAAATATGAAAAAAGTCGGAGAACAATTTGTTGGTCTAGGGTTGTACATGTCTTTCATGTTCTAATGAGTACCTGGTTAACCGTTAAACGACGCAAAGGGTACCTATGGTTTTTGACAGCCCTAGAGAGGGCACAGTTTACACCTATATAGCTGTAATTGTTCCACAATTGTTTTTATGGTATAGATGGAGTAAACTGATACCGCACATCTACATATGCTCCATCATAGACTATATCATTATAAACCCATGCTTTTTTTAAAACAGGATTGTTAAGCTGAAAAATAGTCACAAAGTCAGTATTTAGTTGACCACAATGTACTGTGTTAACTGCAAGACACATGTATTTTGCAGGCGCATCCAAAAGTGGCCCAGAGATTGAGATTTTTGATAAAGAAATGGGCAGAGATGAAGGACTTTAAAGATGAACCAGCTATGAAGTAAGTTTGTTCGCTTGTATAATTGCACACTTTGCATATTTTCCTGTTTAGTATGCATTCATCGTTAGAGAGTTCCAAATTTGCTGTTTATAATAAACTGCCAAATCTGCTGTCCGTAGTATAGTAGTAATTCGGGACAGAAAAATTATGCTCATTTTTTCAGTTGAAAAATATGATTGACTTTTAATAAATAAAGTATTGTGATTTGCAGCTGAGAAAATATTAGCTGAATGAAATTTGTACAGACACCGTTCATTGACCATGGGACATACTTATCCAAAAATGTGCATCATCTTTAATTACGTAATTCTGCTTATTTATCACTGAATTCAGACAAGTAATGATCTGTGACAAATTTACTGAATATTTTAAAGCTGCATACATATATTGAGGATTCACTGCATGTGATGAGATTGGCAGGTAAGTACATGGTGTTGATATTCTGTTCATGCTACACATTATACATGTATAAACTGTACAAATATATATTGCTCTGTGATGTTTTACAGGTCATATCAGGCATAACGTGCATTTTGAATTTGAGTTAAAGTACACTGTTTAAATATTGGTCACATTGGGTTTTACACTGTTCACACCTTGGTGTACACATAACTGCTCTGGTGGCCTAGTGGTTAGAGCGTCCCTGGCCGAGTCATACCAAAGACTTGCACAAATGGTACTTACAGCTGCCTCGCTTGACGCTCAGCATTTAGAGGTTAGTGTTAGGACTGGTCGGTCTGGTGTCAGGATAATGTAACCGGGTGGGACATCATGCTACATGTCTGCGGCATGATGCCCCAGTGCTAGATATCACTATAAACTGCCTCACTGCATACATCGTAACAATATGACTGAAAAATTGTTAAAAGCTACGCTAAAAATCGTAATCAAACAAACAAACCTAGGTGTACACTCATCGCACTTGGATGTACACTCTCATTACTTGGTTATACACTTTGGGTGATACAGTGGATTTTAATACCCGAGACTGAAATATTTTTTTGGGCAGTCCATTTATTTTTTATGCAAAAGATGGTCATCCCGCCCCTCATTGCTGTGTACATTTTCTACCCCTCTGCCATATGAAAATATGTTTTTGCTTCGTGCTCCCCTCTCCCCCAAACACTGTCATCTTGTTGGCATTGTGAGTCAAATTGGAGTTTCTTTAGTAATGTGGTCAATTTATTTGCATAGGCTAGAATCTGTTTTCAAGTAACTGATATTATTCAATATTTCCATAAACTTTGGAGTTATATCTTAACATGTATGTACAAGAGTTCCTCCTTTTTTGTTCAATTCTTTTTAAAAAAAAATAGAAATATTAAAACTGGACATTGGATGCAGAGACACACTTTTGACTGTAATGGGCTATTCAGGAAACCATTTGACTGTAATGGGCTATTCGGGAAACCATTTGACTGTAATGGGCTATTCGGGAAACCATTTGACTGTAATGGGCTATTCAGGAAACCATTTGACTGTAATGGGCTATTCGGGAAACCATTTGACTGTAATGGGCTATTCAGGAAACCATTTGACTGTAATGGGCTATTCAGGAAACCATTTGACTGTAATGGGCTATTCAGGAAACCATTTGACTGTAATGGGCTATTCAGGAAACCATTTGACTGTAATGGGCTATTCAGGAAACCATTTGACTGTAATGGGCTATTCAGGAAACCATTTGACTGTAATGGGCTATTCGGGAAACCATTTGACTGTAATGGGCTATTCGGGAAACCATTTGACTGTAATGGGCTATTCGGGAAACCATTTGACTGTAATGGGCTATTCGGGAAACCATTTGACTGTAATGGGCTATTCAGGAAACCATTTGACTGTAATGGGCTATTCAGGAAACCATTTGACTGTAATGGGCTATTCAGGAAACCATTTGACTGTAATGGGCTATTCAGGAAACCATTTGACTGTAATGGGCTATTCAGGAAACCATTTGACTGTAATGGGCTATTCAGGAAACCATTTGACTGTAATGGGCTATTCGGGAAACCATTTGACTGTAATGGGCTATTCAGGAAACCATTTGACTGTAATGGGCTATTCAGGAAACCATTTGACTGTAATGGGCTATTCAGGAAACCATTTGACTGTAATGGGCTATTCAGGAAACCATTTGACTGTAATGGGCTATTCAGGAAACCATTTGACTGTAATGGGCTATTCAGGAAACCATTTGACTGTAATGGGCTATTCGGGAAACCATTTGACTGTAATGGGCTATTCAGGAAACCATTTGACTGTAATGGGCTATTCAGGAAACCATTTGACTGTAATGGGCTATTCAGGAAACCATTTGACTGTAATGGGCTATTCAGGAAACCATTTGACTGTAATGGGCTATTCAGGAAACCATTTGACTGTAATGGGCTATTCAGGAAACCATTTGACTGTAATGGGCTATTCAGGAAACCATTTGACTGTAATGGGCTATTCAGGAAACCATTTGACTGTAATGGGCTATTCGGGAAACCATTTGACTGTAATGGGCTATTCGGGAAACCATTTGACTGTAATGGGCTATTCGGGAAACCATTTGACTGTAATGGGCTATTCGGGAAACCATTTGACTGTAATGGGCTATTCAGGAAACCATTTGACTGTAATGGGCTATTCAGGAAACCATTTGACTGTAATGGGCTATTCAGGAAACCATTTGACTGTAATGGGCTATTCAGGAAACCATTTGACTGTAATGGGCTATTCAGGAAACCATTTGACTGTAATGGGCTATTCGGGAAACCATTTGACTGTAATGGGCTATTCGGGAAACCATTTGACTGTAATGGGCTATTCAGGAAACCATTTGACTGTAATGGGCTATTCAGGAAACCATTTGACTGTAATGGGCTATTCAGGAAACCATTTGACTGTAATGGGCTATTCGGGAAACCATTTGACTGTAATGGGCTATTCAGGAAACCATTTGACTGTAATGGGCTATTCAGGAAACCATTTGACTGTAATGGGCTATTCGGGAAACCATTTGACTGTAATGGGCTATTCAGGAAACCATTTGACTGTAATGGGCTATTCAGGAAACCATTTGACTGTAATGGGCTATTCAGGAAACCATTTGACTGTAATGGGCTATTCGGGAAACCATTTGACTGTAATGGGCTATTCGGGAAACCAGAAAAGTATTGTTGCTTTACCTATCATTTATAGTTGGACCATAAAAGTAAACTATAAGGGACGACAGTTTTCCTTCTAACAACCTATTTAAGATTCTTTGCTGATATTTCAAGCCACATTTTGAGTAATATAATACATTTGGTACCAACATTAATACAAGCATTTGACTTTGTATGCCTATCCAAAGAATGGCTTACTACCATACTGTTAAGGAATGCCAGACCATTTTTCCATGCTACTGCTCGACAGTGCCATGATAATGAACACCTACAGTAATATGCAGATGCAAAACTACGTACTGCACCTATTTATAACTTATTTCCTTGTTGCTATTCATTTTTAATATCAGTAGGTGGTTACAAACAGGTGTGCAAATACTATAGGTTATTTGTTATTGGCTAAGGCAAATTGGTACTCATAGTAGGAATAATACAGTTTGTGTTATTATGTGCATACATACTACCATATACACACATCTGCAAACCCTCCCTCCCCTTCCCATTCATATTAATTAACCATTTGGTAGTATAATAATGAGAAAGAGTTTGGATTATTTGTGCGATACTTTCCTGTTTCTTGTGAGTGTTGAACTTACTGTAATGAAACTGTTTTGGAATCTGAATGGTATGAAATGTCTTTCAGTTAATTTTTCTGATTATAAATATGTTTTTTGAATGAATACAAATTTAAAATGATTGGTTTTGACTTGTAGCAACTGAGGCATCAAGAGCATATACATTATAATTTATTATTGGTAAACGTTTACAGTAAAATGGTAGGTGTATAAATTTAACTTGCCACTTTTCCACTCTTTCAGTATTCTGCCATCATTTTATGAAAGTTTGAAGAAAGAGGGCGCTGACTTTAGTGATCCAGATTCTTCAGTAAGTACATGTAGTAATCTTTAATCAGTAAGTATATGCAGTAATCATTAATTAGTAACTACATGTAATAATCATTAATTAGTAACTACATGTAATAATCATTAATTAGTAACTGCATGTAATGATCATTAATTAGCTAGTACACATAATCATTGATTAGTAAGTACACATATTTATTGATTAGTAAGTACACACAGTAATCATTGATTAGTAAATACACATAGTAATCATTGATTATTAAGTACAAGTAGTAATCATTGATTATTAAGTACAAGTAGTAATCATTGATTAGTAAGTACAAGTAGTAATCATTAATTAGTAAGTATGCATAGTAATTATTGATTAGTAAGTATGCATAGTAATCATTGATTAGTAAGTACAAGTAGTAATTATTGATTAGTAAGTACAAGTTGTAATCATTGATTAGTAAGTACACATAGTAATCATTTATTAGTCAGTACAAGTAGTAATTATTGACTAGTAAATACACATAGTAATCATTGATTAGTAAGTACAAGTAGTAATCATTAATTAGTAAGTATGCATAGTAATCATTGATTAGTAAGTACAAGTAGTAATCATTGATTAGTAAGTATGCATAGTAATCATTGATTAGTAAGTACAAGTAGTAATCATTGATTAGTAAGTACAAGTAGTAATCATTGATTAGTAAGTACACATAGTAATCATTGATTAGTAAGTACAAGTAGTAATTATTGACTAGTAAATATGCATAGTAATCATTGATTAGTAAGTATGCATAGTAATCATTGATTAGTAAGTACAAGTAGTAATCATTGATTAGTAAGTACAAGTAGTAATCATTAAATAGTAAGTTAATGTAGTTATCATACATAGTAAGTAAATTTAGTAATCTTTAATTAGTAAGTACATGTAATCATTGATTAGTAAGTATGCATAGTAATCATTGATTAGTAAGTACACACATTAATCATTGATTAGTAAGTACAAGTTGTAATCATTAATTAGTAAGTACACATATTAATCGTTGATTAGTAAGTACAAGTAGTAATCATTGATTAGTAAGTACAGGTAGTAATCATTAAGTAGTAAGTTAATGTAGTTATCATACATAGTAAGTAAATTTAGTAATCTTTAATTAGTAAGTACACGTAGTAATCATTGATTAATAAGTACACATAGTAATCATTCATTAAGAATATTATCTCAGATTTTTTCCCCTGTAAAATCAAAATCTTTGCCCTGGAGCAATACTATTCCTGACTGTTATTTTGGGTGCAGTGGTCCTCCTTTTCTAGGGCCTTTCCTTCTGCATCAGGAAAGTGGCCATACAAGAGGGGTGGCCTTTCTAGAGGGGGATCACACAGATGTGAGGAAGAACAACTGATACAGCATAAATTACAAATAATTTTGAAGTAAAATTTTTTTATAATTTAATTCATAAGGTTTTATTTATGGAATCGGCATGATCAATTTAGATCATTGTTATTTAAAATAATTATGAATAATTTGCAAGATTTTTTTTCCATAGGTGTGAATCTTTGCATCATGAACTCAGTCTGTTATGAATATTCTAATAGGAGGTCCAATCATCATGGCGCTGTAAATAATCAAATTTTATTTTGTATTTTTAGGTCAAGAAAACAACAACTTTAAGCAAAGATCCCAATGTTGTACAGACACAACAAGAAGAAGATGATATTGCTAAAGGTATTTTCTTTTGAAGTTAATATTTTACTGGGACATTATTTAATTTAAATGATATCTTATTGATGTTTCCCATTATTAAAACAAGAAAAGCATTTTTTTAAATAAAAACTATACAATAAAGGCACGGAGCAGAATTTTACCAACCTTGACAGAAAGGATCCTGTCATAAAAGCTAATTATGCTGATGTACTGTAAAGCATGAATGAATATTGCAACAATTATTTTCAAACCTATATAATTAACAGCATTAGAAGTTTCTATACCTAGATGTTTTAATGGACTGATTTTTGTAGTCACTGAATATTCACGAATGTAGCATCACGTGACATCTATTTCAGGCCATGTTGAAAGAATTTTAATATTTGGCGCTAAAAGTCTTAAGACAGTGTCTAGTCGATGTGTAAAGCTAAAAGTGCTACTTATGAAAACTTGAAACAGTAAAGGATGTTAAAAGAAGAGAGTGGCAAATAAATCATTGTTTATTGAAATTTTATCATCTTAATACAGTGGGACCCTGCTATAACGCGCCCCATTAAAACACGAATTCGGATAAAACGCGGTCGTGGCATGGCTTCCGAAATTTCAGGTAATTTATAACAGGTATTTTTCTCAAAAACGAAAAAAAAAAACTTTTAAGTAAGAAAAATAAAATATATCAAGAGTTTAATTATCATTTTCATACTCATCTAAAAAGTGAAAAAAAACTTGTAGAAAATGTATTATCGTTTTGGGGAAGAAATTATACACAAATTCGAATATAAAATAATCGGTGTATGGCTCCTAAAATGAAATTAACAAATTTCTTCTAGTTTTGTGCCAAAATAAACGAATCAATTGCTTGGCCTACTGAGAACTTTGATCTTTGTTTATTGTTGAAAAATGACAGCTCATAAGTGTCAATATTATTATTACTGATCCCTAAGCAATGAAGCCATTGTGTCTACTTTGTGTTTGACTTGAATGCATTCCGAATACAATCGTTGCTCTAATAATCTTCGATATATGTTCTCTTAATTTCATGCACAACTAAGCAACAGTCAATGCGGTGGTTGATAAAAGATTCTCACCAGAATGTATTAATCAATTAATTTAAGTACATTGGTTATCATCAAAGTGAACTGCCGAGCTAAACTTGTTAAAATCAGGGGGCAACGATTTATACAGCATCAAAGAAACAAAAGCCGCCAACATGTGCACGTAGCTTGGCAGTGTTGTTTTATGCAATCTGTTGACTAGTAAATTCGAATTCTGCAACTGTATGCAATTATAATTGACTTTGCCAAGAGCAAATGTGACATTAGCAGAAAGCAGCTAAAAATCAAGAGTTTTTAAAAAAAATAATAACTATTGACAGATGAGAAATGTAGTGGTATAAAATGTATACAGACACCGTTCATTATTCTTTGGACATCTACTATTTCATCATTCATTACATACACCCGTTACATAATTTTTGTTATTTTCTTTTCATTGAATTCAGTCACATAATGATCTGTGACAAAATAATTGAATATTTTACATCCGTGTGTGGATATTTTCGATGGAAATATTTGTATTATGGATTCAGTGTATGTTACAAGATTCACTGGTGAGTACACGGTGTTGATACTCTTTTCATGCAATAGATTATACATGTATATATAAATTAGACACGTGTATGTACCAGTGCATGGTTCTCTGAATAAAGTAATATATTATATCTGCAATTTCTGCTACCACAGCAAATGTTTTTCTCATTTAATATATATTGATCAAAAATGGTAATTGTGCCATGCATTTTTGCACACGTCTTTATGTACACCCCCCCCCATTAAATCCAATAATATGTTGGTATTGTACATGGTTGCTTATAACACGGTTCAGTTCATAACATAGTCGGATTCTATGGCTCCCAACTACTGTGTTATAGCGGGGTCCCACTTTATGTGGATTGCGCTTTTACTGCCTTGATTTTCACTTTTTGACCACTTGGATTAGATCTTTTCCTCGTCATGGATTGGCATATATGAAGTAAAACCACTGAACAGAATTTTACCAACCTTGACAGAAAGAATCCTGTCATAAAAACTAATTATGCTGATGTACTGTAAAGTATGCAGGAAGATGTAAAAGCCTGGAATGTAGCAACAATTATTTTCATGACCTATTCAATTAACAGCATTAGAAGTTTAAATACCTAGATGTTTTAATGGACTGATTTTGTTTTGCCACTGAATATTCCTTGTTCAGTATTATACAATTCATTCTATATTTTTAGCGATTGCCCTGTCCCTTCATGAAGCAGAGAAGTCCACTAGTGTTAAGACCACTAGTTTGTATCCCACTGCTCTGACATCCATGCCAGCATCTTCTGCCTCTAGCTCCAAGCCTAAGGAAGTCAGAAAGGTCAGTTTAATTATTGCTTCCTCAGAGTTACCTTTCTTTTACAGCTACGTGGATGCGTTCTTTTTGTGTAAAAGTTTTACAGTTAATAGATATACGAAGCTTCATAATGGTAAAAATTATTTTAATTAATGAAATGAAAGAGATGTTTCAATTTGTAAATTTTGATTTTGCATCTTTAATATATGACATAATTTCAGTTTTCTAAGAACATTTTTTGCCTGGAGACTTTTAGTAATCTGCGTAATCTTTTTAAGTAGAGCATACATTAAAACTAAACTCATTAAGTAAGAATACCATTATGTAGAAGATGTAGAAATAAAATTGCATTAAATTAGTCCTTTTGCATAATTAATTATGGCTAAGTATTTTTGGGGGGTTTGGACAACTCTCCAAATTCATTGACTGGAATTTATTGAAATGTACTCTGCATGTCCAACATACAGGAACAATTTTTTTTATATATGGCATTCACTCATAGAATAAACCAAATTATCACACAGTATGTACACTTTGCCTGCATTGTCTGTGGTTCATTAATTTTGGTATGTTAACATGTGATCACTTTCTGTGAATCTTCTTGGTCCAGAAAAACCCATGAAATTCTTGTGCAGTTTTCTTATCATTAATTGTTTATAACCAATGGAATTTCCTTGCTTTGCCTTCAGGAACAATTTTATTTTACTGTTAATACTATGGTAGCCATCTGTCGATTTGGTTGCTGAAACGACATCAGGAGAATAAAATAGTCACAAAAATGTACAGCAGACCTGCCAACCATTATGATTTAACCACATGTTTTATTGAAATGGCCCATAACATATGGACTTACTGAACGGGCCCAGAGTGGCCGAGTGGTCTACAGCTGTACGTTACGGATCACTGCCATCTCACCTCTTGTCAGCGTGGGTTCAAGTCTTGGATTCGGCCAATGTGGGTATGTGAGAAAGCTTGCCAGTAGCTTCTCATGGGTCGGTGGTTCTTTCCGGGGATTTTTGGGAGCTTCCTCCATCATTAATATTCGCCACCATGTATAGCCTATATTGTGCTGAAAAATGGCGTTAAAACATAAAAACACACAAAAAACATGGACTTACTGAATAAAAAGCAAACATAATGCAAATGTGATTATTGCTGCAAGTAGTCATCTATTCATATGAATATCCATTTGAGCTCCCCAGTTTCTCACATGATACATGATTAAACATTACCCATGGTATGTTGGACCTATGCAGTAGCTTGTATGGCATATATCTGTGGTGTGTTAGAACTATATAATAGCTTATATGGCATATGGCTATGTGTTATAACTAAAATATGATTTATATGGCATATAGCTGTGGTGTGTTAGAACTAAAAAAAATGGCTTATATGGCATATTCCTATTACATGTTAGAACTATAAAATGGTGTATATGGCATATATATATATGTGGTGTGTTAGAACTATAAAATAGCTTATTTTGAATATGGCTACCGTGTGTTAGAACTATAAAATGGCTAATATGGCATATTCCTATGGTATGCTAGAACTATAAAATAGCTTTTATGGCATATATCTGTGGTGTATTAGAACTATAAAATGGTTTATATGGCATATATCTGTGGTGTGTTGTAACTAAAAAAATGGCTTATATGGCATATTCCTATGACATGTTAGAACTGTAAAATGGTGTATATAGCATATTCCTATGGTGTATTAGAACTATAAAATGGCTTTTATGGCATATTCCTATGGTATGCTAGAACTATAAAATGGCTTATATGGCATATATCTGTGGTGTGTTAGAACTATAAAATGGCTTATATGGCATATGCCCATGTTGGAATTAGAAATCAAATTACATTCTTAAAATTTGAAAAGCATGTTATGTAGTAATAGTCAGGGCCATTACAAAATAAGTATGTTATATATGAAATAATTACCTGTTATATATGAAATAATTACCTGTTATATATGAAATAATTACCTGCTACAGGTTCGAGCATTATATGACTTTGAGGCTGCAGAAGATAATGAACTTACCTTCAAGGCAGGAGACTTTATTAGTGTTTTAGATGATAGGTAAGTATGAAGATTTTGATTTTATTCTTAACTTTACCAAACTTTGTGAAACGATTTCATTAGGGGTAGTGATGGACACTGATTTCAGTTCAAGATCTTCTGTCGTTGAAAGAAGAAACTCCCTCATCTACATTTACTCAACTTCGAGGAACAATTATAACTAGTATATGGCAGTTGCCTGTATATTTTTGCATCAAAATATCAGAGGTAAATATTACTGAAGTCGGAAAGGTATTGATTCCGTACACTCACATTAACATTGATATTGCCAGCACATGTGAATGTTGGAATCATGCAAAATTTGTATGAATTCACACACTTCGAAAGTAGAAATGCTCAAAAATGCATGCAAAGTCGTTTAAAGTCATGCATATACAACTGTATTCTGCGCACTATTCAATTTTCATTTAAATATTAAACCTTACAGTGCTTGTTGTGACTGGTCATACAGCCAGTAGTAGTAGCTTTTCAGGTAGACAGCTGTTTATATATCTGGGTTTTTGACTTCACATGAATGGTTGTTGAACTAAATTTCATTGGCATGTTGGGCCCTGGAACAAGCATTTTGTGTGGGGCCACGAGTGGCCGAGTGGTCAAAAGCACTTTTCGTTACGGATCACTGCCATCTCACCTCTGTCTGCGTGGGTTAGAGTCTAAGATTCAGCTAATGTAGTTATGTGAGAGAGCTTGCCAGCTGCTTCTCGTGGGTCAGTTATTCTTTCCAGCGGTTTTTCCAGGTTCTTCCTCCACCAATAATACTGGCGGCCATGTATAGCCTATCGAGTGCTGAAAAATGGCATTAAACCCTACAACAACAACAAACATTTTGTAGTAGTTTCAACCTTGCATCTTTGAAGTTTTACAAATTTTGGTTTAAAAAATGTGCTCTCTATAACATCAAACTGGCTGATTCCCTGTGTTGTTCATGTTCAGACAACCAGTTTGTAAGGCAAATACTGCCTGGTGACTAGAACATCATTCTTAAAGTTATTTATCAGGTTATTGGATGTAGAAAGGTGTTAATGAAGACACCAGTCACCAGTGCGCGATTTTAAACCCCAAAATGAAGTTGAATACGAGTCCATGTGCTTTCTGGATGAACAAAAACATGTGGTATGAAGGCCGTCCACTTTTTCAGTGGCATTTTGAAATTATATTTAGAAAAGGCAAATTGTTAAAACAAATTAAAATATAGACAATTTGAATGTAGAGTACAGGTTTCATTTCTTATTTTAAAAAATATAGTACTTCTTGATCTTGTGCTACAAAGTTATATAGCCCTATAAGGTTTCATATTAATTGAATAAATAAGAAAATATCTCTGTCTTAATAAGGTCACTTTGGAATTAACCCTAATATACATATTATGTGCAACTTTCCACAGGTCAGAGACAATGAGAGCTTATTCATTATAACATGTTTGTCATTGGTACCCTGCCTAATCTGTCTGGAACATTTACAGACAACTTTATGTACACAGTCATCCCAAGATCAAGTTTGTTATTGCTACTCTACCGAAATTTATTTGAATTATTTACAGGCAACACAAAGCCTAGTTTGTCCTAGATGATAATGGTGCTTCATGGACATCCAGTATGGCCACAACAATATGCATCCAGAAAATATTTGTTGCTTCTCATCCTGACTGTATGGTCAGTTGCTACTCATCCTGACTGTATGGTCAGTTGCTACTCATCCTGACTGTATGGTCAGATATGCATGGGGTTTGCACCTTAAGAATTCTTATGAAGTATTCTAGGACTAAAATAAAATTTAACATCAGCATCTGTACCATATAGAAAATATTTATATTGCTTCACCTCAGTGTTTGTGATATTATTATATCCATTATGGCTGCCACAATGGTCATCATTACTCCTACTGAATGGAATGTTAAAGCTGTAGTAGCTCATTTCGTAGAGAACTGGATTTATAATCAAAGGGTTCTGGGTTGATGTCCTTCCAGGTCAGACTGGGTAATCAGCCTGAGTGTGTTCTTGGAAATAGGACTTAGTTATTTCTTGGATAAAGTCGGTAATGTGCTGTTAAACAAGGAAAAACACGACAACAAAAGAAAAACATTATTAAAGATTTTCAACAAAAGTGGCCTGATATATCTATTTGGTTAAATATTAGAATATGCTGATGTTAATAATCCAATATAGAATGGAGTAGGATTAAATTTGAAAAGGTTTATCGTAAAAAATATCAGAGGTGATATAACACTCTTCAGTTCAGAAGAAGAAACCCAATTACTTTGAATCCTTTTCAGTCAGTAGACTGTCAGCCCCATCTAGGAACTCTTGCTTAATAACATTAAGTCTGTTATTATTAGTTTATGATGAACTTTTTTCTCTAACATAAAAAAAGCCGTATCATTAAGCTTTCTTAAGAAATGTATTAATCCTCAGTGTTTATTGTGTTTTGCAGTGATGCTAATTGGTGGAAAGGATTTAACAGCCGTGGAGAAGGGTTATTTCCAGCTAATTTTGTAACTGCAGATCTATCAGTTGAACCTGAAGAAGGTAAATCTCACAATTAACTTTATTTGTGATGCACAGTTTGGTGTCTTATTGTTCATGTTTGATAACTAGCATTTAAAGGGAGAACTTATATGTGGTAAAGCAAAAGTTTCAAAAGATAAAGCAGTAGAAATAAGACATTGAACAACATTGTTTTATAATTTTTTTACAGTCAGCACTAGCTCATTGTTGAACTTTAAAAGCCCACAACGCCAAAGCTAATGAAGATTAAATAAACCTGCTACATTTAATGTTTAGAGATTTAGAGACTGGGGTTTGCATTTTTTTATTATCATGAAAGTGTGTCTCACCCCATTATAGATGTAGGGTGGTTTGTTTGTTTGTTTGATTAGGATTTTTAACGTAGCTTTAACAATTTTTCAGTCATATCGCTACGATGTCTGCATTGAGGCAGTTTATAGTGATGTCTAGCACTGAGACATCATGCCACAGACATGTAGCATGATGTCTCACCCAGTCACATTATCCTGACACCAGGCCGACCAGTCCTAACACTAACCTCTTAATGCTGAGCGTCAAGCGAGGCAGCTGTTAGTACCATTTTTGTAAGTCTTTGGTATGACTCGGCCGGGGATCGAACCGACGACCTCCCGCTTCCGGGGCGGACGCTCTAACCACTAGGCCACCGGAGCGGTTAGATGTAGGGTGGGAAGGGGCATCAAGAACAACCCATAATTTCTAAATATTTTGATGGGGCCCCGAGTGGTCTAAAGTGCTGTCTATTACGGATCATTGCCATCTCACCTCTGCATGGGTTCGAGTCTAAGATTTGGCTAATGTAGTTATGTGAGAAAGCTTGCCATTAGCTTCTCGTGGGTCATTGGTTCTTTCTGGGGGTTTTCTGGGTTCTTCCTCCACTATTAATACTGGCCACCATGTATAGCCTATATTGTGATGAAAAATGGCATTAAACCATAAAAAACAAAAACAAAACAAAAATATTTTGATGAGACTGCATAATTGCTATAATGAGTAAATCTGATTTTAAGAATTAATCTTTGGAATATTTCATAAATACAGAGTCGTTTCTTTTAAAACAGTATTACCCCAGGATCATGTATCCTTTCCCTATGGGGTTTAACATGGGTCATATTTGCCCTGGACTCTCAGTAAATATGCAATTTGTATTATGGGAAGTATTAAATTATGCAGTCAGTGTAGGTTTAAGGGGCTTTTTTTACTACCTGGAAGTCCTGTCTCTGGAGTCATAACTTGAAAAACCATCCAGATTTCCACTATATAATCATATATATAATTTCTGAGGATAATAATGCAAAAAACCTATAATTTAAGCAGCCAGAATTGGACACTGAATTTCTACTGCTCACTTGTATCATTATTTTTTGTAACCAATAGAAAGACATTGGGCATCTTAGTACAGTTTTTGTCATGGTTTTTACTATATGTTCTGAAACTCCGTTTTTGTTGGTGACTTCCTTGAGTATAGATAGTGTGTCTCTACCCACTATAAATGTGGGGTAGGTAAGGGCATCAAGATCACATATTATTCCAAGATATGAATACTCCAAGACATGAAGATCACATATTATTCCAAGATATGAATACTCCAAGACATGAAGATCACATATTATTCCAAGATATGAATACTCCAAGACATGAAGATCACATATTATTCCTAAATATGACTACTCCAAACTTAATGAATGCATTTAATTTCAGCTCATCCAAAGAAAGTGACATTTAGTGATGAGGTGCAAGTCAAGGTGTCAGTTGAGACATCCCCAGAGGAAGTTGAAATAGATGAGGTAACAAGCTTACTGTATTTGTACACAGATTTGATTACACATAAGCATTATGTCAGTTGAGATATCCCCAGAGGAAGTTGAAATAGATGAGGTAACAAGCTTACTGTATTTGTACACAGATTTGATTACGCATAAGCATTATGTAAGTTGAGACATCCCCAGAGGAAGTTGAAATAGATGAGGTAACAGGGTACTGAAGAAGCAACCAGTCAGTTACGCTTAGAATAGGCGAGAATTGGCAATAGAAAAGAGCCACTGACGATTCGTGAAGAAAACCGATATTTATGGTTATTAATTTTGCCAATACTATTAAAGGAATTCAAGCATTTATGATTGGAGGTATTGGTCGTAATGGTTCTTAATTGTTAATGAATTTGTTCCGATATCCATCTTTATCTTTTTGATTTTATAAAATATTTCTACTTTTAACAAATCTTGTATCAATTCCAATAGACTTCCTAGATTCTCTAAAATATATACAAATATTCTGATAAGCATATTAATATATTCTAGCATAGTATGTATGCATGTGTGTATTCAGGTATACACAACGTGATGTCAGAGATATGTGCATAAAAAATACAACATATAGTGAAAATATGTATAGTTCAACAGTTATTGCCGTAAGGTAGTTGTATTAGATGGGGATTTGTGCATATAGACAAATATTCAAGGGTTTTTATATATTTAGTTGCAGTGAAAATATGCAGTGCATACCCCCCTCCTCCCTCCCCAGTTGGTAATATTTTGGTATAGTACAATTGAATGGTATGAAAATATTATTAAGGTATTTTATAGCCATTCAAATGTTAATATCACAAACCTTTTACCCATTTCTGCATTAAAATGTGAATACTGCAGATATCTCACCCATTTCTGCATTAAAATGTGAATACTGCAGATATCTCACCCAGTTCTGCATTAAAATGTGAATCCTAGAGACCTTTCACCCAGTCTTAATTAAAATATGACTACTCGCCCAGTTCTATCTTAAAATGTGAATCCTAAATACTTTTCACCAAGTTCTGCATTAAAATGAGAATCCTTGGTACTTTTCAACCAGTTTTAGTTGCACTTACTTTAAATTTAAATTTGTGATCAACATTCATCCATGTCCAATTATTGCTTTATATATTTTTAAACACAGATGTGAGTGTGATAAGAGTTAAAATTGAGTGAAAACTAAGTTTTAGTACAATATTTAAAAGTTTGCACTACATTAAGCTAACTTCTTTCATTAGTATCTGTGTTTGAAATAATTTTATCCTTGGTGATACTGTATATCAAGTAGAAATGGGTCATGCTAAGTTCTGTCATTGACAATTGGCATTATTCATGTGGACACAATATTTTATTTTTTGGCAAAAAGACGTCTGCTTGAAATCCAATTATTAACTAACATTTTCCCATGGCTTCATTATATATAGAGACATTGTGAAGTGAAATAGGAGAGAGAAGATATCTTATCAAAGGGCAGATATATTTCTAAAATAGATAAAGAAAGTATTGCTAGAAGTAATGTCACTACAGTAGATGTGCAGTTTTTGAAAAGTTCTTGACGAAGGTATATTTATGAATTCAGATTGCCATCACTTCTCATCCCACCCTTTTTTCAGTGTTTCTGGAAATCTGGAATAGGTCTAATTTGAAAATTGCTATTCCAAGTCTGGAAAAAGTCTGGGGAAAAAAATGACTGAAAGGTCTTGAAAAGTCTTAAATTTTCATTATTACAAATACTGGTGATGTTACTTTTTTGCGTTTTCGAGAAGTTTTGGTATACCAATAGAATCTTGTAGTGTAGATGTATACTTCATCATCTCTTCACATTTTACTTATCATTAAGTATTTAGCTTCATTAGATCAGTAAACATTTCAAATTCTGGATTTTGTTTTTTGGTCTGGAAAAGGTCTGGAATATGTTTTTTACATTGTAGCAGGAACCTTACCTTTTTAATTGAAACATTGTAGTATATATAATTATTTCATCAATGTGTATGTACAGTAATATACATTATTTTCATTTTGCCCATTTCTGAAAACAGGTGGAAATTTGAGAGTTTAGTTAGTCTACTTAATATTTGTGCAGCACAGTGCAGTATTATTGCTAGACATTTAATGATGTGCAGGAAACATTCTTACCCTTAATGGCTTCAACATTCTTGATAGAGAGATGGGAAACATTGTTTGCTGTATAAGAACATGACTGAAGTGTGGAGTTATGCATTGGATGACTGCATTGATATCTGGCTTTGTTTAATTAGTTGTAGAACTTTTATACAGTAAAGAGGAGGTAAACCTTATAATAGTTGTATGCTTGTTTTATTTCAGAGTAAAATAGATAACGTATTGCAAATGATACAAAATGCGGATCCAACTGGTGAGATTCATCCAGATAGTACAGAAATGCTACAGTTAGAAGGTGAGTTGGATTCATATCTAATCTACCTACACCATACAATTAGAAGGTGAGTTGGATTAACATCTACGTACACCATGGTCATCACTACTTCATTGTTTTTTAAACAGCATAGACTAGTTATATTTCAATATTCAGTGCACATTGGATTTCAAATACAAAATCTATACATTATTTGAAATGAAGATGGTTGATTGTTTTGTGAAGTTAAATAAATGGTATTTACTTTGTTACATAATGACTGCTTATCCTTGGTTACATCATGTCCAGTACACATGATGTCTGCTTATCCTTGGTTACATCATGTCCAGTACACATGATGTCTGCTTATCCTTGGTTACATCATGTCCAGTACACATGATGTCTGCTTATCCTTGGTTACATCATGTCCAGTACACATGATGTCTGCTTATCCTTGGTTACATCATGTCCAGTACACATGATGTCTGCTTATCCTTGGTTACATCATGTCCAGTACACATGATGTCTACCTATCCTTAATTACATCATGTCCAGTACACATGATGTCTGCTTATCCATGGTTACATCATGTCCAGTACACATGATGTCTGCTTATCCTTGGTTACATCATGTCCAGTACACATGATGTCTGCTTATCCATGGTTACATCATGTCCAGTACACATGATGTCTGCCTATCCTTGGTTACATCATGTCCAGTACACATAATGTCTGCTTATCCATGGTTACATCATGTCCAGTACACATGATGTCTGCTTATCCTTGGTTACATCATGTCCAGTACACATGATGTCTGCTTATCCATGGTTACATCATGTCCAGTACACATGATGTCTGCTTATCCTTGGTTACATCATGTCCAGTACACATGATGTCTGCTTATCCATGGTTACATCATGTCCAGTACACATGATGTCTGCTTATCCATGGTTACATCATGTCCAGTACACATGATGTCTGCTTATCCTTGGTTACATCATGTCCAGTACACATGATGTCTGCTTATCCATGGTTACATCATGTCCAGTACACATGATGTCTGCTTATCCATGGTTACATCATGTCCAGTACACATAATGTCTGCCTATCCTTGGTTACATCATGTCCAGCCCACATGGTGTCTGCTTATCCTTGGTTACATCATGTCCAATTTGAGAATGTCTCTTTGCAGGAGATATGATTGCCGTCGTCATGTGAAATGGAAAAGAATTGCAAGACATATGTCAAGTTTAGAGATAGCCAGTCCTGGATTACCAAATAGGCAGAGTAGGCACTAGCCTATGTTCCTCGCAACAACGGATCAAAATAATATTGATATAAAATAATTTGCGAGGGAGGGGCCAAGACTTCGGCTGCCTCAGGGCCTTCACAGAGTTTAATCTGGCTCTGGAGATAGCAATAAGCCATTGAGCTGTATAAGGCTTGGAATTAGAGCTTGTGCAATAATACTTCTAGTAAATAAAGCCTACACATACTTTACAAACTTTTCAGTTGAACATGATGTTTATTGTCAATGAATTGAACTTTTAATTACATTTTCCAGCTTGACATTAGTAGTTATTGATACTTGGTTACACCTTACTGAAAGCTGGTCAGTCTTACCAGAAAAATCAACTGCAGGGTTGGCAGGTCTGGATTGTCTATCACACATGGGATTTGTCTTGAAGAGTTTATTTGTCTTCATAATATGATAGTGGATGTAATAATTATTCATATTTAGTTGGTGTCAATTGTCCCAAAAAATGATGACTTGTAAGATAAGATCAATTGGGTATCTGAGCACTGAGGTGTGGGCAGGGATGGTGGAAATTGGATACATAGACCAAAATACATGCCCTCCTTTTGCAAGCAGCAATGCAGTCAGCTCAGTATTAAAATGAAACTGTCATGTAACAAACTAGACTTAAAACCTGTAATGTTTTCCCTGTATCTAACAAGGGCATATTAAGCATTCTCCCACTTGAAATGTATTCAGTTCAAAGGACACTAAGTTTTAGCACCAGTTAGTAGTAGCATTATTACCAGCTGCTTTAGTAGTAGCTGCATTGTAGTATTATTACCACCTGCTTTAGTAGTAGCTGCATTGTAGTATTATTACCAGCTTCTTTAGTAGTAGCTGCATTGTAGTATTATTACCAGCAGCTTAGTAGTAGCTGCATTGTAGTATTATTACCAGCTGCTTTAGTAGTAACTGCATTGTAGTATTATTACCAGCTGCTTTAGTAGTAACTGCATTGTAGTATTATTACCAGCTGCTTTAGTAGTAACTGCATTGTAGTATTATTACCAGCTGCTTTAGTAGTAACTGCATTGTAGTATTATTACCAGCTGCTTTAGTAGTAACTGCATTGAAGTATTATTACCAGCTGCTTTAGTAGTAACTGCATTGTAGTATTATTACCAGCTGCTTTAGTAGTAACTGCATTGTAGTATTATTACCAGCTGCTTTAGTAGTTACTGCATTGTAGTATTATTACCAGCTGCTTTAGTAGTAACTGCATTGCAGTATTATTACCAGCTGCTTTAGTAGTAACTGCATTGCAGTATTATTACCAGCTGCTTTAGTAGTAACTGCATTGCAGTATTATTACCAGCTGCTTTAGTAGTAACTGCATTGCAGTATTATTACCAGCTGCTTTAGTAGTAACTGCATTGCAGTATTATTACCAGCTGCTTTAGTAGTAACTGCATTGCAGTATTATTACCAGCTGCTTTAGTAGTAACTGCATTGCAGTATTATTACCAGCTGCTTTAGTAGTAACTGCATTGCAGTATTATTACCAGCTGCTTTAGTAGTAACTGCATTGCAGTATTATTACCAGCTGCTTTAGTAGTAACTGCATTGCAGTATTATTACCAGCTGCTTTAGTAGTAACTGCATTGCAGTATTATTACCAGCTGCTTTAGTAGTAAATGCATTGCAGTATTATTACCAGCTGCTTTAGTAGTAAATGCATTGCAGTATTATTACCAGCTGCTTTAGTAGTAACTGCATTGCAGTATTATTACCAGCTGCTTTAGTAGTAACTGCATTATAGTATTATTACCAGCTGCTTTAGTAGTAACTGCATTGTAGTACAGTTGCTCCTATAGAAGAGAATAATATAATGGTGAGAACTCAAAACTAACAAAGGGGCAGCATTGTGCTAGGGAATAACTACATAAAGGGCCTGATAGGCAGGAAAAGAATTGGTACCCATGTAAAAGGACATAGCAACCAAAGAGTAAAAGAATGTGCCATGCCATGCTAAAAGTGAATAGCAGAGGCACTAATGATGTGTATTTCACATTTTAATTATATTACAGAACAGTGTAAAGCAATGGGACCATTGATAGATGCTGAGCTAGAGAAAATTGATAGGTAAGTAATCATTACACAGCTTCTTTTATGTTTACAGTTGTAGGAAACACTTGTTTGCATCCCCATTTATCCTTTATGTACAGGGCTGGAAAAAACCCTTAAAGAACTACATGTTCAATTTCATGATGTTAATGAAAACAGTAATTTCTCCTTTGAATACGTTCCCCAATCACATTACTTTAGGGATATTAGCCTGCTACCTCGCGAATCCAGCCCTACCAAAAGACGAAAATTCGTCTTTCCTGTCTATGTCATATAGACAAAGGGCAATAACTCTTGCCCATTACCTCCCCTTGCCGCCCGTTAGGTGTCGCTTCTTTAGTTTTTTAGCTTCGCTTACGCGAAAACACGTACAATTAGACCTCCAATGAATCCAAGCCATCTTAGTGTAAATTCTGACCATCCGAAGTTAAATTTGGAATTACTGTGTTGGATAATCATTCCTCTACAGGTCGTATACATTATTTTACAATATTTTCCAATTTGAGTGACTTTGTCACCTTTTCTAGACTTCGGACCAGGTTGCAACGTGGTCAAAGCATGTAATACATGTAGCACTCAATAATTTCGCTTATTCCGTATGTAACGTTTACGATATTAGCAACTAATAACGTGCTGCATTGATAATGTGTGCTGTATTTATCTTCTTTGACGTTTCAGTAGACTTCAAAAAAGTCTTTGAATGACCAATTGCGACTATTTGATGGCGGACTTCGTGTTGTAGTCACGAATTCACGCGACACTTAATCATTTCGCTTCCTCCGTTAGTTACGGTTATGGAATAGCGACTTAATAGCGTACTGAATTGTTAATTTGTGCTTTGTTTATCTTCTTTCCGTTTCAGTAGACTTCGTCTCTGAACGACCAGTTGCGACTATTTAATGGCGGAATTTCGTGTTGTAGTCACGAATTCACACGACACTTAATCATTTCGCTTCCTCCGTTAGTTACGGTTATGGAATAGCGACTTAATAGCGTACTGATTGTTAATTTGTGCTTTGTTTATCTTCTTTCCGTTTCAGTAGACTTCGTCTCTGAACGACCAGTTGCGACTATTTAATGGCGGAATTTCGTGTTGTAGTCACGAATTCACGCGACACTTAATCATTTCGCTTCCTTCGTTAGTTACGGTTATGGAATAGCGACTTAATAGCGTACTGAATTGTTAATTTGTGCTTTGTTTATCATCTTTTCGTTTCAGTAGACTTCGTCTTGAACGACCTATTGCAACATGCTCATGGTGATAACTAGTGTGGTCATTAAGAGTTAACATGGCACGGAATAATTTGACTACTCCGTTAATAACGGTTATAGTATTATCGAATTAATAATATGCTGAATTTTTTTTAATCTGTGCTTTGTTCTCTTCTTTTGTCGTTTCAGTAGCAAAGTTGACAACGAAGGCATGAATGGCAAAATGGGTGTTGGCAATGTGGAAATGGAGGAAATTATGTTGACATGGTTTAGGCTGCCCAGTGGATGTAAATTTCACCGCAGGTCCATGCATGGCTTTCGGGCCTGTAAGTCCGGACGCATGGAGTCTAGGCTGGATCAATTGGATCCATTTTATTATGCACTTTCGCCGGCCGTCCAGCCGTCCGTCCAGCCGACACCGTCAGTTCAGCCGGCACTTCAGCAGGCACCAACCGGCACTAGCCATACATCCGGCACCGTCCGTTCAGCCCAAATGGCACTGGACGGCCAGCCGACCTTCCAGCTGGCATCAACAGGCACCGGCCGTTCAGCCCAAATGGCACCGGCCGGCCAGCCGACCTTCCAGCCTGCATCAACAGGCACCGGCCGTCCACCCGGCAACGACCGTTCAGCCCAAATGGCACCGGTCGTCCAGCCGACCTTCCAGCCGGCATCAACCGGCACCGGCTGTACATCCGACAACGACCGTTCAGCCCAAATGGCACCGGTCGTCCAGCCGACCTTCCAGCCTGCATCAACAGGCACCGGCCGTCCACCCGGCAACGACCGTTCAGACCAAATGGTACCAGTCGTCCAGTCGACCTTCCAGCTGGCATCAACCGGCACCGGCCGTCCATCCGGCAACGACCGTTCAGCCCAAATGGCACCGGTCGTCCAGCCGACCTTCCAGCCGGCATCAACCTATGCAGGCCGTCCATCCGGCAACGACTGTTCAGCCCAAATGGCACCGGTCGTCCAGCCGACCTTCCAGCCGGCATCAACCTGCACCGGCCGTCCATCTGGCAACGACCGTTCAGCCCAAATGGTACCAATCGTGCAACCGACCTTCCAGCCGGCATCAACCTGCACCGGCCGTCCATCCGGCAACGACCGTTCAGCCCAAATGGCACCGGTCTTCCAGCCGACATCAACCTGCACCGGCTGTACATTTGATTTACGGAGATTATAGTGATGTACCCGTCAGTCAATCTGTACTACTGGTTACATATCACTACCATGAGAGAGATGTTATAGATGTATCTCCGTCCAATCAGACCATTCGAGAGGCAGGTGCCGGTCATAGCCGGACCTTCACCGACATTCCGGCCGACCATATACCAGACAAATCAGTCGGTATCGCCGGTGTACACCTCCCGTCACGTCAAATACGTGTCGGTGTGATTTTAAAACAAGGGAGAATTAGTGACATTATCAGAGATGACGGAATTGAGTTATCTATGCCACTTGGTATGCGCTACCCAGATATGGCAGCTTTACCAGAACAGGACTTTCAGGCCGACCATTCGTCAGTTCAATCAGCCGTTAGTGCCGGCCGTCCATATGTTCACGGCTTCTCCACAAGGGAGATTTAGTGAAAGTCAATTATGACAGAATTGCGTCATCTAGGTCACCTGGTATGCTGTACAGATATGCAAGCTATACCAGAACCAACATTCCCTCTGAGCGAATGGTAGATGGGTGCACAGTGCTGGCCGCACTACATAAGCAGTATGTAATTATTATTACCTTCTAGCCGGCACCAACCGGCACCGGGCGTCCATCCGGCAATGACCGTTCAGCCATATGGCACCGGTCATCCAGCCGGCACTAACCGGCACCGGGCGTCGATCCGGCAATGACCGTTCAACCCAAATGGCACCGGTTGTCCAGCCAAGCTTCCAGCCGACACTTGCCGGCACTGACAGTCCATCCGGCTCCGGCCGTCCAGCCCAACAGGCACCGGTCGTCCAACCGTATGGAGATTTTAGTCATATACCAGTCCGTCCGACTGTACCGCTGTACCAGCACGGGGACTTTTATCATACCGCAATCCGCACAAATCGGATTGACGAAGATTCTAGTGATGTTTCCGTCTGTCAATCCGTACTACCGGTTACATATCACTACCATGACTCTGATGTTGGCGATGAATCTCTCGATCCAACCCGACCATTCGAGCGGTCGGTGCCGGTCATAGCCGGCCCGTCGCAGGCGTTCAGGCCAAACATATACCAATCAATTCATTCGGCATTGCCGGCCGTCCATAGGCTATCAACTCATCCACAAGGGAGAGTGAATGCCTTTTTTAGAGATGACGGAATCGAGTCATCTATGCCACCTGGTATGCATTACCCCGATATGGATGCTTTACCAGAACAAGATTATGCACATAGTGAGTGCGATGAATCACAGGCAAATCAGCTGTATGCAGATCCAACTATGGAACGGACTGAGTTCAGCTTCAAAGCCGCAGTGGAGGAAATATTTAGGGTGTTAAGGCCCCTTCAGAATGCCCTCCACCTCCTGCTGCAATTACCGACTATAGGGTTAGTGCGTCGGTCGATCTGGATGAAGGGGAAGAGATTCTATCCTTCCGCCTCCTTCCCCAGTCGACAAAATTAAGGAAATTAATGACCGTCTGTCGACACGTATAGGGGATCCAGGAAATGCTAAGGCGTTCTTTTCTGAAAGCCAAGTACCAGCGTCGTTTTCAGGTCGATGGTACAAAACTCACTCCGATGCGTTCAATACTGAGGTCCTGGCTCGGGATAAAATAGGGCAGCAGTCCATATGTCTGCGGCATTGTCTTATAAAGTGGACAAAACTGTGTTCAATGCCACGTCCAAGCTGGTTCGAATGTAGTCGCTACATCTTCACTGTTAGACCTAGCCTCCCTAGCCATTTTCAGGATCGCTGAAAAATCTGGCAATGAACATGCTTGGGATTCGACGGCCCGGTTAGCTAGGGTTCTTAACAGGGCAGCTCACCATTCCATGGCCAATGCGCTGACTGCTTCTGCCAACCTAGACCTGATACGTCGTGACGCATGTCTGAAGGGCACGTCGCTTAAACCCCATCATAAGCTGGCTAGATATGACCGACGCACATTTCACGTCCCTATCCCACGAGTAGCGGACATTCTCCGTTGTGCTTGTCGGGACTAGGCTTATCAGTTCCATGTCATACCTTTTGGCCTAAATTTAAGCACTTGGGCTAGTACCAAGGTTATGGGTTACGTCGTCACCCTGTTCCGCTCGACTTCATCTATTGCGTCGGCAGTATATTTGGATGACATCCTCCAGAAACATCTGTCAAGTTCTATTCTGCTCAAAGGCAGAAACGATCTTATATCACTTTACGTCATATAGGCTTTCTCGTGAACTGAATAAAGTTTGATCTCTGTCCAATCCGGATTTTGGTCCATCTGGGTGTGGAGTTTCTCCCGATCTGAATCTGGTAAGGCTTCCTCGAGTTTGCGATTATCCAGATAATTGCACTCGTAGAATCCGTTTCCGACAGGATGCGCATTTTAGCGAGAGAGTTGCAGATCCTCGGATTATTCAATGCGGCAGCAGACTTGATCCCGATCAGCCGTCCTTTTATGCGCCCTTTACAAAGGACGTTGCTAGCGTAATTGCGCTCTTTTCAAGTCCCTTCGATCCCAGAAAACAGTCATGCTCACGCCAGAGATACAATCATTCTTGAGTCAATGGCACAACCCCTGTAGGCTGTCCACAGGGATTACTCTGGAGATACCCCAAGGGGATAACGGTATGTTCTGCCACTAATACCTACGGTTGGGGTGCCCACCTGTTGCCGAACTTCGATACTGTCAGCGGCACGTGGGTGCCAGGGGCGAGCCCTTTCCACATCAACCTTTCAGAAATAACGGCTGTCATCAATGCCTTTCATTTCGGGCAGGATCAACTCTTATTACAAACTGCCCTCATTATGTCAGACAACATTGTGGTGGTGCCTTGCCTCAAAACAAGGGGACACCAATCACCAGACCTGTGCAATCTGAACTGGCAATTTCTACATTGGTTCGACAATCTCCACCTCAATGTACAATTCAGACACATTCTTGGCAGACTCAATGTCTTGGCTGACTCTCTATCTAGTCATTCACACAGAATGGTCACTCCATCAATCGGACTTTCTTCCAATTGACACACTTTGGAGACGTCCGATGATTGATCTTTTGCAACAAGATGGAATCGCAAGTTCTCCACCTTTCATCTCACAGGTTCCAGACCCAGAAGCTTGGGTCGTGGATGCTCGATCAATCACCTGGGAAGGGTTGTGGGCATTCTCCTACCCTCCCACGGTCTTGGTACTGGAATTAATCCAGAAGTTAAGGGGTCAGAATTGTCAGATGGTTCTGATTACCCCTCTCAGATGGAACAACTCCTGGGTCTCCGATCTACTCAATCTAGGCGATAGATCTACCCAGGAAGATTACAGTCAGCACAAGTATTCACAAGCAACCGCGGCCAGGGGTGTTCCACCCCTGTCCGGACCGTCTTTATGTTCAAGCTTGGCTCTTGTCCAGACAGCCTTGCAAGACAAACAATTTAAATCTTTGATTGCGGAGAGAATCTCGAGAGCAAGAAGGCCCTCTACTCTGAAGGTTTACGAGGGCAAGTGGCATGTTTTCAGAGACTGGTACCATATCATTCACATTGTTCCTCTGAGTGTCACAATCCCTCAACTGGCCAACTTTTCTCTGGCTTTTCGAGGAGAAACATCTGGCTCCAGTTATTCTCAAATGTTACCGCTCCATGATATCAGACACATTCCGCCATTCTGGTACATGTGCTATCAGCCATGACAAAGATTTGTCAGATCTTTAGACATTTAAAAAAAAAAAAAAAAAAAAAATTTAATCGACTTATATCCCTCACCCTGTTTTCAAATGGAATCTGTCCTGGGTTTTAACATGACTCAATTCAGACAGTATTGAGTCTTTAACCCACGATTAGTTAAAGCTACTATCATACAAATTGGGTTTCTTGATAGCCTTAGCTTCAGCATGCAGGGTGAGCGAGTTACATGTCCTTTCTAGTGACCCGAACTCTCTTTCGTTTCGATCAGAGGGCTTGATGGTCCTCTTGACGCAGCCAGGCTTCGTAGTCCAAAATAGATTACCATACATTGCGATCAACGAGTCGTCATTAGCTCGCTTTCTTTATAGATAAGTCAGGATCAACAGCCATGTAAGATCCTGTTTGGGCACTCTAGCACCATTTCAATGCATAGAGGTGAGTCAGGTCACATACTAGCACCTCTTTCTTCTGGTGATAGCTGGGATATGAGATATCACCATTCAAGCCCTTGCTTCATGGCTGTAGTGGGTTATACGCTCGGCGTACTCTGAGAATTCGCAAATCAGTCACCTTATAGAAGCTGTTGCAGAGTCAACCTTCTACAGTTTTATCTTCAAGTTTGTACTCGCAGAGGCAAACATTGATTCTAGTAGGTCCGGTGTTGGGCAGCCCAGACGCCCACCAGACCCATGTGCAACAATCAGCACAGCCTATTAGCTTCGCTGGATTCGCCAGATAAATTTTCGTAGGTAAGAAGATTTCAATAACTATCTTCTTAACCGCATAAAAGGGTCACATATCACGTGACCCTGTGCTGTGTTGCTGATTGAAAATTAGGAGACCGGGTTATCATTCACATGGGGAATCCAACCATCATTCCCTAGAGGATACCCGGGGTGGAGGTCGGATGCTCCGCATTCCCTCCTCCTATTACTTATTCTCCTAAAGTAATGTGATTGGGGAACGTATTCAAAGGAGAAAGCAAATTTTTTAGTAAATTATGTTTCTCCGAGAATACTTACCCAATCACATTACTAAGAAACCCTCCCAACCACCCCGCCATGCGAGCATCCTCGTGTTTTATATATCGCTCAGCTTAAAAACTAAAGAAGCGACACCTAACGGGCGGCAAGGGGAGGTAATGGGCAAGAGTTATTGCCCATTGTCTATATGACATAGACAGGAAAGACGAATTTTCGTCTTTTGGTAGGGCTGGATTCGCGAGGTAGCAGGCTAATATCCCTAAAGTAATGTGATTGGGTAAGTATTCTCGGAGAAACATAATTTACTAAAAAATTTGCTTTCTACTTCATATGATGTAAAATATTGTGAGAAAAATAAAGTTTTACTTGCCCAACAAAATGTTTAACTTACCTTGGACTGTCAGCATTGTTTTTTTTCTCAGCTGATTGTTTATCCTCTAATATTTATGTGTGTAAATATATATCACATTGTTAACATTTCCATTGATAATTTGTTCTATTGTTTATGAAGCTTACCTTGTATGTCATATAAAGTGTTGTTTTCTTTTACCAGTAATTGAGTTGTGCTTGTTTGCCTGGTAGAGCATTGGCCTTGTTGCCAAGTTTCTATGGTTTGATATCCATCCAGGCTAACTGCCATGGTGGTTTCATTGGAAATGCACATAGCTCTCTAAACCTGATTTAACCAATAATGTGTTGACAGTACTCTTAAAGACCAACTAACACCAAATTCAGCAATTGCATCTCCAGGAAAAATGGTCATACACAGATAATTACAATGTTGACACAATTTCCAGAATTTTCAGGAAACATTTTTTTCCCCCCAGATTCAAACTCTTCTTTTGTGATCTATTTATTTAGTGAAGTTTTTTAAATTGGAAGAATTAAATTGCTTGTTTTAGTGGCAGTTGATAAGCTCTTTGTGACTAATTAAAAAACAGGAATTTTTAAAATAATTTTCTGGAATTATAATTATTTCTGTAATTAAACTTATGTAATTTAGCAACTCATATCATTTAAAATTAATTAAATGTAATTTATAATGTGCTCGTGTGAAGTCATATGGCCTAAATACAACTATTTGTAATTAAAAAACTGTAATTTATTATACCTTTTTATAATTACAATGGTGTTATTTACTATGCCTTTTGCAATTACAACCATGTTATTTGTTATGCCTTTTGTAAATCCAATGTTATTTATTATACATAATTTAATATGCCTTTTTGTAATTACAATGCTGTTTTTTATTATGCTTTTTGTAATTACAGTGATGTAATTTATAAAGCCTTTTGATATTCATAATGACATAATTTATTATGCTTTTTGTAAAAAAAGTGATGCTATTTATTATTCCTTTTTGTAATTACAATGATGTTTTTATGCTTTTTTGTAAATAAAATAATGTTATTTATTATGCATTCTTGTAATTACAATGATGTTATTTAGCTACTCGTGTAATTTAAAACTAATTACAGTATATCAATTATAATGTGGTCATGTGCAGTTCTGTGGTCCAAATACAAGGTACATAAGCCAAGATGGTCACATACCTAAGTTAAGGGACTAAAATTTTAACATCAGAACTTCAGCATCTAATTTCATTGACACAAATAAAACATTACTTGAGCTTTTCAACAGTGACAAATGAACAAAGTTATTTATTCTGCAAAAAAAAATTGTGCCAACCAAAATAAAAAAATAAAATAAAAAATAAAAATGGGCTCACAATAGCATTTATTGATCTGAGTTGTTTTCATTGCTTCTAGGCGACTTCATTTTGTCATTTTAGCAAGCATATATTATAACTTGTAATAAAAGAAAGTTGTGTCTTTATGGTTTAATGTTTATAATGGTCTGTATGGTTTAATGTTTATAATGTTCTGTATGGTTTAATGTTTATAATGGTCTGTATGGTTTAATGTTTATAATGGTCTGTTGTGGATTAGTTACCTTATATATACAGATTATGTTTTTTAGGAAACATGCTAGTCTATGTGAATTAAACCAAAAAGTGATGGATGCTCTTCAGATGTACCACAACTTAATGAAGGAGACACCATTACCATATGGCTACAAGAATCAAATGACCTTTAACCCCCAAATGGGAATGGGAATTCCACAACAATCAATGATGAACCAGGTAATAATTTACACAAACGTTTGATAGGATATTATACTGTTACACGATGTCATTGTACTGTTTAATGAGGCCATGGTAATGTTTCATGAGGCAGTTGTTTTGCTTGATAATGTTGTACCATTTGATGAGGATATTGTACTAATTACTGAGGGTGTAACTTTCTATGGTTTTGCAAAAATGTAATGTCTAATATTTTTTGCAATAAGTTTATGGATTTGGAAATTGTGTACTGTTGTTTCCACAGATAGATTGTGCATTTTGACATTTTTGTACTGTTGTTATCATAGATAAATTTTTCATTTGGATATTGTTTTTTGTTATTCCACAGGTAGATCATGGGAAATTGTGCTCTGTTGTGTCCACAGCTAGATCATCAATTTAGACATTTTTTTTTAAGTTCGTCTCCGGGGGCCCTAAGTGGTCTAATGCGCTTTCCGTTATGGATCACTGATGTCTCACTCTGTCTGCGTGTGTTCGATTCTAAGATTGGGCTAATGTGTAGTTATGTGAGAAAGCTTGCCAATAGCTTCTTGTGGGTCGGTGGTTCTTTCTGGGGGTTTTCCCAGTTTCTTCCTCCATCAGTAATATTGGCCGCCATGTATAGCCATCGTGTGCTTAAAATGGCGTTAAACCCTAAAACGACAACAACGTTTGTCTCCACTAAGATAAATCATGGATTTGGAAATTATATACTGTTGTCTCCTCAGATAGATCATGAATTTGGAAATTGTATACTGTTGTCTTCACAGATTGATCATGGATTTGGAAATTGTATACAGTTGTATCCACAGATTGATCATGGATTTGGAAATTGTATACTATTGTCTTCACAGATTGATCATGGATTTGGAAATTGTATACTATTGTCTTCACAGATTGATTATGGATTTGGAAATTGTATACAGTTGTATCCACAGATTGATCATGGATTTGGAAATTGTATACTATTATCTTCACAGTTGGATCATGGATTTGGAAATTGTATTGTCTCCACAATTAGATCTTGGATTTAGAACTTGTATAATGTTTCCTCTGCAGATGGATCATTCCTTGGTCTATTTATATTTGGTTGTTGCAGGAATGGATGTGCTAGTTTTCATAATGTGATTGCTTTTAATGCATAATAACTACTGATTTCTTAATGTGATTGCTTTTAATACATAATAACTACTGATTTCTTAATGTGATTGCTTTTAATACATAATAACTACTGATTTGTTAATGTGATTGCTTTTAATGCATAATAGTTACTAATTTGTTGTTGTATATATTCATTCTGTATCATTACTAACATTATCAGTTACTGTATTGTTATTTATTACTGTATTGATATTTATTACTGTATTGATATTTATTACTGTATTGTTATTTATTACTGTATTGATATTTATTACTGTATTGTTATTTATTACTGTATTGTTATTTATTACTGTATTGATATTTATTACTGTATTGTTATTTATTACTGTATTGATATTTATTACTGTATTGATATTTATTACTGTATTGTTATTTATTACTGTATTGTTATTTATTACTGTATTGATATTTGTTACTGTATTGTTATTTATTACTGTATTGATATTTATTACTGTATTGTTATTTATTACTGTATTGTTATTTATTACTGTATTGTTATTTATTACTATATTGTTATTTATTACTATATTGTTATTTATTACTATTCTAGCAACCAATGTACAATGGCCAGCAACAGTACATGATGCCAGCCCAAGGTCAGGGTCAGATGCCTTCAGTGAATCAAGGTCAAGGTGCAATGATGCCCCCTCCTTCAATTCAGCAAGGTCCTCAGCAGCCACAAGTACAACAAATGTACAGTGGTTCAAATCAAAACTTCACAAATAAGTAAGTTCATTATTCATCTGTTTTTCATTAGGAAGAAATGTGAGAAAGCCTGAACCCTGCCTGCAGACATATGGATGGATGGATGGCATGAATAATTTAATTCTTGGAATGAATGTTTGGATTGTTCTAACTGTAATTATGTGTCATATGGTTTATTTTGCTCATTAAAAGTTTTTAAGAGTTATGAAATTTGTACTGTATAATGAAAGGAATAACATTTAAATAGTTGGCTATACATCTTTAGTAATGAAATTTAAAAACCACGTTACAATATTAGCTGTTGGGTGAAGAGAGTAAGAGAGACGGAGAGAAAATATTGAATGGATAAAATATATTTTCAAGATGAAAAAAATATGCATTACAAGAGTGATGTAAATTAATCAAAGATGTGGGAATAGAATTGATGTCCAGTATTGTAATACATGCTGATGTCCTTTACATTTTTTAGCTTACCAGGGCCTACTGGTTATCTCTCCCATGTACCACAGAATCCAAATGTGAGTCAGACTGCACCACCAATGTCACAGAACATGTTGCCCCAGTCTACATCACACAATATACCTGTTACAAGTTTACCTAGTGACTATGGGGCGTACAGTATGAGTATTGGAGGTCAACAACCTATGTATCAACCCCAAATGCAGCAACAGCCTTTGTTGTGAATCAACATGGCAGTGTGTTCAGAATGAATGTTCATTGTGGTGTATGTGAATTAAGGCAGTGAGAATCCAGAGACAGAGAGGGTCATAAGAAGCTGTCCATTAAATAATTTAAATTTATATCAGAATGAGTCTGCCATGAAGTGTTTTTCCCATCTAACCCCACCTCAAAATGGTGGTTCATTTTTGAGCAGAGCAAGAATATAATGTTCTGTTTAGGACTGTGTGTATGGATGCTAATAGATGAGGCTGTTTGTTTAAGCAGAGCTTAATTTGAAGAGTTTGATTCTCTGTTTTTGTAATGATTGTGATGATTGATGCTGGTTATATTTTTTACAGATATTCGTCATTCAGCTAGATTTGTTGTCATGTGTAAATTTGTGTCAGGCATTACTAGTATTACATTGTTTATTGGCAATCATAAAACAAAAATCTTATGCACCTGCCAGAAGTGCAGCAGGTGTTTTTTTTGATGGTGCAAGTGATCAGTGTAAACTGTGCTTTTGGTAATGTTCTGGGTGTTTTATGCTCATTTAAATTGGTAGGACAGTGGATTCCACTTATTTGCACATATCGGATATTTGAATACAGTTACCAGGCATCAATAATTATTGAGAATAAAATATGACCATTTGTAAGCCTACCTGTTATTTGGATATTTAAACCTTCAGTAATGTGCAACATTCTTGTTCTAAATCTGTCACTGGAGTTAAGAAGTGGAATCTTGTCCCTACAGAATCACAAAAAGAAAAAACAGGTACTCAGTCTGTATGTTACCTCACAATTATTTGTAACTTTTTCTGTTGCCGAAGACACATATTTCTTTTTCTTTTATATATGTATGTTGTATTATTTACTTCATTTATATCTAATTCTGTAGGATATATTAACAGCAGAATGAAAAGATCGCGTAAAGAGCAATTTATAAATGTCACTTAGCATTTATTAAATGTATGTGTGATTTTTTAAAAATGCCCAGATGTAAATGTGATAGGGATATATTGTTACTTGGAACACTTGATACAAATTATTCTAATTACTAAAAACAATTTAATTTTATACATTTTGATCGATGTTGCCAGGGGGTCAATTAGCTTCACAATCTTGCAAAAGAGTTGTCTCCCATGCCAAGAACAAAACTAAATTGTTGAAGGTCACTACCCTACAGAAGATTGATAAAGAAAATGGAACAAGACATTATATATTGTTCTCATGTATTTGAATGCATTCAGAAATTATCAATCAGTTTATCTCAATGATTGAGATTTAAGTTTCTCTTTTTATAATCTGTGAATTTTGTTTACTGTTATCAGTATGATTACTTCATTCATCATTCTATGATGTTCATGCTGGCTTGAGATCTTGTCCCTGAGAGAAGAAATCAAGAAAAGAAAATAAAGTTATTAAAAGGTTATTACCCTATGACTCCATTTTGTTTATTTATTTATTGTTTTAAAAACGTTCATCTTGATTTATAAAAATGTATGGCCCATTACATATTTAAATACTTGATTAGGATGCGTGTCTATGATAGTCTACCATGGTATATTGTCATGGACCTTGTATCCTAAACTTTGCATTTATGTAATGATATAATGTGATAACCAAGTGTGACCTGAATTATTAGCAACTGTTGAACTCTCCAATTCTTCCCATCACAAGCACAGCCAGTGTTTGATGATGGTCTAGTTAATCATTAACAACTGCACTCATTACTTATTTTACGTTATTGTACAGTGGACACCCCATTTTTCTTGTCTTGGATATTTGTGTACAGTTTTAATGCACCAGTTCTTTTCTTCTGTATTATTATATTATGATCAGATTTGACAGCTTATAAATTGCGGACTTGCAACTTGCACATGTCAGAAAGTTACGGCTGTGCTACTTGCTGTGATGTATGATGCATTGTGATGTTTGTCTTGTAATAATCTGTTATCATCAATAAGGTTTTGTATCAAGATAATCAATTTTAAATGATGGACTCAAGGAGTTATCAGAGTGATTGAGAGATTTTATTTATTTTTGTGTGATATGGACCTGTGTCTAGCTCCACTGGTCATTGACCAGAATTGACCATCATCTGTCCATTGTCCATCCATCCATTAGTACATGTATGTTATAGCTACTCCTAAACTATTTAAATATTGCCAATCTGACATCCAGTATGGTCACCATGATGGTCATCTCTTAAATCATGTTATGACAACTCTTATCTTAACAGGAAGTCATACTAACCACATTTTTACCATTGGCATCACATTTTTACCAGAAGACCAACATTAAGGTCTATATGGTCTTAAATGAAAAGGGTGCAGATCTGACATTCAAAATTTATGTTAGCCAGCTGGAGTCTTAGAGGTCTTATTTCTATTGCTACACCACAACGATCATATCAACATGATGTTTACAACTGAAATACTTTGTATGATATTTAGTTGGTCTTAAATGAATGGAGAGTAGACAATATTTTTTAAATCATTTTTTGCCTTCTAACTGGATGGCTATACAACATGGGGTGATAGGCAATACATTTGTTCTTATATCTAGTTGGTTCTTAATGAAAATGGTGCCACTTGTGTGTCCATTTATGACTGACAAATGTCTTAAAAATCATCTTGTGACAGACCTCCCAAGGTGGACTATCATTATGCTGTGTGGTTTTCACCAAAAGACTTCTAATGAAATTTGCCTTGCCCTAAATAAAAATGAAGTTAACATCCAGTATACACAATAGCAGCTATTTTGAAAAAACTTGTTTTTGCTGAAGATTATCTGATATTATTTCAGCACTTCACAGTTAAAAGGAACAAATGGTCTTACCTTGAATTATTCTGTTTGCTCATTAGAGTGTCAGCCCCATCTAGGGACTCTTGTTTGAGTAATTTGTGTTGTCAAATCTCATAGATTTGTTTTGTTTTTGTGTTGACTTGCATTCCCATGTGAATAATAAATGCACTGCATGCTGTATACAGTCACTTTCTTTACTGTTGATGTATTTTGTAAATTTGATTTTAATATCCAGCATTTAATGGTTTTAAAATGCAATAAATGATACAACTCTATATGTGTTCAGTTTAGTCCAAAGTTTTGTATTACATGTTGATTATTACTGCATACTTTTACCTTTGTGGGGAAGAGTTGCTTGCCCACTCTAATGAATATTTTTATTTTTATGAAACTTGATGCAAAATGTAGGATGCATTGTACTTGATCACTGTGAGAACGATGAGGCAGATAGGAGTCATAATAAAACCAGAAAATTAGTCCAGGTGATTAAAATTCAGTCTGGTATTATAGACTTTTATTGTTTGTTGACAAAATACCTTGTTTAGGAAATAAAAAGTTCACAACTACGGAGTGAAATTGCCAGTGTATTCTGTTAGTATCTAGAACTATGGTGTTACTCTATCCATGCATTGAAATGTTTTGTAAAAGTCATTTGTTCAGTACTTTGGGAGATAATTCACCTTCACTTTTTAATTTGGTCTATTTGATACAGTGATGGATTGATTGACTTGTAGATCAATTTAAATAGTGTATGAGTATAACTAATGATACAGGATGATATTAGACTGGAACTTGGACTATATGATATAAACTGTTACAAAAAGAACATTTTCTTGTTCCATATCTATCCTGTTGAAAAATATAGATAACAAAGGTCTATATGCAAGTAAATGTTTCACATGGTTATTTTTAAATTCTACTTTTGAAAGAATATTACTCAATTACAAGATGGTAGTTATTAATTACATAGTGGTTTGAAAATATTTTCAAATAATACTGTTATGTTTATTTTTATTTATTCTAGGGAATACTGTTTCAACCCAGCCATTGATTTTATTTGTGTGTTGATTGCATAGATTTATTATTTACCTAGCTCTTCTAAAATTACATAGTAGAAGTAGTTTTTTGTGTTTCAGAAGAATACGAAATAAAGATATAAAAAATTAAGAAAAAATCTAAGATATTGTGATATGCACCATTATACAACCCAGTCAGCTTGAGGTGAAGAATTTTCATCAAGGGGTGATAGATATAACCCTAAAGGAATGCACTTATTTCCATTACATACAACTGATACTTTACTAAGGTGTGTTCGATATCATTGTTAGGAATGTCCAAGCTTTTGATATGTTTACTATGATTACTACAGATTTATTACTTAAATCATTATAATGTATCAAAAATTTTCTCCATAAACATATGAATGAAAGATAGAAAGAACAAAGAAATCAGTTTGCTAAACAATTCATCCTAGCCCACAACACATATTTGTATTGGTACAATAATATTTATTTTGTAGATACTGTCAATACTATCATAACACATTGTATCATAGAAAGTTATTGTGTTACAAAATTGTTGGCAATACCCAGCTCAGTTGCTATATACACATATTTGACTTATAAATGTTCAAGTATCACTGTACCAAAGTAATTTATTGTAAAATAAATTTTGGCAATACCCAGCTCAGTTGCTATATACACATATTTGACTTATAAATGTTCAAGTATCACTGTACCAAAGGAAGTTATTATAAAATAAATTTTAGCAATACCCAGCTCAGTTCCTATACTAAATTATATTTGACTGATAAATGTTAAAGTGAATGGGCTACAGCTTTTTAATCAAGAAGCAAGAGATGCATCTTAGAGAAGTGATTGTGAATTGTTTGTACAGTTTCACTAATATGGATGATTCCTTGTGAAATGTTGTACAGTATCAATAAGGATGATTGCTTGTGAAATGTTATGCAGTATCATCAATAGGGATGATTTCTTGATAATTGTTTGTACAGTTTAAACGATAGAGATGTTTCCATGTGAATTGTTGTACAGTATCATCGATAGAGATGATCCCCTGTGAAATGTTGTACAGTATCATTGATAGGGATGATTCCTTGTAAAATGTTGTTGAGCATCGTCGACAGAGATGATTCCTTGTGAAATGTTGTACAGTATCATCAATTGGGATGATTCTTTATGAAATATTGTACAATGTAATCGATAGGGATGATTCTTTGTAAAATTTTGCATGGTATCATCGATAGAGATGGTTCCTTTTTAAATGTTATACATTATCATCGATAGATGGTTCTTTGTGAAATATTGTACAGTATGATCAATAGGGATGACCCCTTGTGAAATGTTGTACAGTATCATGATTAGAGATGGTTTCTTGTTAAATGTTGCACAGTATCATTGACATTGATGATTTGTTGTGAAATGTTGTACAATATCATCGATATAGATGATTTCTTGTGAAATGTTGTACAGTATCATTGATATGGATGTTTCCTTGTGAAATGCTATACAGTATGATCAATAGGGATGATCCCTTGTGAAATGTTGTACAGTATCATTGATAAGGATGATTCCTTGTGAAGTGTTGTACAGTATCATTGATTGGAATGATCCCTTGTGAAATGTACAGTATCATTGATATGGCTGGTTCTTTGTGAAATGTTGTAAAGTATCATCGATAGAGATGGTTCCTTGTTAAATGTTACACAGTATCATGGATCAGGATGATTCCTTGAGAAAACGTACACTATCATCAATAGGGATGATTGGTTGTGAAATGTTGTATAGTATCATTGAAAAGGACGATTGCTTCTGAAACATTTTACATGAATAGGGATTGCTTGCAAAATGTTATACAGTATGATTGCTTGTAAAATATTGGAATATTTAAGTTTGTAAAAAATGTTTATATATTTACACAGTTCCAGTTACTTTTAACACCAACTCAAAACACAATTGTAGCTCAGTGGGCATTCTCTTGTGCTACTCTTAGTTGAATATCTAATGCCAAATATAGGTCATTCGATAGAAAAGTTGGAATATCTATCCTCATGTAAGGGTCATTACAAAGAAATGTATTAATATCTATCCTCATGTAAGGGTCATTACACAGAAATGTGTTAATATCTATCCTCATGTAACGGTCATTACACGGAAATGTATTAAAATCTATCCACATGTAAGGGTCATTACACAGAAAAGTATTAATATATATTCCCTTTAAGATCCATTTCATAGAAAAGTTTTAATATCTATACCCATGTAAGGGCCATTACACAGAAAAGGAATAATATCTATCCTCATGTAAGGGTCATTACACAGAAAAGTTGAAATATTTATTCCCTTTAAGGTCCATTTCATAGAAAAGGAAATAATATCTATTCTCATGTAAGGGTCATTACACAGAAAAGGAATAATATCTATCCACATGTAAGGGTCATTACACAGAAAAGTATTAATATCTATCCGCATGTAAGGGTCATTACACAGAAAAGTATTAATATCTATCCGCATGTAAGGGTCATTACACAAAAGTATTAATATATATTCCCTTTAAGATCCATTTCATAGAAAAGTATTAATATCTGTACCCATGTTAGAGTCGTTAGACATAAAAGAAAAAATGTCTATCCCCACGTAAGGTTAGTTCATTCAAAAATATGAATATCTGTCCACAAATAATGGATGGGAAATAGTACTATGTCATTTAATAAACGATAAAATGACAGCTGAAGAATGTTGAAAGTTTTATCGCATGTTCACAGGTTGTAGACTTCTATTATAAATACACAGAAAAGGGTACATAGATCAAATCTGTTTTCCACAAAAAATATTGCTGAGTGGATTTATGGCAGGTCAGAAAAAGGTAAAGATTTCCAAAAGAATCTTGTAATTTTAATTTATGTCTGGTAGCTATTTTCACAAGACCTTATTTAAGTTATTAAAATTATACAAAATTCTTTTTCATTATTTTGCAGCAGTTAGAAATCTTAAACATGTTATGCCCATTCTTCGATTTCACTGTTTAATACGAGAATTTTGTAGGTTTCTGAAACATTGTTGTTGAGTTTAATTCATATATGTAAATAAAATTACTTAAAAACCAATTTAACTTAATAAGAGTAGCCAAAATAACTTAAAGAGCACACACAATTGTACAGTGATACTGGTTGATTTGATTTAACAGCAGTATGCTCATTATTAACCCATTGATATTGCATGTCATTATCAATATAACTTTTATCCTATAAAAATATTATAATCTTATTTGATGTGCAATTACTAATATATACATATGTATAACATAATCTACCAATTTACTGACGTAGACAACATTTTTTAATTCATTTGCGATGTATCTCTCTTTTTCTCCCACCCCCACATTATGATTCATTCATGAGGACTTGGAGTATATTGTTTTAAAGGAAGACTAATTATTGAGTTGGATCTTATAAACATTTTATCTAGTAAATTTACTAGTAAAGAGTGAAAGTTAATAGTAATGAATCTAATTTACTAGTAAAGAGTGAATGTTAATAGTAATGAATCTAATTTACTAGTAATGAGTTTATATGTTAATAGTAATGAATCTTTGTTTTTGTTGTTGATTTTTTTAGGGTTTAACGCCATTTTTCAGCACACCAAAGTCTATACATGGCGGCCAGTATTATTGGTGGAGGAAGAACCCGGGAAAAACCCTGGAAAGAACCACCGACCCACAAGAAGCTACTGGCAAGTTTTCTCACATAACTACATTAGCCGTAATTTTAGACTCGAACCCACGCAAACAGAGGTGAGACGGCAGTGATCAGTAACAGACAGCATTTTAGACCACTCTGGGCCCCGAGTAATGAATCTAATTTACTAGTAAAGAGTGAAAGTTAATAGTAATGAATCTAATTTACTAGTAAAGAGTTTATATGTGGGCTTTATTATCTTACTTTAAAGTTAACCCATTTCTGTGTTGATTAGATTCACAATATCATATGTTAAAACTTTGTCCTGAGATGACTTTGCCAATTCAGACTCCCTAAATGAGGATGCTTCTTGTTTTTTTCTAATTAAGCCTACCATTTGATTTTGTATGAAAAAGTATTAATAGCAGTTTCAAGATATTACCCTATCAATTTCTGTATATAAATATTGGAAATTCATTTTTGTGTTTTTATTTCTATATAGGAGCATTTTATATTTAATCTGATGATCAATAAATTATTAAATGGGTGAACAATATGGTGGAACACTTTTTTTTTTGCTTGATTTTTGTGAGGTTTATTTTTTTAAATTTTCTTTTGTTTTGAGATTGTTACGGTGAGCACAGTCATTAATCACTGAGAACATGTTATTGGTATTGATGTAAATTTCCCAATTTTACCCGAACACCAAGAGCAGTCATTAATCACTGAGAACATGTTATTGGTATTGATGTAAATTTCCCAATTTTACCCGAACACCAAGAGCAGTCATTAATCACTGAGAACATGTTATTGGTATTGATGTAAATTTCCCAATTTTACCCGAACACCAAGAGCAGTCATTAATCACTGAGAACATGTTATTGGTATTGATGTAAATTTCCCAATTTTACCCGAACACCAAGAGCATGTTCTTAGACACTCATGAGGATGCTCCTTTTCTTTCACCAAACATTCAGTGATCATATCAACAAATTCAATTCTAAAGATATTCCTCAAGCTATCCATGCATAGACAGTTTAGATCACATGATCGAAGAGTGTATTACAACCTTGATGGAAATTCATTTTGCATTGAATGAAACATGCATTTGAAACTCACACTGCAATGGTATGCCATCTGATATCTTGTTAAACCTGAATATTTCAAATCATGCTTAGGCTCAGTATGTGTGTATATTACAGATAGGAGAGGGCTGCGGACAAGGTTTGTCCTCCTCGATAGTGTAAACCCCATCATTCATACTATTACGACCCCAACATAACACATATGTATAAGTTGCAGGGTGTTGTAAGGTTAACTCCTTTGCATGTATAAACAGTCACTCCATGAAATCGGTTTTGCCTATAAGGAACATTATCCTTAAGTTGTTTTCATCCACGGAACATTAAAATGTTTCCCAATCATCTAGGATTCTGGTCCTGAGTTATTAACTCTAAAACTATTTAAATCCGTACCTTATCATCATAAATTCATGTTGTTCTTGTTGTAGGCTTTAACGCTATTTTTCAGCACACGATAGGCTATACATGGCGGCCAGTATTAGTGGTGGTGGAAGAACCCGGGAAAATCCCAGGAAAGGTCCACCGAACTACGAGAAGCTACTGGCAAGCTTTCTCACATACCCACATTGGACGAAGCTGAGACTCGAACTCATCACAGGTGAGATGGCAGGGATCTATAACGGAGAGTGCTTTAGACCACTCTGCCACTCGGGGGCCCCCTGTTGTGTTGATAATTTAGTTACAAATAAACAAAGTCATTGTATTAACACATTAAATAGGACCACTGAAATTAATGATTTAATGATGTATTAACATTAAATGGAACCACTGAAATTAGTGATTTTAATGCATTAATGCCTTAAATGGTACCGCTGAAATTAATGATTTCATAATGTATTAACATTAAATAGGACCACTGCAATTAGTGATTTTCATAATGCATTAATGCCTTAAATGGGACCACTGAAATTAACGATTTCATAATGTATTAATTAAATGGGACCACTGCAATTAGTGATTTTCATAATATATTAATATTAAATGGGACCACTGAAATTAACGATTTCATAATGTATTAACATTAAATAGGACCACTGCAATTAGTGATTTTCATAATGCATTAATGCCTTAAATGGGACCACTGAAATTAACGATTTCATATGTATTAATTAAATGGGACCACTGAAATTAGTTATTTTCATAAGATATTAATATTAAATGGGACCACTGAAATTAACGATTTCATAATGTATTAATATTAAAATAGGACCACTGCAATTAGTGATTTTCATAATGCATTAATGCCTTAAATGGGACCACTGAAATTAACGATTTCATAATGTATTAATTAAATGGGACCACTGAAATTAATGATTTCATAATGTATTAACATTAAATAGGACTACTGCAATTAGTGATTTTCATAATGCATTAATGCCTTAAATGGGACCACTGAAATTAACGATTTCATAATGTATTACTTAAATGGGACCACTGCAATTAGTGATTTTCGTATATTAATATTAAATGGGAACACTAAAATTAACGATTTCATAATGTATTAACATTAATTAGGACCACTGCAATTAGTGATTTTCATAATGCATTAATGCCTTAAATGGGACCACTGAAATTAACGATTTCATAATGTATTAATTAAATGGGACCACTGAAATTAATGATTTCATAATGTATTAACATTAAATAGGACCACTGCAATTAGTGATTTTCATAATGCATTAATGCCTTAAATGGGACCACTGAAATTAACGATTTCATAATGTATTAATTAAATGGGACCACTGCAATTAGTGATTTTCATATATTAATATTAAATGGGACCACTGAAATTAACGATTTCGTAATGTATCAACATTAAATGGGACCACTGAAATTAGTGATTTTCATAATGTATTAACATTAACCGGAATCACTGCAATTAGTCGTTTTCATAATGCATTAATGCCTTAAATGGGACCACTGAAATTAACGATTTCATAATGTATTAATATTAATGGGACCACTGAAATTAGTGATTTTCATAATTTATTAACATAAAATGAGACCACTAAAATTTGTGATTTTCATAATGTAATAATGCCTTAAATGCGATCACAAAGAAGACATACCATTACGACATGATTTTTTAAAACGACCAGTATTAGGCAATGTTACCGTAAGATATTTATATGAAGGTGATGGAGAAGAGGGTGACTGATCCTATTTGGAGTATAACTACTGTACACATGATTTCCAGCATGGTAAGAACAATGGGTAGACATGCAATCTATAGATTGTATTAAACTGCTCCTCAACGAGGATTTTACATGAACACTTTACAAGTAATACTTGAAGATAAACAATTACCACTGTCTTAACTTTTGTGAACTAGCACCAAGATGTTGACACACTCAAGTCAGGTTAGCTTCACCTTTTCACGTGTGATCAAGACTACTGTTAATTCTATCTACGATGTCTTGGATTATTATTTGAATATTGCTACACCATTATTGTGTCGTAGCTCGCACAACGATTATTATTTTGTTACTTTAATGCCATGATAAATTCAACAACGAGGTTAAATTCGCATTCGTTTTTTTGTTACATTGTTTATAACCTGCTTTTAAAAAAATACTATCTTCAACAGCAACTTCGCTATTATTGTCAGTAATTTTATGATTATTTTCTGTGAAGTCTATGATAACCTTCCGCAGATGAGATATTCTTACGACTTGAGACACTGCGAGAAATACTAAGTTTGACCAATCGATATGATCAACAATCCAAACAACTGTATCATGAATGAATTAACATCGCATATCTTAGCGTCTTTTAACACACTCTCAGCAACACTGACAGGAACTGAAACAATATCATTTAACAAAGATTTTGTTTCCTCCTTGACTCAAGGGTCCTGGTTTACAAATTGCAATATTTTGTTTATGTGTATCTGCTGGGCGATAACGTAATGATACCGGCAGGTTTGGAAATCTTAATTTATATAACAAAAATAATTGTTGTTAAAGTTTATTACGAAATATCTATCTATTTAATATAATATCTTTAGAAGCATGTCATGGTCATTTGTAATGGGAATCCAGCATATGTCATCAAAAGGTAACGGATTCGATACTTAGGAAAACTGGACCTTAGTCACTACATCTTTGATATCATTGGGAAAGCTCACAAGTGCCAATAGCCAAATGCAGTGCTGTAATCGCCGGTAACAGTTGCAAATGCAACTTAAAATAAACACCCTCGACGACTTTGATGATGACGTATTATCGCATTTGTAGTGGGTGAAATTTGAAAATGATTTAAAAATATAGGAGGTGTGACCATCTTATCTTCTTCAGGAGAACGTGGATCACGTGGCTTACAAAACAGCAATGTTCTCAAACATTCACCAAAATGAAGTACATCTTTCATTTTCAACATGATTTCGCTCCTAGTGTACGATAAAACACAAGCTTACTTATATACGAGAATTGCTAACTGTTGTTATGAATACATAAATGTCTTTCTTTCATATTTTTCAAATCTTTCTTTGTAATGTTTCAGAAGTTTTATAATTTGGGATAATTCTTCTTGTTTGACAGATAAAATATTTTCTTTAGATTACATAGATGTTATCTGGTTCATTTATTCACCTACAATATGTTGTTGCGTGAGATCATTATAAGCGATTTTGTCAAGCGCTGTCGAGAGGTGTATGTCCATTATCTAAATAATTATATCGTCTTGTACGTCTTTTATTAAAACAATGAATGGTCTTCATTTACCAAAGCAATTTGTATAATTCTTTTCAGTATATTCGTCTTTTCAAGTGTCTTGAGCGATTTTGTGCTGAAACGAGTATACTTGGCTATATAATATCGTTATAATGTATCAATATGATATGCAGTTTTTAAATAGCTCAGCGGGAGACAGGTTAGAGCCTTTGTACTTACCGTTAATTTGATATTCTCTTTTAGTTCGATATTTGTTATGTTCAATGGCGACTGTATGAGATGATGTACATGTATGTCGGGTGATAAATGGGTAGATCAGAATGTTGTTCGGCGATATTTTTTTCGATACGATAAAACGCAGTATGAACAATATTTTACATTGAAGAATTCTGGTGATTAAAGTCAATGCTCTTCAAAGTATTGAGCCTAGAAAATGGGGTTAGTGTTGATGTTTGAATTAGTTTTGTTTCTTCGGTGGAGTTAGAAATACACAATGGGAAAAAAGGTTTCAGAGATCATATATACCTTTTTAAATATATTATAGCTGAGTCAGTTTTGATTTTAAATGTTAAAGTAAGCTTCTAGGTCAGCGAAGGCCATATCTTAGTCTTTTTATTGAACGTCACCTCAGTTGTATATCGTATGCGATAATCGTTTCAATACATGACAAACTTTAAATCAATTATGAAGACTAACGAACTGATTGACCATTCATGAGCAAACATGATATATGGGGGGGGGGGGGGTTGCATTAACCCCTAAACAATTTTCATTGACCGGAAAAAATATACTCAAGCCAGGTCATTATCCTTGCTATAGTAAGCCACAGTTCACGACCTCATCATCATACATCACAAGGATGCTTACTACTTCAGTGAAATCAAGTTGGTTATTTATTCCTTATTCCAAATGCTAAAAGGAATAAGTAACCATAAACTTGTCCCCGAGTCAAATATTTTCAAATACATTTATTTAATTATTCTTTATGCACATGAAGTACGTAATTAGTTACAACTTAGTAAATTCAGATGAAAGCTTTTAAATACGAGTGCTATACAAAGCTGAATATAGTCAGATCACGAAATATATATATACAAATGGTTCAGGATATTGATAGGAATATGTGTTTAGTAATTTGATAAAGGATTAATTAGTTGTGTTAGACATTTTGATCGTGTCTTGTGATGCATGGCTTCAAGTATTAGTTTTTGGGTTTGAAAAGCATATTAATGACTCGGGTAAACGTTAAACCGCAAAAGACCATACAAGTGTGAAATTAGAGATTTTTCTTGAGTGATTGTAATGTCCTTAGAGGAGAATTATGTGAAATATTTACGAGGAGACAGAAGTGACTTCAGCAACTACAGGGGCATATCTCTTCTCAGCATCGTGTTTAGAGTCTTCGAACGCGTCATCCTGAATGGACTGCAGAAGCTTGAAGGCATAGTGTATGCAGATTCGCGGTGCGGATTCCGCGCAGACAGGTCCACCATAGACATTCCTCCCCGTCTAGGCAACTGCAGGTAAAACGCTGAAAACAACACAAACCCCTCTTCCTGACCCGTATAGACCTCACTAAGGCGTTCTACCTGGTCAGCAGAGACGGACTCTTCACAATCCTGACAAAGATTGTATGCCCTTTAAAGCTGTTAAGAATGATCCAGTCCTTCCACGATGAAATGAAAGGCACAGTGCAGTACGATTGCTCAGTACTTGAAGTGGGCAATCAGTTCACGTACCTCGGCTCTACCAAAAACCTATTGCTGTATGCTGAGCTCAATAACTGGATTGGAAAGAGATCAAGAGTTATCTCGCGGATGTCCCATAGAGTGTGGATCAACAGTAAGCTGACCATGCACACTACGATCTCAGTGTACCGTACCTGAGTGCTAAGCACGCTCCTGTATGCCAGTAAAACATGGACACTGTACACCTCACAAGAGAAACGACCAAATGCCTGTGATATGCGACTCCTCTGATGCATACTCGGGATCAATTGGAATGATCGAGTAACAATCAACGAGGTGCTTGAACGTACCAAGATTCTAAGCATGGCCACACTCCTCCGCCTACGTCGCATCAGACGGCTGGGTCATGTACGTCGGATGGATCACGTACAGATCCCAAAGATCTTCTTTATTCGGATCCTGCCTCTAGATAAAGGTCGATGGGTCAGTCAATTTTCCGCTTCAGCGATGTCTGCAAGCACGACTTGAAAGCCCTTGACATCGATATAAAAACCTGGAAAGAGCGTGCTCAGTACAGATGTAACTGGTGACACGCTCTGATCACTTATTTAAAAGACGGCGAGGAAACGCTACGCTTGCTAGCTAATAAAAAGCGATCAATGAAGAAGAAGAACCAGTTCCAACACAAACCAGACTCACCTTGCAAGTGCAGAAAGTGTAGCACGGACTGCCACTCCCTTGTTGGTCTATATAGCCACTACAGACGCTGCACAACCACCAACTGCGACATATCTCAATGACGCACTTCCACTGTATACCTGACAAGAGAAAAGACCGAATGCCTGTCACATGCGATGTCTCCGATGCATACTCGGGATCAATTGGAGTGATCGAGTAACAAACAACGAGCTGCTTGAACTTGCCAAGATTTCAAGCATGACCACATTCCTGAGCCTACGTTGCATCAGACGGCTGGACCATGCACGTCGGATGGATGACGGACAGATCAAATACCTTCTTATTCGGAAGTTGTCTCTAGATTAAGGTCGATAGGATGCCACTTCCCCGCTTCAGTGATGCCTGCGACATGAAAGCCCTTGATATCGATATCAAAATCTGGAAAGAGCATGTTCTAGACAGGTTCAAATGACACGTTCTGATCACTTATTTGAAAGACGGCGAAGAAAAGCTACGCTTGCTAGCTGATGAAAAGCGATCAACGAAGAAGAAGAAGCAGCTCCAATACAAATCAGACTCGCCTTGCAAGTGCGGAAAGTGTATCAAGGACTGCCACTCCCGTGTTGGACTATATAGCCACTACAGACGCTGCACCACCACCAACTGGGACATATCTCATTGATGCACTTCCATCGTGTCTCGAGGATAACGGATGCCAACAATGTATGAGGTTAAGGAGACTTCCATTGACTTTGAATATTTTCTTGAAGTCCTTGGAACTTGGGAACTTAGCACACTTATTTGACAGACATTGGGATTTCATAAAGAGGAGTTTCGGTGGGGGGGGGGGGGGCGAGGCGGTGAAGCCAATGCAGGAAGAAGATTATATGTTGCTTATACAGTCTGTTTGCTAAGTAACACCTTCAACAAGATTTGACAATGACCCTGCTTAACATGTTATCTCTAGATGATAGTGTAGCTACGAAAGAAGTCCTGATGATATCAGCTAGATGACGGAGGTCTCGTACGACTTTCGTCGAGAGGAAATAATGAAATAAGGAATTCCTTCTGTTAATATATTTTATTGATAGTTTGTACTCATTTAACAACTGTTAAGAGGATATTGATTCAACGCAGTCGCCAATCACAGGACACGCAGTCTGCGACTCAACAACCCAGCGAGTCAGTCGACGACATGAAGCCAGAAGAAATCTGTCGCATTCGTGAGCACAAGCCTATTGATAGATTCAGCGGGGTATCACTCCAAATACAAAGATGTATTATAATGAACCCGATTCAGCTTCCACTACAATAATTTGACCCAATTAAAGACCCAGTTAAGGGATTTTGTATTTTAACACTTCCTTGGTGTTTTCTAGGGAGGTATGTGTTCCAACAGTAGGCAAAGTTTGGAGAACATTCGTTTAGAGGATTTCGAGATATTTGGGGCTATATACAGGGATTCGAGTAAAACAAGTGATTTAAGAAGATTTTACATTACGTATACAATTGGGAAAGTACTTACCACTTTAAAGAGCTTTGAAATGGACCCTTCATTGAAATTTAATCTCTAGGAGATAAAGTCCACCTACGAAAGAAGTTCTGACGAATTTCATAGAGACGAAACAGCCAAATAAGGGGCGTCTAAGGGGGTACAGGATATGAAAAACACGCAAATGTAAGAACTGTATAAATTGTTTGTACTGATAGGACCCTTACTTATAGGATTTTGATGTGAACGAATCTTATAACGTTTCGTAATATGGCCTCTTTCTAATCGCAGAAAATGTTTAAAGCAACTTCATCAAGCCGATTTCGAAAAACTCGTGACATCGAAACTGTCTCTCCATTATGCAATGTTACAGTGTTATAAATTCATCTGTATATTAAATAGTTGAATACTGCTATGAATCTGTCCATGACACAGTGGGACTAATGATGCGAATATGTCCATGAAATTTGTAACACTGATGTTATGAATTTATTTGTCTGTTAATTTCTACTTACTGTACAATATTTAAATTCTGTTTCACTATAGCAATCACACTTTGTGGAATAATGGCGAGTGCATAAGTAAGAATAGACTGGAGGTCGCAAAATGAAATAAACAAAGTTACCATGACTGAACAATGAAACGTGGTTTCCTTGGCAAGGCATTGATAATGATAAGGTTGATAAACGCATGATATAAAAAAAAATTGTTTTCAGTGAGTATTTATGAATTAGATCAAATAATCTGATAAATGGAGACTTAAGTTTATATTGCAATTTAGATGTAAATATCTGGTACATGAGGACACACTTTTACATTGAGGTACAAAAGTTATTATTTGGTAAATGCCGACTTGATTCTATATCGTGTTTTAGATATATTTATCTGGAATGTGCGGAAGTAAATTTACATTGAGGTAAAAATGTAATTATAATGGCAACTTAATTTTACTTTATGATCTGGTTATACTAATCTGGTAAAATGCGAACTTAAATTTACACTGACCTCTAGTGTACACTTGCATTTTCTGCTTTGGAATTAAAGAAAACCTGAAGAAATATATTAAAATTGAAGAAGAAAGCAAAACATTGATAAAGGACTCCAAAGTACATGCATATTTGATGTATGTATGTACGTATGTATGTATGTATGTATGTATGTATGTATGTATGTATGTATGTATGTATGTATGTATGTATGTATGTGGGGGGTCTGGCACGATATCAATCTATCTAGCTATGGCTTTTTTTTCTTTGTCTCTTCTTCGTTTTAAAGAATTCTAATCAAGAAATTCATAATTAAACAAAGCATCATTTTCAACATTTTGAAATGGAAAAATTAAATACAATATCGGTTGCTTTATTCACTGAAGAGTTATATTTGGGATGTGTACATCGCTGTGGGTATGGTTGATTTTGTTCCCACGCTAATCATAAATTGGGAACAATACTTTATTTCTAACAGTCACTGACAATTCATAGCTTTATAAAGTCATCAATATATACCTGGCTGGTTACATTTAACCTATTATTCGGCTGTTTGGTCAGAAGCAGATCAAGGCATTCATATATTGTATTGTGATTTAAATCGTAGATGATCACGCACTTTATTACGTGCCTTAAATTGTACAGCCAGACGAGGCATGTAATATGAGAAGATAGTATTACCTGCTTGAAAGACTATGGTAGAAATAAAGCAAATGGTTGATTGTGAGATTAATATATGTTAAATATTTAAATTTGGATACTTAAGTCTAACAGAGGGGCCCGGAGTTCCAATGCGCCAAAAAAAAAATCAGGTAACATTACCTGGTACATGAGGTCATACTTTTAGATTAAGGAGTGAATGTTATTATACAGTAAATGGCGAATTGTTGTTGTTGTTATTGTTGTTGTTGTTGTAGGGTTTAACGCCATTATGGAGCACACGATAGGCTATATGTGGCGGCCAGAAATAACGGTTTAGGAAGAACCCGTTAAAACCCCCAGAAAGTACCACCTAACCACGAGAAGCTACTGGCAAGCTTTCTCACATACCCACATTGGCCGAATCTGAGACTCGAACCCACACCGACAGTGGTGAGATGGCAGTGAACCGTAACAAAAAGCGCTTTAGACCACTCGGCCACTCAGGGCCCCTAAATGGCGACTTAATTCTACATTGTGATTTACATATAATTATTTGGTACATGGGTACATAGTTTTACATTGAGGTATTAAATTTAATAGTTAGTAAATGGCGACTTAATTCTACATCGTAATCTAGCTGTAATTGTTTGGTAAATGCGGGCATAAATTTACGTTGACCATTAAAGGCAGTTATATCGTATAATGTCGACTTAATTGCATACTATAATCTGTATGTAATTACTGGTAAAATGCGAACTTAATTTTACATTTACTTCTAGTGTACTCTAGCATTTTCTCTCAGGTCAAAAGAAGTAAATTTATCTTTTGGCTTTGGAATTTTAAAAACAAATCCTGAACAAGTATTTTAAGTTGAAGAGGAAAGAACTGCCACTGAAAAAATAAATAGATGCATGCCTGGTGTATGTTGTTGTTGTTGTTATAGGGTTTAACGCCTATTTTCAGCACGAGATAGGCTATAACTGGCGGTCAGCAAAAATGGTGGAGGAAAAACACGGGAAAACCCAGAATAGAACCAAAGACCCAAGAGAAGCTGCAGGCAAGCATTCTAACGTTCTCACCTTGTCCAAGCCCGGGACTAGTACACACGCAGACTGTGTGAATAAAGACTGTTCAAGCAACCTGAGACTCCCTCATTTTCCATGACATGGTGTCAGATGTGATTCCAAAGGATACATAAACTTTTGTAGTGAGTGAAAATGGCGAAATTCCAGGCACCGGAGAGCTTTAACTTTGGGAAGCCAGTGGAGTGGCCGGATTGGAAACAGCGTTTCGCGCGCTTTAGGATCGCCACCAAGTTAAACAAGGAAGATGAGGCAGTTCAAGTAAGTTCACTAATATATGCAATGGGGAAAGAAGCAGAACAAATATTTAAATCGTTTGAGTTTGCTAACGATGATGATGCCGACAAATACGCCCCAGTTTTGCAGAAATTTGATGATTACTTTGTCCCCAAGACCAATGTGATCCATGAAAGAGCGCGGTTTCACCAACTTAGTCATATACCAGGAGAGTCGGTGGAGGAATTTGTAAGAAAGCTGTATGAAATTGCCGACCATTGTGACTTTGGCGCACAAAAGGATGAAACAATAAGGGATCGTCTTGTAATTGGAATTCGGGATAAAGAGGTTTCGGAAAAACTACAAATGGAGGCTGACCTCACCTTAGTGAAGGCAATACAAACAGCCAGACAGTCAGAACTGGTAAAAAGTCAGTTACGCGACCAAAGTCACACGCTCAAAAATTTGGGTGAAATCTCTAAACAGAACAAGGCATCAAGCACTAAACCATGGTCGACCAACCAAAATGGACAACGTCAGTGGCGCAAACTAAATCAGATTGGTCAAACAACAGCACAACAAACCTGTCACAAATGCAACAGGCGGCATGGTAGAGGTGAGAGATGTCCCTCTAAAGGAAAACGGTGCGGAAGTTGTAACAAACTTGACCACTTTGCCATTGTCTGTCGCTCTAAGAAAGTAAATGAGGTCACATTTAATGAAACACCAGCTACAGATTATGCAGAATACCAAGAAACATTCTTCCTTGGCTCAGTAACTATGTGTGACGATGATAAGGAGGCATGGCGTGTGATTTTGAACATTTGTGGAGCCCCAGTTCACTTCAAAATAGACACGGGAGCAGACGCAACAGTTATGTCTGAAGCAACATACAACTCTCTTCCAACAAAACCAAAGCTTAGACAATCGGAATCCAGGTTGTGCAGCCCTGGAGGGATTCTGGATTCAAAAGGCGAGTTTATGGCACATACTACATATAAGAAAGTATCATACCAGTTTCGGGTAATTGTCATCAAGGGACAACGTGCCAATAATCTCCTTGGTCGTGCAGTTGCACACGCAATGGGTCTTGTGAAAATAGTTGAAGAGATCAACAAAACAGCCTTTGGGCACTTTGGCCTGTTGAAGTGTGAGCCAGTGAAGATCACTCTCCAGGATGATGCCAGGCCATACAGTATAGCTGCACCCAGGCGTGTTCCGTTTCCTTTGTTGTCGAAGGTGAAAGAAGAATTACTCCATATGCAGCAGGAAGGCATCATTGAAGAAGTAACAGAGCGCACAGAATGGTGTGCGCCTATGGTATCAGTCCCTAAGAAAAATGGCAAAGTCAGAATTTGTGTTGACTTGAAGAAGCTCAATGAAGCTGTCAAACGGGAGAGATATATGCTCCCTACTCTAGATGATATATCACCGAAACTGATAGGCTCCACTGTCTTCTCCAAACTTGATGCAGAAAGCGGATTTTATCAAATACCCTTACATCCAGAAAGTGCAAAACTGACCACCTTTATTACTCCGCTGGGTCGCTTCTGTTTTAAACGAGTTCCATTTGGTATTACGTCGGCTCCAGAGATTTTTCAGAGAAAAATGACAGAGTTGCTGACTGGCTATGAAGGGGCTGAGGCCATTATGGATGATATACTCATTTATGGCAGAACCTTAGAGGAGCATGACAGACGACTAAATTTGGTTATAGAAAAGCTCAACAGGAGTGGACTGAAGCTCAACAAAGAAAAATGTGAATTTAGAAAGAATAAATTGGAATTCTTTGGTCACGTGATTAGCCAGGATGGCATACGCCCTAGTCCAGCAAAGGTTGCTGCAGTGAAAGAGCTTCCTGCTCCATTAAATATCAGTGAGCTTCGTCGCACCATGGGCATGATCAACTACCTTGGTAGATTTCTCCCAGACTTATCTACAATAATGCGACCAATTTTGGACCTGCTGAAATCAGACACAGCCTGGTATTGGGGCCCAGACCAGGATTATGCCTTCACGAAAGTCAAGGAGATGCTGACATCCACGCCAGTCTTAGCGTTTTATGACCCTAACAAGTTAACTGTTATCAGCGCTGATGCCAGCAGTTATGGAATTGGTGGGGCAATATTCCAACAACATGGAGAAAAACTCAAGCCAGTTGCCTTTTGTTCAAGAACACTCACCCCTGCAGAGATTAAATATGCACAGATAGAGAAGGAGTGCCTTGCATGTGTGTGGGCTTGTGAAAAGTTTTCACGATATCCTGTTGGACTGGACTCGTTCAGATTGCATACAGACCACAAACGTTTAGTGCCATTGATCAACACACATGATTTAGATAAAGCCCCTTTAAGGTGTCAACGACTGTTGATGCGGTTAAGACGCTTCAACGCAAAGGCAGAATATGTTGCTGGGAAGCTCTTAGTAGTTGCAACATTAGATAGGGACTGCTCCCTGGATAGAGGGCGCCGCGATACAATATAGAAAGTTATGGACGTGTACTGTGAAGGTGTGTGAATAAAGACTGTTCAAGCAATCCGAGACTCCCTCATTTTCCATGACACAGACAAGTGACATATCAGTGATCCGTAACGGTGAGCGCTTTAAACCACTCGGCCACGTATGTATGTATGTATGTGTGTGTGCGTGCGTGCGTGCGTGCGTGCGTGCGTGCGTGTGTGTGTGTGTGTGTGTGTGTGTGTGTTGGTGTGCGTGCGTGCGTTCAAGTATTTATGATTGTATGCATCGACGTCTTGGTGTCTCTCTGTTTGTTTGGATGTACCCGCATGTACATGTATATATGTACGTCTGGCACGATGTGCATTAACCTATGTGGCTATGTCTTTTTCTTTCTTTGTCTCCTTTTTGTTTTAAAGAATTTTAATCACAAAAATTCTAACTAAACTATGCGTTTTTTAATAAATGTAATGATGGAAAAATTAAGCTCAATATTTATTGTCTTTTGTACTGGGAATTTTTTTATGGGATGTGCTCATCTCCATGACGAAGGCTGCTTCACACTGTGGAGTCTGATTTGGTTGTGTAGACCAATCCGACAATGGCTGTCGCATATAATGGAAAGCTTTATTTGGATGTGTTCATTGCTGTGACATTTGTACAATTTGTTCCCATGCTAATCATAAATATGAATAATACATTAGTTAATATTGTCACTGACATTGAATAGATTTATAAAGACAAAAATATTAACCCGGCAGGTGGCATTTGAGCAGCTATTTTGGATATTGTTAAACGAAGAGATCAAGACATTGATATATAGTGTTGTGATCTAAATTATAGACGAACCCACGCTTCATTAAGTGTTTTCAATGCTTAGGACAGACGAGGTTTGTAATATGAGAAGATAGTATCACCTGTATGAAAGAGTATGGTGCCAATAAAGCAAACGGCTGATGTTTAGATATGCATCTGTCGAATATGTCAATTAGGGTATTTAAGTCTCATAAACGTGACGTATTGCGAAGCATCCAAAGAACCCAACTCACTCTTGTCAGAAAACTAAATTATCGAATCGACAGTCTGATTTAAAAGAAGCAGATGAAAAGACATCACCTATACCATCACCACCCAATAACCACATAAAAAACAACAAACACCCCGATTAATATTCTGTATTGACCATTAATTGTATTGGCATGGGGTGTAGTGTAATGAAGTGAAGTGTTATCCACAGTGTCTGCATTATCAAATAGATAAATATGTGCTATTGCAAAGATTTTATGTCAACGGTTATAAAATATTCGGGTAATGTAGATTTCAATCTAATGCTATTTATATTTGTATCAGGTAATGTAGATTTCAGTCCAGTACTATTTATAATGGTATCAGGTAATTCAGTTTTCAGTCAAGTGCTATTTATATTGGCATCAAGTAATGTAGCTTTCTACCTGGTGCTGTTTAAATTTGCTTCATTTCATATAGGTTTAACTCCAGTACTATTGAAATTGGCATCAGGTAATGTAGATTTCAGACTAGTGCTATTTTAATTGGCATCAGGTAATGTAGATTTTAGTTTAGTGTTTTTGAAATTGGCATCAGGAAATGTTGATTTTGGCCTATGTTTTTCTGAATAATTGTCGGCTAAAAAACAAGCTAACCTAACATAAAATACAATAAAGGTATTATAACTAAAAACAGAATATATTCAATATTGTTATATTATATTAGTCTCCGTCTTAACTCCTGTTCAACCTATATAAGCAGTGTTGTATCAACTATCCACCATAGGTCAAATGTTTCACATGTGACTATTTCAGTAACATGTCACCTTTAGTATTAAGTATTGACGAAGGAATTTTACTATGGATATTTTGCTATAAAGTTATACGGTAGATCAGGTTGCTTATATCGAATATTTATCTATTTAAGACTATACGGTCGTCCCTCGGCCATATTGTTACGTACGCTTTATATATATATATATATATATATATATATATATATATATATATATATATATATATATATATATATATATATATATATATATATATATTTAGTTCAATCATTCACTAACTACGTGGACACAGCTGCACGAGTAATCTTAAGAGTACCTCGATCAGAGCACACCTCACCACTGCTCTGTACCCTACACTGGCTATCGATTCGATACAGAATCAAACACACAATTTGTTCTCTGTGCTATGTTTCAATGACAGACTCCAGTCCAACATACCTATCCAGCCTCACCCATGTGTATACACCAACTAGATACTTACGCTCTTCTTCTGATAATCGTATACTCATTGTTCCCAAGGTGAAAACAAAGTCATATAGACAACGTTCGTTTGCACACCAGGGCCTGGCGACGTGGAACGAATTGTCCATTGACATTGGACACAAAGACACAGTGGTCCCTTTTAAGAGTGCTCTTAAGACTCACCTGTTTCGACTGCAGGGACAAACTAGCGACCTAATCATGTTTTGTATCTTATCTTTTTCAGCCTGGTTTTATGTTTTCCAGTTTCATTGTTTTTGTCATTTGTTGTTCTGTAGTGTAGTCATATCATTATTGATGGTGTAATGCGCTTAGAGCTTCGAACGATTAGGCGCTATACAAAGTCCTCATTATTATTATTACATTATTATTATTATTACTATTATTATTATTATACGGTCGTCCCTTTGCCATCTTGTAAAATACGCTTTATATATATATATATATATATATATATATATATATATATATATATATATATATATATATATATATATATATATATATTTATATATATATATATATATATATATATATATATATATATATATATATATATATATATATATATATATATATATATATATATAAATGGCGTACTTAAATTGTATTGCTTACTACAATATGTTCAAGCATTCACTACGTGGACATAAACATCGATGTATTCGACAAATCTTCAAATATTTAATTTAATCATGCCTTAAATATGCCATATTTGTCAAATTGTGATTTAAAGAACAAGGTGGGTGATTGGCGTATATAATTGCATTGCGTTTATTGTGAATAATAAATACACTGCATGCTGTATACAGTCACTGTCTTTACTGTTGATGTATTTTGTAAATTTGATTTTAATATCCAGCATTTAATAGTTTTAAAATGCAATAAATGATACAACTCTATATGTGTTCAGTTTAGTCCAAAGTTTTGTATTACATTGTTGATTATTACTGCATACTTTTACCTTTGTGGGGAAGAAATGCTTGCCCACTCTAATGAATATTTTTATTTTTATGAAACTTTATGCAAAATGCAGGATGCATTGTACTTGATCACTGTGGGAGCGACGAGGCAGATAGGAGTCGTAATAAAACCTGAAAATTAGTCCAGGATATTAAAATTCAGTTTTGTATTATAGACTTTTATTGTTTGTTGACAAAATATCTTGTTTAGGAAATAAAAAGTTCACAACTACGGAGTGAAATTGCCAGTGTATTCTGTTAGTATCTAGAAATATGGTGTTACTCTATCCATGCATTGAAATGTTTTGTAAAAGTCATTTGTTCAGTTCTTTGGTAGATAATTCACATTGTAAGAAAATATTTTTAATTTGGGCTATTTGATACAGAGATGGATTGATCGACTTGTAGATCAATTTAAATAGTGTATGAGTATAACTAATGATACAGGATGATATTAGACTGGAACTTGGACTATATGATATAAACTGTTACAAAAAGAACATTTTCTTGTTCCATGTCTATCCTGTTGAAATATATAGATAACAAAGGTCTATATGCAAGTAAATGTTACACATGATTATTTTTAAATTCTACTTTTGAAAGAATATTACTCAATTACAAGATGGTAGTTATTAATTATATAGTGGTTTGAAAATATTTTCAAATAATACTGTTATGTTTATTTTTATTTATTTTGGTGAATACTGTTTCAACCAAGCCATTGATTTTATTTGCATGTTGATTGCATAGATTTATTATTTACCTAGCTCTTCTAAAATTACATAGTAGAAGTAGTTTTTTGTGTTTCAGAAGAATACGAAATAAAGATATAAAAAATTAAGAAAAAATCTAAGATATTATCATACGCACCATTATACAACACAGTCAGCTTCATGTGAAGAATTGTCATCAAGGGGCGGTAGATATAACCCTAAAGGAATGCACTTATTTCCATTACATACAACTTATACTGTATTAAGGTGTGTTCGATATCATTGTTAGGAATGTCCAAGCTTTTGATATGTTTGCTATGATCACCACAGATTTATTACTTAAATCATTATAATGTATCAAAACTCTTCTCCATATACATATGAATTTAAGATAGCAAGAACAATAAAATCAGTTTGCTGAACAATTCATCCTAGCCTACAACACATTTTTGTATTGATACAAAAATAATTATTTTGTAGACACTGATAATACTATTATAACACACTGTATCAAAGTAAGTTATTGTAAAGTAAATTTTGGCAATACCTAGCATCGTCGACAGGGATAATTCTTTATGAAATATTGTACAGTATGTTTGATAGGGATGATTCCTTGTAAAATTTTGCATGGTATCATCGATAGAAATGGTTCCTTTTTAAATGTTATACAGTATCATCGATAGAGATGATTCTTTGTGAAATATTGTACATTATGATCAATAGGGATGATCCCTTGTGAAATGTTGTACAGTATCAGGAATAGAGATGGTTCCTTGTTAAATGTTGCATAGTATCATTGATATTGATGATTCGTTGTGAAATGTTGTACAGTATCATCGATATAGATGATTTCTTGTGAAATGTTGTACAGTATCATTGATATGGATGTTTCCTTGTGAAATGTTGTACAGTATCATTGATAAGGATGATTCCTTGTGAAGTGTTGTACAGTATCATCGATTGGAATGATCCCTTGTGAAATGTACAGTATCATTGATATGGCTGGTTCTTTGTAAAATGTTGCACAGTATCATAGATAGAGATGGTTCCTTGTAAATGTTACACAGTATCATGGATCAGGATGATTCCTTGAGAAAATGTACACTATCATCAATAGGGATGATTGGTTGTGAAATGTTGTATAGTATCATTGAAAAGGACGATTGCTTCTGAAACATTTTACATGAATAGGGATTGCTTGCAAAATGTTATACAGTATGATTGCTTGTAAAATATTGGAATATTTAAGTTTGTAAAAAATGTTTATATATTTACACAGTTCCAGTTACTTTTAACACCAACTCAAAACACAATTGTAGCTCAGTGGGCATTCTCTTGTGCTACTCTTAGTTGAATATCTAATGCCAAATATAGGTCATTCGATCGAAAAGTTGGAATATCTATCCTCATGTAAGGGTCATTACACAGAAAAGTATTAATATCTATCCACATGTAAGGGTCATTATAAGAGAAAAGTTGGAATATTTATTCCCCTTAAGGTCCATTTCATAGAAAAGGAAATAATATCTATTCTCATGTAAGGGTCATTTCATAAAAAAAGGAATACTATCTATCCGCATGTAAGGGTCATTACACAGAAAAGTATTAATATCTGTACCCATGTAAGAGTCGTTACACATGAAAGAAAAAATATCTATCCCCACGTAAGGTTAGTTCATTAAAAAAATATGAATATCTGTCCACAAATAATGGATGGGAAATAGTACTATGTCATTTAATTAATGATAAAATGACAGCTGAATGAATGTTGAAAGTTTAATCGCATGTTCACAGGTTGTAGACTTCTATTATAAATACACATAGAAAAGGGTACAGAGATCAAATCTGTTTTCCACTAAAAGATTGCTTAGCGGATTTATGGCAGGTCATAAATAGGTAAAGATTTCCAAAAGAATCTTGTAATTTTGATATAAGTCAGGTAGCTATTTTACAAGACCTTATTTAAGTTATTAAAATTATACAAAAATGTTCTTTTCATTATTTTGCAGCAGTTAGAAATCTTAAACATGTTATGCACACTCTTCGATTTCACTGTTTAATACGAGAATTTTGTAGATTTCTGAAACATTGTTGTTGAGTTTAATTCATATATGTAAATAAAATTACTTAAAAACCAATTTACCTTAATAAGATTAGCCAAAATAATTTAAAGAGTACACACAATTGTACAGTGATACCAGTTGATTTGATTTAACAGCGGTATGCTCATTATTAATCCATTGATATTGCATGTCATTATCAATATAACTTTTATCCTATAAAAATATTATAATCTTTTATTTGATATGCAATTACTAATATATACATATGTGTAACATAATCTACCAATTTACTGATGTATACAACTTTTTTTAAATTCATTTGCGATGTATCTCTTTTTTTCCCACCCCACATTATGATTCATTGATGAGGACTTGGAGTATATTGTTTTAAAGAAAGACTAATTATTGAATTGGATCTTATAAACATATTATCTAGTAAATTTACTAGTAAAGAGTGAAAGTTAATAGTAATGAATCTAATTTACTAGTAAAGAGTGAAAGTTAATAGTAATGAATCTAATTTACTAGTAAAGAGTGAATGTTAATAGTAATGAATCTAATTTACTGGTAGAGAGTGAAATTTAATAGTAATGAATCTAATTTACTAGTAATGAGTTTATATGTTAATAGTAATGAATCTAATTTACTAGTAGAGAGAGAGAGATTTAATAGTAATGAATCTAATTTACTAGTAAAGAGTGAAAGTTAATAGTAATGAATCTAATTTACTGGTAGAGAGTGAAATTTAATAGTAATGAATCTAATTTACTAGTAATGAGTTTATATGTTAATAGTAATGAATATAATTTACTAGTAGAGAGTGAAATTTAATAGTAATGAATCTAATTTACTAGTAAAGAGTGAAAGTTAATAGTAATGAATCTAATTTACTAGTAATGAGTTTTTATGTTAATAGTAATGAATCTAATTCACTTGTAAAGAGTGAAATTTAATAGTAATGAATCTAATTTACTAGTAGAGAGTGAAATTTAATAGTAATGAATCTAATTTACTAGTAAAGAGTGAAAGTTAATAGTAATGAATCTAATTTACTAGTAAAGAGTGAAATTTAATAGTAATGAATCTAATTTACTAGTAAAGAGTGAAATTTAATAGTAATGAATCTAATTTACTAGTAGAGAGTGAAATTTAATAGTAATGAATCTAATTTACTAGTAAAGAGTGAAAGTTAATAGTAATGAATCTAATTTACTAGTACTGAATTTATATGTGGGCTTTATTGTCTTACTTTAAAGTTCACCCATTTCTGTGTTGATTAGATTCACAATATCATATGTTAAAACTTTGTCCTGAGATGACTTTGCCAATTCAGACTCCCTAAATGAGGATGCTTCTTGCTTTTTCTAATTAAGCCTACCATTTGATTTTGTATGAAAAAGTATTAATAGCTGTTTCAAGATATTACCCTGTCAATTTCTGTATATAAATATTGTAAATTCATTTTTTGTTTTTATTTCTATATAGGAGCATTTTATAGTTAATCTGATGATCAATAAATAATTAAATGGGTGTACACAAGAACAATATGGTGGAACACTTTTTTTTGCTGGATTTTGTGAGGGTTTATTTTTTTTAAATTTTCTTTTGTTTTGAGATTGTTACGGTGAGCACAGTCATTAATCACTGAGAACATGTTATTGGTATTGATGTAAATTTCCCAATTTTACCCGAACACCAAGAGCAGTCATTAATCACTAAGAACATGTTATTGGTATTGATGTAAATTTCCCAATTTTACCCGAACACCAAGAGCAGTCATTAATCACTGAGAACATGTTATTGGTATTGATGTAAATTTCCCAATTTTACCCGAACACCAAGAGCATGTTCTTAGACACTCATGAGGATGCTCCTTTTCTTTCACCAAACATTCAGTGATCATATCAACAAATTCAATTCTAAAGATATTCCTCAAGCTATCCATGCATAGACAGTTTAGATCACATGATCGAAGAGTGTATTACAACCTTGATGGAAATTCATTTTGCATTGAATGAAACATGCATTTGAAACTCACACTGCAATGGTATGCCATCTGATATCTTGTTAAACCTGAATATTTCAAATCATGCTTAGGCTCAGTATGTGTGTATATTACAGATAGGAGAGGGCTGCGGACAAGGTTTGTCCTCCTTGATAGTGTAATCCCCATCATTCATACTATTACGACCCCCACTTAACACATATGTATAAGTTGCAGGGTGTTGTAAGGTTAACTCCTTTGCATGTATAAACAGTCACTCCATGAAATCGGTTTTGCCTATAAGGAACATTATCCTTAAGTTGTTTTCATCCACGGAACATTAAGATGTTTCCCAATCATCTAGGATTCTGGTCCTGAGTTATTAACTCTGAAACTATTTAAATCCGTACCTTATCATCATAAATTCATGTTGTTCTTGTTGTAGGCTTTAACGCTATTTTTCAGCACACGATAGGCTATACATGGCGGCCAGTATTAGTGGTGGTGGAAGAACCCGGGAAAATCCCAGGAAAGGTCCACCGAACTACGAGAAGCTACTGGCAAGCTTTCTCACATACCCACATTGGACGAAGCTGAGACTCGAACCCATCACAGGTGAGATGGCAGGGATCTATAACGGAGAGTGCTTTAGACCACTCTGCCACTCGCGGGCCCCCTGTTGTGTTGATAATTTAGTTACAAATAAACAAAGTCATTGTATTAACACATTAAATAGGACCACTGAAATTAATGATTTAATGATGTATTAACATTAAATGGAACCACTGAAATTAGTGATTTTAATGCATTAATGCCTTAAATGGTACCGCTGAAATTAATGATTTCATAATGTATTAACATTAAATAGGACCACTGCAATTAGTGATTTTCATAATGCATTAATGCCTTAAATGGGACCACTGAAATTAACGATTTCATAATGTATTAATTAAATGGGACCACTGCAATTAGTGATTTTCATAATATATTAATATTAAATGGGACCACTGAAATTAACGATTTCATAATGTATTAACATTAAATAGGACCACTGCAATTAGTGATTTTCATAATGCGTTAATGCCTTAAATGGGACCACTGAAATTAACGATTTCATATGTATTAATTAAATGGGACCACTGAAATTAGTGATTTTCATAAGATATTAATATTAAATGGGACCACTGAAATTAACTATTTCATAATGTATTAACATTAAAATAGGACCACTGCAATTAGTGATTTTCATAATGCATTAATGCCTTAAATGGGACCACTGAAATTAGTGATTTTCATAAGATATTAATATTAAATGGGACCACTGAAATTAACGATTTCATAATGTATTAACATTAAAATAGGACCACTGCAATTAGTGATTTTCATAATGCATTAATTCCTTAAATGGGACCACTGAAATTAACGATTTCATAATGTATTAATTAAATGGGACCACTGAAATTAATGATTTCATAATGTATTAACATTAAATAGGACCACTGCAATTAGTGATTTTCATAATGCATTAATGCCTTAAATGGGACCACTGAAATTAACGATTTTTGATAATGTATTAATTAAATGGGACCACTGCAATTAGTGATTTTCGTATATTAATATTAAATGGGACCACTAAAATTAACGATTTCATAATGTATTAACATTAATTAGGACCGCTGCAATTAGTGATTTTCATAATGCATTAATGCCTTAAATGGGACCACTGAAATTAACGATTTCATAATGTATTAATTAAATGGGACCACTGAAATTAATGATTTCATAATGTATTAACATTAAATAGGACCACTGCATTTAGTGATTTTCATAATGCATTAATGCCTTAAATGGGACCACTGAAATTAACGATTTCATAATGTATTAATTAAATGGGACCACTGCAATTAGTGATTTTCATATATTAATATTAAATGGGACCACTGAAATTAACGATTTCGTAATGTATTAACATTAAATGGGACCACTGAAATTAGTGATTTTCATAATGTATTAACATTAACCGGAATCACTGCAATTAGTCATTTTCATAATGTATTAATGCCTTAAATGGGACCACTGAAATTAACGATTTCATAATGTGTTAATATTAATGGGACCACTGAAATTAGTGATTTTCATAATGTATTAACATAAAATGAGACCACTAAAATTTGTGATTTTCATAATGTAATAATGCCTTAAATGCGATCACAAAGAAGACATACCATTACGACATGATTTTTTTAAAACGACCAGTATTAGGCAATGTTACCGTAAGATATTTATATGAAGGTGATGGAGAAGAGGGTGACTGATCCTATTTGGAGTATAACTACTGTACACATGATTTCCAGCATGGTAAGAACAATGGGTAGACATGCAATCTATAGATTATATTAAACTGCTCCTCAACGAGGATTTTACATGAACACTTTACAAGTAATACTTGAAGATAAACAATTACCACTGTCTTAACTTTTGTGAACTAGCACCAAGATGTTGACACACTCAAGTCAGGTTAGCTTCACCTTTTCACGTGTGATCAAGACTACTGTTAATTCTATCTACGATGTCTTGGATTATTATTTGAATATTGCTACACCATTATTGTGTCGTAGCTCGCACAACGATTATTATTTTGTTACTTTAATGCCATGATAAATTCAACAACGAGGTTAAATTCGCATTCGTTTTTTTGTCACATTGTTTATAACCTGCTTTTTAAAAAATGCTATCTTCAACAGCAACTTCGCTATTATTGTCAGTAATTTTATGATTATTTTCTGTGAAGTCTATGATAACCTTCCGCAGATGAGATATTCTTACGACTTGAGACACTGCGAGAAATACTAAGTTTGACCAATCGATATGATCAACAATCCAAACAACTGTATCATGAATGAATTAACATCGCATATCTTAGCGTCTTTTAACACACTCTCAGCAACACTGACAGGAACTGAAACAATATCATTTAACAAAGATTTTGTTTCCTCCTTGACTCAAGGGTCCTGGTTTACAAATTGCAATATTTTGTTTATGTGTATCTGCTGGGCGATAACGTAATGATACCGGCAGGTTTGGAAATCTTAATTTATATAACAAAAATAATTGTTGTTAAAGTTTATTACGAAATATCTATCTATTTAATATAATATCTTTAGAAGCATGTCATGGTCATTTGTAATGGGAATCCAGCATATGTCATCAAAAGGTAACGGATTCGATACTTAGGAAAACTGGACCTTAGTCACTACATCTTTGATATCATTGGGAAAGCTCACAAGTGCCAATAGCCAAATGCAGTGCTGTAATCGCCGGTAACAGTTGCAAATGCAACTTAAAATAAACACCCTCGACGACTTTCATGATGACGTATTATCGCATTTGTAGTGGGTGAAATTTGAAAATGATTTAAAAATATAGGAGGTGTGACCATCTTATCTTCTTCAGGAGAACGTGGATCACGTGGCTTACAAAACAGCAATGTTCTCAAACATTCACCAAAATGAAGTACATCTTTCATTTTCAACATGATTTCGCTCCTAGTGTACGATAAAACACAAGCTTACTTATATACGAGAATTGCTAACTGTTGTTATGAATACATAAATGTCTTTCTTTCATATTTTTCAAATCTTTCTTTGTAATGTTTCAGAAGATTTATAATTTGGGATAATTCTTCTTGTTTGACAGATAAAATATTTTCTTTAGATTACATAGATGTTATCTGGTTCATTTATTCACCTACAATATGTTGTTGCGTGAGATCATTATAAGCGATTTTGTCAAGGGCTGTCGAGAGGTGTATGTCCATTATCTAAATAATTATATCGTCTTGTACGTCTTTTATTAAAACAATGAATGGTCTTCATTTACCAAAGCAATTTGTATAATTCTTTTCAGTATATTCGTCTTTTCAAGTGTCTTGAGCGATTTTGTGCTGAAACGAGTATACTTGGCTATATAATATCGTTATAATGTATCAATATGATATGCTGTTTTTAAATAGCTCAGCGGGAGACAGGTTAGAGCCTTTGTATTTACCGTTAATTTGATATTCTCTTTTAGTTCGATATTTGTTATGTTCAATGGCGTCTGTATGAGATGATGTACATGTATGTCGGGTGATAAATGGGTAGATCAGAATGTTGTTCGGCGATATTTTTTTCGATACGATAAAACGCAGTATGAACAATATTTTACACTGAAGAATTCTGGTGATTAAAGTCAATGCTCTTCAAAGTATTGAGCCTAGAAAATGGGGTTAGTGTTGATGTTTGAATTAGTTTTGTTTCTTCGGTGGAGTTAGAAATACACAATGGAAAAAAGGTTTCAGAGATCATATATACATTTTTAAATATATTATAGCTGAGTCAGTTTTGATTTTAAATGTTAGAGTAAGCTTCTAGGTCAGCGAAGGCCATATCTTAGTCCTTTTATTGAACGTCACCTCAGTTGTATATCGTATGCGATAATCGTTTCAATACATGACAAACTTTAAATCAATTATGAAGACTAACGAACTGATTGACCATTCATGAGCAAACATGATATATGGGGGGGGGGGGGGTTTGCATTAACCCCTAAACAATTTTCATTGACCGGAAAAAATATACTCAAGCCAGGTCATTATCCTTGCTATAGTAAGCCACAGTTCACGACCTCATCATCATACATCACAAGGATGCTTACTACTTCAGTGAAATCAAGTTGGTTATTTATTCCTTATTCCAAATGCTAAAAGGAATAAGTAACCATAAACTTGTCCCCGAGTCAAATATTTTCAAATACATTTATTTAATTATTCTTTATGCACATGAAGTACGTAATTAGTTACAACTTAGTAAATTCAGATGAAAGCTTTTAAATACGAGTGCTATATAAAGCTGAATATAGTCAGATCACGAAATATATATACAAATGGTTCAGGATATTGATAGGAATATGTGTTTAGTAATTTGATAAAGGATTAATTAGTTGTGTTAGACATTTTGATCGTGTCTTGTGATGCATGGCTTCAAGTATTAGTTTTTTAGTTTGAAAAGCATATTAATGACTCGGGTAAACGTTAAACCGCAAAAGACCATACAAGTGTGAAATTAGAGATTTTTCTTGAGTGATTGTAATGTCCTTAGAGGAGAATTATGTGAAATATTTACGAGGAGACAGAAGTGACTTCAGCAACTACAGGGGCATATCTCTTCTCAGCATCGTGTTTAGAGTCTTCGAACGCGTCATCCTGAATGGACTGCAGAAGCTTGATGGCATAGTGTATGCAGATTCGCGGTGCGGATTCCGCGCAGACAGGTCCACCATAGACATTCCTCCCCGTCTAGGCAACTGCAGGTAAAACGCTGAAAACAACACAAACCCCTCTTCCTGACCTCACTATATAGACCTCACTAAGGCGTTCTACCTGGTCAGCAGAGACGGACTCTTCACAATCCTGACAAAGATTGTATGCCCTTTAAAGCTGTTAAGAATGATCCAGTCCTTCCACGATGAAATGAAAGGCACAGTGCAGTACGATTGCTCAGTACTTGAAGTGGGCAATCAGTTCACGTACCTCGGCTCTACCAAAAACCTATTGCTGTATGCTGAGCTCAATAACTGGATTGGAAAGAGATCAAGAGTTATCTCGCGGATGTCCCATAGAGTGTGGATCAACAGTAAGCTGACCATGCACACTACGATCTCAGTGTACCGTACCTGAGTGCTAAGCACGCTCCTGTATGCCAGTAAAACATGGACACTGTACACCTCACAAGAGAAACGACCAAATGCCTGTGATATGCGACTCCTCTGATGCATACTCGGGATCAATTGGAATGATCGAGTAACAATCAACGAGGTGCTTGAACGTACCAAGATTCTAAGCATGGCCACACTCCTCCGCCTACGTCGCATCAGACGGCTGGGTCATGTACGTCGGATGGATCACGTACAGATCCCAAAGATCTTCTTTATTCGGATCCTGCCTCTAGATAAAGGTCGATGGGTCAGTCAATTTTCCGCTTCAGCGATGTCTGCAAGCACGACTTGAAAGCCCTTGACATCGATATAAAAACCTGGAAAGAGCGTGCTCAGTACAGATGTAACTGCTGACACGCTCTGATCACTTATTTAAAAGACGGCGAGGAAACGCTACGCTTGCTAGCTAATAAAAAGCGATCAATGAAGAAGAAGAACCAGTTCCAACACAAACCAGACTCACCTTGCAAGTGCAGAAAGTGTAGCACGGACTGCCACTCCCTTGTTGGTCTATATAGCCACTACAGACGCTGCACAACCACCAACTGCGACATATCTCAATGACGCACTTCCACTGTATACCTGACAAGAGAAAAGACCGAATGCCTGTCACATGCGATGTCTCCGATGCATACTCGGGATCAATTGGAGTGATCGAGTAACAAACAACGAGCTGCTTGAACTTGCCAAGATTTCAAGCATGACCACATTCCTGAGCCTACGTTGCATCAGACGGCTGGACCATGCACGTCGGATGGATGACGGACAGATCAAATACCTTCTTATTCGGAAGTTGTCTCTAGATTAAGGTCGATAGGATGCCACTTCCCCGCTTCAGTGATGCCTGCGACATGAAAGCCCTTGATATCGATATCAAAATCTGGAAAGAGCATGTTCTAGACAGGTTCAAATGACACGTTCTGATCACTTATTTGAAAGACGGCGAAGAAAAGCTACGCTTGCTAGCTGATGAAAAGCGATCAACGAAGAAGAAGAAGCAGCTCCAATACACATCAGACTCGCCTTGCAAGTGCGGAAAGTGTATCAAGGACTGCCACTCCCGTGTTGGACTATATAGCCACTACAGACGCTGCACCACCACCAACTGGGACATATCTCATTGATGCACTTCCATCGTGTCTCGAGGCTAACGGATGCCAACAATGTATGAGGTTAAGGAGACTTCCATTGACTTTGAATATTTTCTTGAAGTCCTTGGAACTTGGGAACTTAGCACACTTATTTGACAGACATTGGGATTTCATAAAGAGGAGTTTCGGTGGGGGGGGGGGGGCGATGCGGTGACGCCAATGCAGGAAGAAGATTATATGTTGCTTATACAGTCTGTTTGCTAAGTAACACCTTCAACAAGATTTGACAATGACCCTTCTTAACATGTTATCTCTAGATGATAGTGTAGCTACGAAAGAAGTCCTGATGATATCAGCTAGATGACGGAGGTCTCGTACGACTTTCGTCGAGAGGAAATAATGAAATAAGGAATTCCTTCTGTTAATATATTTTATTGATAGTTTGTACTCATTTAACAACTGTTAAGAGGATATTGATTCAACGCAGTCGCCAATCACAGGACACGCAGTCTGCGACTCAACAACCCAGCGAGTCAGTCGACGACATGAAGCCAGAAGAAATCTGTCGCATTCGTGAGCACCAGCCTATTGATAGATTCAGCGGGGTATCACTCCAAATACAAAGATGTATTATAATGAACCCGATTCAGCTTCCACTACAATAATTTGACCCAATTAAAGACCCAGTTAAGGGATTTTGTATTTTAACACTTCCTTGGTGTTTTCTAGGGAGGTATGTGTTCCAACAGTAGGCAAAGTTTGGAGAACATTCGTTTAGAGGATTTCGAGATATTTGGGGCTATATACAGGGATTCGAGTAAAACAAGTGATTTAAGAAGATTTTACATTACGTATACAATTGGGAAAGTACTTACCACTTTAAAGAGCTTTGAAATGGACCCTTCATTGAAATTTAATCTCTAGGAGATAAAGTCCACCTACGAAAGAAGTTCTGACGAATTTCATAGAGACGAAACAGCCAAATAAGGGGCGTCTAAGGGGGTACAGGATATGAAAAACACGCAAATGTAAGAACTGTATAAATTGTTTGTACTGATAGGACCCTTACTTATAGGATTTTGATGTGAACGAATCTTATAATGTTTCGTAATATGGCCTCTTTCTAATCGCAGAAAATGTTTAAAGCAACTTCATCAAGCCGATTTCGAAAAACTCGTGACATCGAAACTGTCTCTCCATTATGCAATGTTACAGTGTTATAAATTCATCTGTATATTAAATAGTTGAATACTGCTATGAATCTGTCCATGACACAGTGGGACTAATGATGCGAATATGTCCATGAAATTTGTAACACTGATGTTATGAATTTATTTGTCTGTTAATTTCTACTTACTGTACAATATTTAAATTCTGTTTCACTATAGCAATCACACTTTGTGGAATAATGGCGAGTGCATAAGTAAGAATAGACTGGAGGTCGCAAAATGAAATAAACAAAGTTACCATGACTGAACAATGAAACGTGGTTTCCTTGGCAAGGCATTGATAATGATAAGGTTGATAAACGCATGATATAAAAAAAAATTGTTTTCAGTGAGTATTTATGAATTAGATCAAATAATCTGATAAATGGAGACTTAAGTTTATATTGCAATTTAGATGTAAATATCTGGTACATGAGGACACACTTTTACATTGAGGTACAAAAGTTATTATTTGGTAAATGCCGACTTGATTCTATATCGTGTTTTAGATCTATTTATATGGAATGTGCGGAAGTAAATTTACATTGAGGTTAAAATGTAATTATAATGGCAACTTAATTTTACTTTATGATCTGGTTATACTAATCTGGTAAAATGCGAACTTAAATTTGCACTGACCTCTAGTGTACACTTGCATTTTCTGCTTTGGAATTAAAGAAACTCCGAAGAAATATATTAAAATTGAAGAAGAAAGCAAAACATTGATAAAGGACTCCAAAGTACATGCATATTTGATGTATGTATGTATGTATGTATGTATGTATGTATGTATGTATGTATGTATGTATGTATGTATGTATGTATATATGTGGGGGGTCTGGCACGATATGCACCAATCTATCTAGCTATGGCTTTTTCTTTCTTTGTCTCTTCTTCGTTTTAAAGATATCTAATCAAGAAATTCATAATTAAACAAAGCATCATTTTCAACATTTTGAAATCGAAAAAATTAAATACAATATCGGTTGCTTTCTACACTGAAGAGTTATATTTGGGATGTGTACATCGCTGTGGGTATGGTTGATTTTGTTCCCACGCTAATCATAAATTGGGAACAATACTTTATTTCTAACAGTCACTGACAATTCATAGCTTTATAAAGTCATCAATATATACCTGGCTGGTTACATTTAACCTATTATTCGGCTGTTTGGTCAGAAGCAGATCAAGGCATTCATATATTGTATTGTGATTTAAATCGTAGATGATCACGCACTTTATTACGTGCCTTAAATTGTACAGCCAGACGAGGCATGTAATATGAGAAGATAGTATTACCTGCTTGAAAGACTATGGTAGAAATAAAGCAAATGGTTGATTGTGAGATTAATATATGTTAAACATTTAAATTTGGATGCTTAAGTCTAACAGAGGGGCCCGGAGCTCCATTGCGCCCAAAAAAAAATCAGGTAAAATTACCTGGTACATGAGGTCATACTTTTAGATTAAGGAGTGAATGTTATTATACAGTAAATGGCGAATTGTTGTTGTTTTTATTGTTGTTGTTGTTGTTGTATGATTTAACGCCATTATGGAGCACACGATAGGCTACACGTGGCAGCCAGAATTAACGGTGGAGGAAGAACCCGTTAAAACCCCCAGAAAGTACCACCTAACCACGAGAAGCTACTGGCAAGCTTTCTCACATACCCACATTGGCCGAATCTGAGACTCGAACCCACACCGACAGTGGTGAGATGGCAGTGAACCGTAACAAAAAGCGCTTTAGACCACTCGGCCACTCAGGGCCCCTAAATGGCGACTTAATTCTACATTGTGATTTACATATAATTATTTGGTACATGGGTACATAGTTTTATATTGAAGTATTAAATTTAATATTTAGTAAATGGCGACTTAATTCTACATCGTAATCTAGCTGTAATTGTTTGGTAAATGCGGGCATAAATTTACGTTGACCATTAAATGCAGTTATATCGTATAATGTCGACTTAATTGCATACTATAATCTGTATGTAATTACTGGTAAAATGCGAACTTAATTTTACATTTACTTCTAGTGTACTCTAGCATTTTCTCTCAGGTCAAAAGAAGTAAATTTATCTTTTGGCTTTGGAATTTTAAAAACAAATCCTGAACAAGTATTTTAAGTTGAAGAGGAAAGAACTGGCACTGAAAAAATAAATAGATGCATGCCGGGTGTATGTTGTTGTTGTTATAGGGTTTAACGCCTATTTTCAGCACGAGATAGGCTATAACTGGCGGTCAGCAAAAATGGTGGAGGAAAAACACGGGAAAACCCAGAATAGAACTAAAGACCCAAGAGAAGCTGCAGGCAAGCATTCTAACGCACTCACCTTGTCCAAGCCCGGGACTGGAACCCACGCAGACTGTGTGAATAAAGACTGTTCAAGCAACCTGAGACTCCCTCATTTTCCATGACATGGTGTCAGATGTGATTCCAAAGGATACATAAACTTTTGTAGTGAGTGAAAATGGCGAAATTCCAGGCACCGGAGAGCTTTAACTTTGGGAAGCCAGTGGAGTGGCCGGATTGGAAACAGCGTTTCGCGCGCTTTAGGATCGCCACCAAGTTAAACAAGGAAGATGAGGCAGTTCAAGTAAGTTCACTAATATATGCAATGGGGAAAGAAGCAGAACAAATATTTAAATCGTTTGAGTTTACTAACGATGATGATGCCGACAAATACGCCCCAGTTTTGCAGAAATTTGATGATTACTTTGTCCCCAAGACCAATGTGATCCATGAAAGAGCGCGGTTTCACCAACTTAGTCATATACCAGGAGAGTCGGTGGAGGAATTTGTAAGAAAGCTGTATGAAATTGCCGACCATTGTGACTTTGGCGCACAAAAGGATGAAACAATAAGGGATCGTCTTGTAATTGGAATTCGGGATAAAGAGGTTTCGGAAAAACTACAAATGGAGGCTGACCTCACCTTAGTGAAGGCCATACAAACAGCCAGACAGTCAGAACTGGTAAAAAGTCAGTTACGCGACCAAAGTCACACGCTCAAAAATTTGGGTGAAATCTCTAAACAGAACAAGGCATCAAGCACTAAACCATGGTCGACCAACCAAAATGGACAACGTCAGTGGCGCAAACTAAATCAGATTCGTCAAACAACAGCACAACAAACCTGTCACAAATGCAACAGGCGGCATGGTAGAGGTGAGAGATGTCCCGCTAAAGGAAAACGGTGCAGAAGTTGTAACAAACTTGACCACTTTGCCATTGTCTGTCGCTCTAAGAAAGTAAATGAGGTCACATTTAATGAAACACCAGCTACAGATTATGCAGAATACCAAGAAACATTCTTCCTTGGCTCAGTAACTATGTGTGACGATGATAAGGAGACATGGCGTGTGATTTTGAACATTTGTGGAGCCCCAGTTCACTTCAAAATAGACACGGGAGCAGACGCAACAGTTATGTCTGAAGCAACATACAACTCTCTTCCAACAAAACCAAAGCTTAGACAATCGGAATCCAGGTTGTTCAGCCCTGGAGGGATTCTGGATTCAAAAGGCGAGTTTATGGCACATACTACATATAAGAAAGTATCATACAGTTTCGGGTATTTGTCATCAAGGGACAACGTGCCAATAATCTCCTTGGTCGTGCAGTTGCACACGCAATGGGTCTTGTGAAAATAGTTCAAGAGATCAACAAAACAGCCTTTGGGCACTTTGGCCTGTTGAAGTGTGAGCCAGTGAAGATCACTCTCCAGGATGATGCCAGGCCATACAGTATAGCTGCACCCAGGCGTGTTCCGTTTCCTTTGTTGTCGAAGGTGAAAGAAGAATTACTCCATATGCAGCAGGAACGCATCATTGAAGAAGTAACAGAGCCCACAGAATGGTGTGCGCCTATGGTATCAGTCCCTAAGAAAAATGGCAAAGTCAGAATTTGTGTTGACTTGAAGAAGCTCAATGAAGCTGTCAAACGGGAGAGATATATGATCCCTACTCTAGATGATATATCACCGAAACTGATAGGCTCCACTGTCTTCTCCAAACTTGATGCAGAAAGCGGATTTTATCAAATACCCTTACATCCAGAAAGTGCAAAACTGACCACCTTTATTACTCCGCTGGGTCGCTTCTGTTTTAAACGAGTTCCATTTGGTATTACGTCGGCTCCAGAGATTTTTCAGAGAAAAATGACAGAGTTGCTGACTGGCTATGAAGGAGCTGAGGCCATTATGGATGATATACTCATTTATGGCAGAACCTTAGAGGAGCATGACAGACGACTAAATTTGGTACTAGAAAAGCTCAACGTGAGTGGACTGAATCTCAACAAAGAAAAATGTGAATTTAGAAAGAATAAATTGGAATTCTTTGGTCACGTGATTAGCCAGGATGGCATACGCCCTAGTCCAGCAAAGGTTGCTGCAGTGAAAGAGCTTCCTGCTCCATTAAATATCAGTGAGCTTCGTCGCACCATGGGCATGATCAACTACCTTGGTAGATTTCTCCCAGACTTATCTACAATAATGCGACCAATTTTGGACCTGCTGAAATCAGACACAGCCTGGTATTGGGGCCCAGACCAGGATTATGCCTTCACGAAAGTCAAGGAGATGCTGACATCCACGCCAGTCTTAGCGTTTTATGACCCTAACAAGTTAACTGTTGTCAGCGCTGATGCCAGCAGTTATGGAATTGGTGGGGCAATATTCCATCAACATGGAGAAAAACTCAAGCCAGTTGCCTTTTGTTCAAGAACACTCACACCTGCAGAGATTAAATATGCACAGATAGAGAAGGAGTGCCTTGCATGTGTGTGGGCTTGTGAAAAGTTTTCACGATATCCTGTTGGACTGGACTCGTTCAGATTGCATACAGACCACAAACGTTTAGTGCCATTGATCAACACACATGATTTAGATAAAGCCCCTTTAAGGTGTCAACGACTGTTGATGCGGTTAAGACGCTTCAACGCAAAGGCAGAGTATGTTGCTGGGAAGCTCTTAGAAGTTGCAACATTAGATAGGGACTGCTCCCTGGATAGAGGGCGCCGCGATACAATATAGAAAGTTATGGACGTGTACTGTGAAGGTGTGTGAATAAAGACTGTTCAAGCAACCCGAGACTCCCTCATTTTCCATGACACAGACAAGTGACATATCAGTGATCCGTAACGGTGAGCGCTTTAAACCACTCGGCCACGCGGGATCCCCGCCCCTATGTATGTATGTATGTATGTATGTATGTATGTATGTATGTATGTATGTATGTATGTATGTATGTATGTATGTATGTATGTATGTATGTATGTATGTGTGTGTGTGTGTGTGTGTGTGTGTGTGTTTGTGTGTGTGTTGGTGTGCGTGCGTGCTTTCAATTATGTATGATTGTATGCATCGACGTCTTGGTGTCTCTCTGTTTGTTTGGATGTACCCGCATGTACATATATATATGTACGTCTGACACGATGTGCATTAACCTATGTGGCTATGTCTTTTTCTTTCTTTGTCTCCTTTTCGTTTTAAAGAATTTTAATCAAAAAAATTCTAACTAAACTATGCGTTTTTTAATAAATGTAATGATGGAAAAATTAAGTTCAATATTTATTGTCTTGTGTACTGGGAATTTTTTTATGGGATGTGCTCATCTCCATGACGAAGGCTGCTTCACACTGTGGAGTCTGATTTGGTTGTGTAGACCAATCCGACAATGGCTGTCGCATATAATGGAAAGCTTGATTTGGATGTGTTCATTGCTGTGACATTTGTACAATTTGTTCCCATGCTAATCATAAATATAAATAATACTTTAGTTAATATTGTCTCTGACATTGAATAGATTTATAAAGACAAAAATATTAACCCGGCAGGTGGCATTTGAGCAGCTATTTTGGATATTGTTAAACGAAGAGATCAAGACACTGATATATAGTGTTGTGATCTAAATTATAGACGAACCCACGCTTCATTAAGTGTTGCCATTGCTTAGGACAGACGAGGTTTGTAATATGAGAAGATAGTATCACCTGTATGAAAGAGCATGGTGCCAATAAAGCAAACGGCTGATGTTTAGATATGCATCTGTCGAATATGTCAATTAGGGTATTTAAGTCTCATAAACGTGACGTATTGCGAAGCATCCAAAGAACCCAACTCACTCTTGTCAGAAAACTAAATTATCGAATCGACAGTCTGATTTAAAAGAAGCAGATGAAAAGACATCACCTATACCATCACCACCCAATAACCACATAAAAAAACAACAAACACCCCGATTAATATTCTGTATTGACCATTGACTGTATTGGCATGGGGTGTAGTGTAATGAAGTGAAGTTTTATCCACAGTGTCTGTATTATCAAATAGATAAATATGTGCTATTGCAAAGATTTTATGTCAACGGTTATAAAATATTCGGGTAATGTAGATTTCAATCTAATGCTATTTATATTGGTATCAGGTAATGTAGATTTCAGTCCAGTACTATTTATAATGGTATCAGGTAATTCAGTTTTCAGTCAAGTGCTATTTATATTGGCATCAAGTAATGTAGCTTTCTACCTGGTGCTGTTTAAATTTGCTTCATTTCATATAGGTTTAACTCCAGTACTATTGAAATTGGCATCAGGTAATGTAGATTTCAGACTAGTGCTATTTTAATTGGCATCAGGTAATGTAGATTTTAGTTTAGTGTTTTTGACATTGGCATCAGGAAATGTTGATTTTGGCCTATGTTTTTCTGAATAATTGTCGGCTAAAAAACAAGCTAACCTAACATAAAATACAATAAAGGTATTTTAACTAAAAACAGAATATATTCAATATTGTTATATTATATTAGTCTCCGTCTTAACTCCTGTTCAACCTATATAAGCAGTGTTGTATCAACTATCCACCATAGGTCAAATGTTTCACATGTGACTATTTCAGTAACATGTCAACTTTAGTATTAAGTATTGACGAAGGAATTTTACTATGGATATTTTGCTATAAAGTTATACGGTAGATCAGGTTGCTTATATCGAATATTTATCTATTTAAGACTATACGGTCGTCCCTCGGCCATATTGTTACATACGCTTTATATATATATATATATATATATATGTATATATATATATATATATATATATATATATATATATATATATATATATATATATATATATATATATATATATATACATATATATATATAGATATATATATAGATATATATATATATATATAGATATATATATATATATATTATGTTCAATCATTCACTAACTACGTGGACACAGCTGCACGAGTAATCTTTAGAGTACCTCGATCAGAGCACACCTCACCACTGCTCTGTACCCTACACTGGCTATCGATTCGATACAGAATCAAACACACAATTTGTTCTCTGTGCTATGTTTCAATGACAGACTCCAGTCCAACATACCTATCTAGCCTCACCCATGTGTATACACCAACTAGATACTTACGCTCTTCTTCTGATAATCGTATACTCATTGTTCCCAAGGTGAAAACAAAGTCATATAGACAACGTTCGTTTGCACACCAGGGCCTGGCGACGTGGAACGAATTGCCCATTGACATTAGACACAAAGACACAGTGGTCCCTTTTAAGAGTGCTCTTAAGACTCACCTGTTTCGACTGCAGGGACAAACTAGCGACCTAATCATGTTTTGTATCTTATATTTTTCAGCCTGGTTTTTATGTTTTCCAGTTTCATTGTTTTTGTCATTTGTTGTTCTGTAGTGTAGTCATATCATTATTGATGGTGTAATGCGCTTAGAGCTTCGAAAGATTAGGCGCTATACAAAGTCCTCATTATTATTATTACATTATTATTATTATTATTATTATTACTATTATTATTATTATACGGTCGTCCCTTTGCCATCTTGTAAAATACGCTTTATATATATATATATATATATATATATATATATATATATATATATATATATATATATATATATATATATATATATATATATATAAATGGCGTACTTAAATTGTATTGCTTACTACAATATGTTCAAGCATTCACTACGTGGACATAAACATCGATGTATTCGACAAATCTTCAAATATTTAATTTAATCATGCCTTAAATATGCCATATTTGTCAAATTGTGATTTAAAGAACAAGGTGGGTGATTGGCGTATATAATTGCATTGCGTTTATTGTGAATAATAAATACACTGCATGCTGTATACAGTCACTGTCTTTACTGTTGATGTATTTTGTAAATTTGATTTTAATATCCAGCATTTAATAGTTTTAAAATGCAATAAATGATACAACTCTATATGTGTTCAGTTTAGTCCAAAGTTTTGTATTACATTGTTGATTATTACTGCATACTTTTACCTTTGTGGGGAAGAATTGCTTGCCCACTCTAATGAATATTTTTATTTTTATGAAACTTTATGCAAAATGCAGGATGCATTGTACTTGATCACTGTGGGAGCGACGAGGCAGATAGGAGTCGTAATAAAACCTGAAAATTAGTCCAGGATATTAAAATTCAGTTTTGTATTATAGACTTTTATTGATTGTTGACAAAATATCTTGTTTAGGAAATAAAAAGTTCACAACTACGGAGTGAAATTGCCAGTGTATTCTGTTAGTATCTAGAAATATGGTGTTACTCTATCCATGCATTGAAATGTTTTGTAAAAGTCATTTGTTCAGTTCTTTGGTAGATAATTCACATTGTAAGAAAATATTTTTAATTTGGGCTATTTGATACAGAGATGGATTGATCGACTTGTAGATCAATTTAAATAGTGTATGAGTATAACTAATGATAAAGGATGATATTAGACTGGAACTTGGACTATATGATATAAACTGCTACAAAAAGAACATTTTCTTGTTCCATGTCTATCCTGTTGAAATATATAGATAACAAAGGTCAATATGCAAGTAAATGTTAGACATGATTATTTTTAAATTCTACTTTTGAAAGAATATTACTCAATTACAAGATGGTAGTTATTAATTATATAGTGGTTTGAAAATATTTTCAAATAATACTGTTATGTTTATTTTTATTTATTTTGGTGAATACTGTTTCAACGCAGCCATTGATTTTATTTGCATGTTGATTGCATAGATTTATTATTTACCTAGCTCTTCTAAAATTACATAGTAGAAGTAGTTTTTTGTGTTTCAGAAGAATACGAAATAAAGATATAAAAAATTAAGAAAAAATCTAAGATATTGTCATATGCACCATTATACAACACAGTCAGCTTCATGTGAAGAATTGTCATCAAAGGGCGGTAGATATAACCCTAAAGGAATGCACTTATTTCCATTACATACAACTTATACTGTATTAAGGTGTGTTCGATATCATTGTTAGGAATGTCCAAGCTTTTGATATGTTTGCTATGATCACCACAGATTTATTACTTAAATCATTATAATGTATCAAAACTCTTCTCCATATACATATGAATTTAAGATAGCAAGAACAATAAAATCAGTTTGCTGAACAATTCATCCTAGCCTACAACACATTTTTGTATTGATACAATAATAATTATTTTGTAGACACTGATAATACTATTATAACACACTGTATCAAAGTAAGTTATTGTAAAGTAAATTTTGGCAATACCTAGCATCGTCGACAGGGATAATTCTTTATGAAATATTGTACAGTATGTTTGATAGGGATGATTCCTTGTAAAATTTTGCATGGTATCATCGATAGAGATGATTCTTTGTGAAATATTGTACATTATGATCAATAGGGATGATCCCTTGTGAAATGTTGTACAGTATCAGGAATAGAGATGGTTCCTTGTTAAATGTTGCATAGTATCATTGATATTGATGATTCGTTGTGAAATGTTGTACAGTATCATCGATATAGATGATTTCTTGTGAAATGTTGTACAGTATCATTGATAGGGATGTTTCCTTGTGAAATGTTGTACAGTATCATTGATAAGGATGATTCCTTGTGAAGTGTTGTACAGTATCATCGATTGGAATGATCCCTTGTGAAATGTACAGTATCATTGATATGGCTGGTTCTTTGTGAAATGTTGCACAGTATCATAGATAGAGATGGTTCCTTGTAAATGTTACACAGTATCATGGATCAGGATTATTCCTTGAGAAAATGTACACTATTATCAATAGGGATGATTGGTTGTGAAATGTTGTATAGTATCATTGAAAAGGACGATTGCTTCTGAAACACTTTACATGAATAGGGATTGCTTGCAAAATTTTATACAGTATGATTGCTTGTAAAATATCGGAATATTTAAGTTTGTAAAAAATGTTTATATATTTACACAGCTCCAGTTACTTTTAACACCAACTCAAAACACAATTGTAGCTCAGTGGGCATTCTCTTGTGCTACTCTTAGTTGAATATCTAATGCCAAATATAGGTCATTCGATAGAAAAGTTGGAATATCTATCCTCATGTAAGGGTCATTACAAAGAAATGTATTAATATCTATCCACATGTAAGGGTCATTATAAGAGAAAAGTTGGAATATTTATTCCCCTTAAGGTCCATTTCATAGAAAAGGAAATAATATCTATTCTCATGTAAGGGTCATTTCATAAAAAAAGGAATACTATCTATCCGCATGTAAGGGTCATTACACAGAAAAGTATTAATATCTGTACCCATGTAAGAGTCGTTACACATGAAAGAAAAAATATGTATCCCCACGTAAGGTTAGTTCATTAAAAAAATATGAATATCTGTCCACAAATAATGGATGGGAAATAGTACTATGTCATTTAATTAATGATAAAATGACAGCTGAATGAATGTTGAAAGTTTAATCGCATGTTCACAGGTTGTAGACTTCTATTATAAATACACATAGAAAAGGGTACAGAGATCAAATCTGTTTTCCACTAAAAAGATTGCTTAGCGGATTTATGGCAGGTCATAAATAGGTAAAGATTTCCAAAAGAATCTTGTAATTTTGATATAAGTCAGGTAGCTATTTTACAAGACCTTATTTAAGTTATTAAAATTATACAAAAATGTTATTTTCATTATTTTGCAGCAGTTAGAAATCTTAAACATGTTATGCACACTCTTCGATTTCACTGTTTAATACGAGAATTTTGTAGATTTCTGAAACATTGTTGTTGAGTTTAATTCATATATGTAAATAAAATTACTTAAAAACCAATTTACCTTAATAAGAGTAGCCAAAATAATTTAAAGAGTACACACAATTGTACAGTGATACCAGTTGATTTGATTTAACAGCGGTATGCTCATTATTAACCCATTGATATTGCATGTCATTATCAATATAACTTTTATCCTATAAAAATATTATAATCTTTTATTTGATATGCAATTACTAATATATACATATGTGTAACATAATCTACCAATTTACTGATGTATACAACTTTTTTTAAATTCATTTGCGATGTATCTCTTTTTCTCCCACCCCCACATTATGATTCACTGATGAGGACTTGGAGTATATTGTTTTAAAGAAAGACTAATTATTGAATTGGATCTTATAAACATATTATCTAGTAAATTTACTAGTAAAGAGTGAAAGTTAATAGTAATGAATCTAATTTACTGGTAGAGAGTGAAATTTAATAGTAATGAATCTAATTTACTAGTAATGAGTTTATATGTTAATAGTAATGAATCTAATTTACTAGTAGAGAGTGAAATTTAATAGTAATGAATCTAATTTACTAGTAAAGAGTGAAAGTTAATAGTAATGAATCTAATTTACTAGTACTGAATTTATATGTGGGCTTTATTGTCTTACTTTAAAGTTCACCCATTTCTGTGTTGATTAGATTCACAATATCATATGTTAAAACTTTGTCCTGAGATGACTTTGCCAATTCAGACTCCCTAAATGAGGATGCTTCTTGCTTTTATCTAATTAAGCCTACCATTTGATTTTGTATGAAAAAGTATTAATAGCTGTTTCAAGATATTACCCTGTCAATTTCTATATATAAATATTGGAAATTCATTTTTGTGTTTTTATTTCTATATAGGAGCATTTTATAGTTAATCTGATGATCAATAAATTATTAAATGGGTGAACAATATGGTGGAACACTTTTTTTTTTTGCTTGATTTTTGTGAGGTTTATTTTTTTAAATTTTCTTTTGTTTTGAGATTGTTACGGTGAGCACAGTCATTAATCACTGAGAACATGTTATTGGTATTGATGTAAATTTCCCAATTTTACCCGAACACCAAGAGCAGTCATTAATCACTGAGAACATGTTATTGGTATTGATGTAAATTTCCCAATTTTACCCGAACACCAAGACCAGTCATTAATCACTGAGAACATGTTATTGGTATTGATGTAAATTTCCCAATTTTACCCGAACACCAAGAGCAGTCATTAATCACTGAGAACATGTTATTGGTATTGATGTAAATTTCCCAATTTTACCCGAACACCAAGAGCATTCATGCATAGACATCCATGCATAGACAGTTTAGATCACATGATCGAAGAGTGTATTACAAACCTTGATGGAAATTCATTTTGCATTGAATGAAACATGCATTTGAAACTCACACTGCAATGGTATGCCATCTGATATCTTGTTAAACCTGAATATTTCAAATCATGCTTAGGCTCAGTATGTGTGTATATTACAGATAGGAGAGGGCTGCGGACAAGGTTTGTCCTCCTCGATAGTGTAAACCCCATCATTCATACTATTACGACCCCAACATAACACATATGTATAAGTTGCAGGGTGTTGAAAGGTTAACTCCTTTGCATGTATAAACAGTCACTCCATGAAATCGGTTTTGCCTATAAGGAACATTATCCTTAAGTTGTTTTCATCCACGGAACATTAAAATGTTTCCCAATCATCCAGGATTCTGGTCCTGAGTTATTAACTCAGAAACTATTTAAATCCGTACCTTATCATCATAAATTCATGTTGTTCTTGTTGTAGGCTTTAACGCTATTTTTCAGCACACGATAGGCTATACATAGCAGCCAGCATTAGTGGTGGTGGAAGAACCCGGGAAAATCCCAGGAAAGGTCCACCGAACTACGAGAAGCTACTGGCAAGCTTTCTCACATACCCACATTGGACGAATCTGAGACTCGAACCCATAACAGGTGAGATGGCAATGATCCATAACGGAGAGTGCTTTAGACCACTCTGCCACTCGGGGGCCCCCTGTTGTGTTGATAATTTAGTTACAAATAAAGAAAGTCATTGTATTAACACATGAAATAGGACCACTGAAATTAATGAATTAATAATGTGTTAACATTAAATGGGACCACTGAAATTAGTGATTTTCGTAATGCATTCATGCCTTAAATGGGACCACTAAAATAGTTATTTTCATAATGTATTAACATTAACCGGGACCACTGCAATTAGTGATTTTTATAATGTATTATTGCCTTAAATGGGACCACTGAAATTAATGATTTCATATAGTATTAAGATTAAATGGGACCACTGAAATTAGTTATTTTCATAATGCAATAATTCCTTAAATGAAACCACTGAAATTAACGATTTCATAATGTATTAATATTAACTGGGACCACTGCAATTAGTGATTTTCATAATGCATTAACATTAACCGGGATCACTGCAATTAGTGATTTTCATAATGCATTAATGCCTTAAATGGGACCACTGAAATTAACGATTTCATAATGTATTAACATTAAATGGAACCACTGAAATTAGTGATTTTCATAATGTATTAACATTAACCGGAATCACTGCAATTAGTCATTTTCATAATGCATTAATGCCTTAAATGGGACCACTGAAATTAACGATTTCATAATGTATTAATATTAATGGGACCACTGAAATTAGTGATTTTCATAATGTATTAACATAAAATGAGACCACTAAAATTTGTGATTTTCATAATGTAATAATGCCTTAAATGCGATCACAAAGAAGACATACCATTACGACATGATTTTTTAAAACGACCAGTATTAGGCAATGTTACCGTAAGATATTTATATGAAGGTGATGGAGAAGAGGGTGACTGATCCTATTTGGAGTATAGCTACTGTACACATGATTTCCAGCATCGTAAGAACAATGGGTAGACATGCAATCTATAGATTATATTAAACTGCTCCTCAACGAGGATTTTACATGAACACTTTACAAGTAATACTTGAAGATAAACAATTACCACTGTCTTAACTTTTGTGAACTAGCACCAAGATGTTGACACACTCAAGTCAGGTTAGCTTCACCTTTTCACGTGTGATCAAGACTACTGTTAATTCTATCTACGATGTCTTGGATTATTATTTGAATATTGCTACACCATTATTGTGTCGTAGCTCGCACAACGATTATTATTTTGTTACTTTAATGCCATGATAAATTCAACAACGAGGTTAAATTCGCATTCGTTTTTTGTCACATTGTTTATAATCTGGTTTTTAAAAAATACTATCTTCAACAGCAACTTCGCTATTATTGTCAGTAATTTTATGATTATTTTCTGTGGAGTCTATGATAACCCTCCACAGCTGAGATATTCTTACGACTTGAGACACTGCGAGAAATACTAAGTTTGACCATTCGATATGATCAACAATCAAAACAGCTGTATCATGAAGGAATTAACATCGCATATCTTAGCGTCTTTTAACACACTCTCAACAATACTGACAGGAACTGAAACAATATTATTTAACAAAGATTTTGTTTCCTCCTTGACTCAAGGGTCCTGGTTTACAAATTGCAATATTTTGTTTATGTGTATCTGCTGGGCGATAACATAATGATACCGGCAGGTTTGGAAATCTTAAATTATATAACAAAAATAATTGTTGTTAAAGTGTATTACGAAATATATCTCTATTCAAAATAATATCTTTAGAAACATGCCATGGTCATTTGTAATGGGTATCCAGCATATGTAACTTTATAATAATTTCTAAAACGTATATTAGTCACAAGACGTTTGTGGTGCATTGTTAAAGCGAAGAACTCTCATACTCTAGGTATGGAGTTCAAATCCCGTGACTGTTTTAATGTCGTTGGTGGTGATATTTCTCGATTTTTCATTAAAAATTCGTGGGTTCACCCCATTTTAGATTTTTCAACAAAAAAATCTAAACCCTCCCACCATGTCACTACGTGCTGTGTGTTCTTTTGCACTCTTGGGGGATTGATTATGTTTGTGTGTAGATATCCGCTGAACGTATAGAAGACCCTTTAAAATTAAGTTAAGATTATATGTATTGTGCCATTCTTAGAATTACGACTGTATATAACGCTGTACATATGCTACAATATTGTATATATAACGTTGTAAATACGCTTCAATTTTTTTATTATATATATATATATATATATATATATATATATATATATATATATATATATATATATATATATATATATATAAAATATTAAATACAAATGAACGACGAAAATATTAATATTATTTCTGAAATTAAAGACGTAAAACATGACGGTATAAGAATTCAACTTGATTATGAAAAAAAATTATTTGCGAATTTGGATCATTACAGCAACCGAAACTTAAAGGTGTTTGTACACTACCAGCCGAATATCAATTAAGATTATCCATCAGGTTATGTTTCAAACTTTGACAACAATTAAAGATACTGACATTCGACTGATTATTTTCTCGCGATCAAAAATGTTAGATCAAAATTATCTGAGGAATACGAAACAGAAAAGATTATCAATACACGTGTGAGGCAACTAAAAAATTGTCAGATCTTGAAAACGAAAACAGTGATAAATTCATTAGTGATTGTGAAGGTAGTAGAGAGTTCCTTCATCCCTGAATCAAAATAAATATTACACGTATTATTTATTACACGTATTATTTATTACACGTATTATTTATTCAGCATGTTTTTCTTTCTAATAACAATTATTCAGACTAAAATATTTATAAATTCTGATATTTATGTAAGTTTCAGTTCTCAGTTGGATTTTTGTTACTTTTAGTACTATTTACCCTAACAAATTATGAAATCTAACATTTTGTGTCTAACGAGGTATTGCCCCTGGAAGTCTTTGATCTTTTCTGTATCGTGAGGCCGGCAATCTTAAACGACCAGGTTGAAGCATATTTGACTTTTTGGGACGTCTTCCTGGCTTTTTGTTGTAGTAATGATCATTTTGTTTAAGCTTTCTGCGTGTACAATTCCTTGACTATATGCTTTATTTAGTGCCATTCCGGAAGCACCCAGTGTAGCCGCTGGAGCAACAGAGGCTCTTGATGTAGGTACAGCTGCAAGAAGTGAAAATATTCCAACTGTTTTGTTAAATCTTTAATGGAACTCAGAGAAAGGTTAATTTTAACTTCTGTATTTCATTCTAAAGCTTTATTAAAATGCTTGAGCTGAGTTTTAATTAATGATAATTTTTGTTCGGAATTTATGTGCAAGATTTGATTGTAATATTTTTTTACCTGACCGGCGGTCATAGTGACATTAACGTGACTGTATGACAGCATAATATTATGAGCGAATAAATTGTATGTTTTCTAATTGGCATAAATTACTTGCATTCATCCACCATCAACTTCATGTAGCATCGATTAATCACTAAGTATATCAACGATTGCTCTGTAATTAGCACCACCTGTGGATACGTGAGCCACAAAATGCATATCAACTACAGATTGTCCTCACAAGACAAGATGTTCCAACGAATAATAAAATATTTTGCATACGATGTTGTAAATTCCAACTATGGTATTTGGAAACCAGTACTTATATACTGATCACGTCTCATGAACGTCATTAACCGACCATATACACGAGCAACGTAATTTTTATCAAAATTCAATAATATATCTTCACATGTCCGTTTGTATTTAATTAAGAAATGACAATAATTCTAAATTTGTCAAATACCAATGGAATGTGTTCTTGAGAGTTTAATCGATTAGTATTTTGAAATGTATTGAAAATATACCGTGGTGCAGTTACTCTTGTTAAACTCGTGGTGATTTTGGTAATGTTGCAGGTAAAGCGTTTTGGGCAATTAATGATAGATTAGCACGATTAATAAGACGAAAACGTCAATCCGTAAAATTACCAAGCACTGAAGTGATGCCTGCAAATATCAGTAAAATAATAAATCAAGCTGAAAATAAACATACAAAACAGATGAGGCTAGTGAAGCAGAAAAAATATATAGACAAGTCTGATAGCTGGAAGTTGTCTTCATGTTAAACGATAACGATTATGATAAATTGTTTGAACGTATATCCGATCTAGCATTTGACATGGGTGCGCCAGTTCTCAAAGATAAGTATGTTTAATCAGTATTATTTTTTTTAAAAAGCAAGCCAACAATTCATCGTGCAACAATCTAACTACAAATTCAGGATACAAGTATATATTTCTTACCCGCTGAAGCTTTATTAAAGTAGGAGGAGAAATTTTAAGAGACTCAGTCGCTAATACAGAATACGGAGCCAAGTTGATTTTGTTAAAAATGATATTAATTCCACTATCTCATATCTTTGGGTTTGCAGCAATGTCAGAAAGGTTATTTGCGGAGTCAAGAATGCAATTCTACTTGTAAGAAAAGGTTATGATAATGATGCTATCTGGCAAGGAAGTGTCACTGTTGCTGTTGGTAAAGTAATATTTAAGTTTTCGTTGTGGATGCCTGTAATGATTCCATCCCTTGCTGAAGGATTACTTGCTTTTATGGACTCAGGTGGTAATTAAATATTATCATGGTTGACGATGATCACATATAGTGTTCATACAACTTTTTAAGTGCCAGGGATATACAGATGCTATATTCTGTCAATTAAATTACTTATAATTGACCCGTGAAGTCACCACCTTCTAGGTTCGGTAAATTTACCTTCCGATTGACCCGTTAAGCCACCGCCTTCTATGAAGTCTTCTAAGACTTTGGAAAGGGAAAGCTAAAGGGATAATCTGTATGGGGCAACTGTGGTATCAAGAGAGATACAAGACGAAAGATAAAGAAGATGAGCAAGTAAATAATGACTTCCTAAGGCTGGGAGTGACCAGTCAATTTGTCGAGATCGGGCCCATCCCGACCGCCCATCTAGGAGAAGTAGAAGCCAAAGCAGTGAATTGCATCGGAAGGCCTTTGCTCAACTACCAGGATCCTTTCCCCCACCGACACGGGATGCACGGAAAATAGGTTGCCTCTACTTAGTCGCTTCTTAAATACGTAGTGAGGTACGTTGGGGCAGTTCTACAACCCTGAACCCGCAGGGGGATTGAATCTTGACGCCACTAAATACAAAAAGATTCCGAATTCCAAATTTAGCTTTCAGTGTGCTTCTTCTTCTTTTCTAGATCAATATGCATTCCATCAAAGAGGTGATGTTTGTGAATTATTCAACATGTCATCACAAAAGATTGAGACCGGGTCTGAAAGGCATCAATAAAATTTATCTGCCAATAAATCAACAGATGCTACCATCAACGACTCAACTCCATGCACACAATGTATCAAGAAGATTCAACCGAAACAGCACAAAAACATCACCCTTTACTTGCAAGTTTGTTATGGGCAAACAAAGGTTGCTGGCCGACTGTCATGCGTCGGGTAGTCCCGTAATCAAGTTTCAAATGCCAATGCTGCACAGGGGCCCCGAGTGGCCGAGTGGTCCGAATCGCAATCCGTAACGGTTCACTGCCATCTCACCTCTGTCTGCGTGGGTTCGAGTATCGGATTCGGCCAATGTGGGTATGTGAGAAAGCTTGCCAGTAGGTTCTCATGGGTCGGTGGTTCTTTCCAAAGTTATCCTGGGTTCTTCCACCATGTATAGTCTATCTTTTGCTGAAAAATGGCGTTAAACCTTAATACAAGAACAAGCAATGATGCACGCATAGATGAGTTATACATTTCAGTTCCAGCACTCCTTTAACTATTCTTACTACCCTCAGAAGAGAGATAAAAAAATCTTCTCATTATCAACAATGACATACGAACATGTACAATTTGAAATAACTGAGATCAGTTCCATACATTATATGCATGATACAAGTTTATGACATATTAGAGAAAATACAATTATTGTTCGCTGATTTTGACATCTGGACATGTGCTATCTAGTAGTACCGTGTTTACATTCGCATAGTCTTGGATTTCACCCTTGACCGAAAGGTAAGATCAGAATAAACTGAAGTCCGCAGTAAATATCGTTAATGTAACATTGTGATGCGTTTTAATTTTGGTGGCGAAAACAAATATTGATTTTGGTAATTTTTGGTGCTGATTGCTGGTTACATTCTTGCACAGTGCATTGTTAACTCTTGAGACATACTTAATGTTTGAAAATACTTACCCACCTTTGTAAATAAATATCTAACTTTAGAACAAAATGGGTCCTTTATACACAATGTAAAATTTGGAAGGCTAATTTAGAAATGTTTACTATAAAATCCTTAAAGATTAGAAGCCGTTATATCACTGACTCATGATATATAAAACATCATATCAATATCACAAATATTGCTTCACACAAATTTTAAATCCGTTTGATTATTCTGCGGTATATACCTATAACCGCATAAAGCAATAATTATTACTTTTAATTAATATTACTTATTATAAATGCGATGTTTTTTTGTTAGGCATTATAACATTTTTTTGTACCGCTTGCTGTCTGAATATGAATCATGGGCCAGTGGCCTATATTACAAATAAACACTATTATTATTATTATTATTATTATTATTATTATTATCATTATCGTTATTATTATTATTATTATTATTATTATTATTATTATTATTATTATTATTATTATTATTATTATTATTGTAATAAATTTGGAGTAAGTGTTAGTGAATTTGAACCATGCTTGGGTCGTTAGTAGTGATTTTGGGTACAAGCCGAATGACTGTCCCTTTCGATAACATAGTCCATATTAAAATTCAGTGGTGTATACAAGTAGTGTGATTGAAAAGGCAACATTTATGGTTGGAAATCAGTAAATTATAGAATGGAATCAATAAGTTGGAACTTGGTAGGTACCGTTTATGTGGCCATAGTGGAAAATTGGCGTATGTATATGAGTGTGATACGCCGGAAATTCTGTGGATGGACTGGCCTAGGGTCGCGCAGTTAAATATTTCCCAGTTAGTAAGGGAATACTGGTGTTATTTCTATGGCATGACAAGCTATCGGTACGGAAAACGGATGATAATGAAGAAAAACCATGTAAAGGTGCAGTTAATGGACGTTTGGGCAAGTTGTCTCCTCTGGGTCGCCCATTGATTACAGCAAAGATTAATAATTATAGCAGACACGTCTTTCTTTCCATTTTACAACTCAAGTTGTATGGAAGTCTTTGGAAATTTGGGGAAAACATATGACTTCCAGCGTGACTCGCGCCAGGGTTTTGACACCGCTCGGTCAAGTGAATACCCCTGTGCTTGTAACATTATTATTATTATTATTATTATTATTATTATTATTATTATTATTATTATTATTATTATTATTATTATTAAAGAAGTCGGATGAAGTATCAATGTAATACTTACGATATTTACATGCTAATGATCCAAACAACATTCACAATGGAACAAAGGTCAGTCCATTTGTTCTCCCTCTATCGCCTTCCTTCTAGTAGAAAAAAACTCTTTTTGAAGTAGTTTCCGAATCTCCTGGAGTATGGACATTCTATAGGTGGCAACCTGATTATTCTTGCAGATTTCAACTTTCAATATTAGATTTCACGTGGAAATTCCTAAACTTGTTGACAACTTGGAATGTTCTAGAAAGAGACTGATATAAATCTTGGCTTTAAAATCGTGGCTTAGCTTGTTATATCAATGGTGTTCGCTTGAAAACTTATTCATTACTTTCCTAACATTCGAAGCGGTTTTCGCTCTCTCCTGATAATTAGTTTAAGACTATACAGTCGTGCATCTAATCGTTAATTAATAGAGTTTAGAAATCTAAATTGCCAATTATGGTAAAATGGATAGCTCAGCATGTACGCAAGGACATATGAGTAGAGAATGTAAATATTCCAAACTCTTTATTTTGGGGAACATCATACTCTTTAAACTATTATTATGTCAATATTATTATTACAAAAATACGTAGCAGATTGTTATGTCAATATTATTATTACAAAAATACGTAGCAGATTGTTATGTCAATATTATTATTACAAAAATACGTAGCAGATTGTTATGTCAATATTATTATTACAAAAATACGTAGCAGATTGTTATGTCAATATTATTATTACAAAAATACGTAGCAGATTGTTATGTTAATATTATTATTACAAAAATACGTAGCAGATTGTTATGTTAATATTATTATTACAAAAATACGTAGCAGATTGTTATGTCAATATTATTATTACAAAAATACGTAGCAGATTGTTATGTCAATATTATTATTACAAAAATACGTAGCAGATTGTTATGTCAATATTATTATTACAAAAATACGTAGCAGATTGTTATGTCAATATTATTATTACAAAAATACGTAGCAGATTGTTATGTTAATATTATTATTACAAAAATACGTAGCAGATTGTTATGTTAATATTATTATTACAAAAATACGTAGCAGATTGTTATGTCAATATTATTATTACAAAAATACGTAGCAGATTGTTATGTCAATATTATTATTACAAAAATACGTAGCAGATTGCTATGTCAATATTATTATTACAAAAATACGTAGCAGATTGTTATGTCAATATTATTATTATTACAAAAATACGTAGCAGATTGTTATGTCAATATTATTATTACAAAAAAACGTAGCAGATTGTTATATCAATATTATTATTACAAAAATACGTAGCAAATTGTTATGTCAATATTATTATTACAAAAATACGTAGCAGATTGTTATATCAATATTATTATTACAAAAATACGTAGCAGATTGTTATGTCAATATTATTATTATTACAAAAATACGTAGCAGATTGTTATGTCAATATTATTATTACAAAAATACGTAGCAGATTGTTATGTCAATATTATTATTACAAAAATACGTAGCAGATTGTTATGTCAATATTATTATTACAAAGATACGTAGCAGATTGTTTTAGTGTCTTTATCATACAATGCTGATTACGGCATTCGTATTTTTGTTTAGGAACTACTGTCAAGGATGTTCAGAAGTAACTAGAATCCATTTTATTTGCAAACAGTAGATTGAGAAAAAAAATCATGTTCAACTAATCCGAGTTTAATTATTTTTTAAAAACCCAGCATTTCTCGTTGCCACTAAATGGATTTGCCATAATTATCGGTGTCTTTTCATATTCACTACATACATACTCCAAATACACGGCATCAAACTCTATGGATAAAAAGGGATCGAGTCTTTATTATAAATTATTCTTTCACACACTAACTGCTAAATTGTGCGTGATACCTAATTTCTGTGGACAAAAAGGGATCGAGTCTTTATTATAAATTATTCTT